>CM059310.1:57500-515000 GCA_030340665.1 Neosalanx taihuensis | reverse complement strand
TGACAAAACACCAGCCGGTAGCTGATGGTTAAGATTCAGTCTCATATCTGGCAACCAGGAGGACATTCATGTGTTTTGCGTTTGGAAAGATGGAGGATCTATCTTGGTATTCTACATCAACATGATAACAGGATAAAACTTAAGGACACGATGAAAAATCTTATGAAGCAACATCTCTGCATACATACAGCGAGGCATGTGGAACTTCTCACATGTAACGGTTTGATATGTTGTTCTAACAAACAATCTGAAAATACACACACTTTCCAAGGTACACTATGTAAACAGCCATAAATAGGTGGTTCCAGATTTGGAAGCATGTGTCACACACAGCAGCCATGATGAACAGAGTGAAGGCATAATCTCACCCTAGATGTGTGGGCGAGCCAGGAGGTACTGAACCACATGCCCTGCCTCTGTAGAAGCACTGGGATTTGGGTGGGGTGAGAGGGGGGGGGGGGTTTGTCCAAACGCAAACCTGAAAGAGGTTTGTCCTGAATTAGAGTTGTTCATCTTTGATATCATAGATATATTTACATCATTTAAATAATCGAGATTCTCTATGTCCCTATAAAGAAAATGGTGTTACATTTGTGAGAGCATAATACATAAAAAATAATTTTGGGGGGGAAGAATTTTGGGGGGGGAAGAAGAAGCTCAGTCCATGGATATCTGGCTTCAATAAACATATTTCTCCCCATGTTGACACCTTCAAGCTCTGGAAGGATAATCACATTCTTAAGATTGAGTCGACAGCAACTTGAACAAGTTTGCTCTCTCTCCATATTCTTTTCTACAGATGTGTGAGCAGATCATCCCACAGCAGTCCTGCCATCCCAGTCAGTCTACCTGTATTATCCAGGGCAGGGAACCAGACTCTTGCCACTGTGATAGATTTGATTTGGCCATAACCAGACCACTGGCACGCCAGCTCCCTGTGAGTCACACCACAAGGCTGGCGGGGCGAAGCCACAGGACAGGAAATCACCGGCAGAAAGAATGTCCGTGTCCAGGAGAAAACAGAGAGAGAGACGGAGAAAGCAAGTGACAGAGTTCCTCCCTCTGAATGTCACAGAAAAGAAATATACCAAGTCTGCACAAAGCAGGCAACCTTAGTCTGTGTGTTGACTTCAGATGAGTAGTGTCATGTTGACATGAGGGCTGAGGTTAAACTGTGGTTGAAGATGATGATAATCGCTTCTCAGTAAGTCTTTAAGGCTGTGTTCCTAAATATGTGAACATTCTTTTAAAAAGTACTGACATATGAGCCCATTGATTGATCAGAACTTTTGATAAATAAATATACTATTCATTATCACAGTTTGGATTTCTCACCCAAGACAAATATGTCTAATATATTTCTGATTCCCAGATTTGTGACAGTTAAGTAAAGCATTACTGTAAAACATAAAGCTTCAAGTACTTTACAAAGTATGCTCCAAATTTGATGGAAACCACAACAACACCTTATTGATAACGAAGTTCCACAGCTCAAACTAACTTCAGCCACTGAACAGACAACCCACACTCTCCAAGGGGTAACATCTTCCAACCACCCCAAAACCCCAGTCAACACCCAACCAAGCCAAAATTCACTCGTGGAATTTCCCAGCAGTGGAAACCATCTCTCCTCAGTCTAGAGGGCTGCCCCTTACACCAACACTCTGCCCCTTACACCGACACTCTGCCCCTTACACCGACACTCTGCCCCTTACACCAACACTCTGCCCCTTACATCAACACTCTGCCCCTTACACCAACACTCTGCCCCTTACATCAACACTCTGCCCCTTACACCAACACTCTGCCCCTTACATCAACACTCTGCCCCTTACACCAACACTCTGCCCCTTACACCGACACTCTGCCCCTTACATCAACACTCTGCCCCTTACACCAACACTCTGCCCCTTACACCGACACTCTGCCCCTTACACCAACACTCTGCCCCTTACACCGACACTTGGTGCACCGCAACAAGTGTGCTTTTGAGTGTAACCTTGCAGCCAGACTGGCTCTCTGACAGAGCCTCTGCTTTGGTCCAGGACTGTCCATGCCAGCAATCGAGCACTTAATGTTTTAAGCTGAGTGGAGCCTGAGCCCAGCCTGGGAGACACTGCACACAGTGTACTGAGGACTTGGAGCCCACAGTAGGACAGCATCAGTCATCCTGATGGTGGAAAAAAACCATCACTGCTGCCTGGCTGCAGAATCTGCTGCTGTTGCTAAACAAGCCAACCAGGTACCTTTAACAACCAAACTTTTGTATTACTGATCTAATAACTCTGTTAGACTGAATGTGGACTACATTTAACATGGGCTTGGGGTTCCCTAAGTTGTTAGAGAACCAGTAAGTATCATTTGAAAGTGGTATAACTGGATTGGTTTTGTTAATATTGTATTAGCCTCAGCACAATACAAGACATGTCCCACATTCAGATATTGAGATCATACTCAAAGTTTCACACACATGTTAAATTAATGTTACGTCATTTCATTTAATTATTCAAAACAAAAGTTGAATCTCTCATTAAAGTGTGGTTTTTAATTTTAGACCTGCCATTTCATGCTACCTAAAATAGCCCAGGATGTGCTCTCCCTCCCAGACACAGATAAATACAGTCCTTACAGAGGAGAAACTGCACACATATGAACTACTGACCAAGAAAACAAACACTGTCTTCGTACATGCTGAGGAGAAGAGAAGGTGAGAGATAAAGAGTGTGTGTGCCATCAGGGGGATGGAGTAAAGGAAGAGCTTGTAGAGGAGTATGAGGCAGATCACAGGAGATGGACATAAAGAGCAGAGTTTACCTTCTGTCTGTTGTTGCGTGGAGCCTGTCTCTTTTGCCGGCTGCCACGCTGAGGAGCACATCTGGCCTGGCAGGCTGCTGCCGGGACTGAGCACACATGTGAGTGTGTGTGTCAGAGCCTCGGTCACAACTTGGCAATCCGCCTCGGCCATAGCCCCGGCCCCGGCCCCAGCCCCAGCCCCAGCCTCGGCCCCAGCCCTGCCGAGGCTAACGGGTAACAAACGACTGAACTATCTAACCCAGCTTTGCTCCACATGTCAGAGCTGTGCAGAGAAATAGGAACGAACGTGACCAGACCGCAAGTTTAGGTTTTGTTTCCCGCCTACCCACCCCTCACCTAACACACATGAAGCCCCCCCACCACCCCCCACCATCCCTCATCCCACCCCTCACCCTCCTATCGTCTTCCGTCCTCCCACATTTTACTCTGAAGAAAAAAATACACATAATTAAAAGAGGGAGGAAAAAAACAGGAGTGAGAGAGAGAACAGAAGAAACCAAGATTGAAAAAGAGGCTATGGTGCGATCCCAGCGCAAATACAATTCCAGGGTTCCAGATTTCTTGGAACAGCAGAGTGGGGAGGAGGTGTCTGGTCTAGAGGAGGTGTCTGGTCTAGAGGAGGTGTCTGGTCTAGAGGAGGTGTCTGGTCTAGAGGAGGAGTCTGGTCTAGAGGAGGTGTCTGGTCTAGAGGAGGTGTCTGGTCTAGAGGAGGTGTCTGGTCTAGAGGAGGTGTCTGGTCTAGAGGAGGTGTCTGGTCTAGAGGAGGTGTCTGGTCTTTCTTCTGTTGTCGGCCTGAGAGGACGAGACGTCACTGGAAGACACACAGTCCCTAAAAAATACTCCTCAACTGCAGACAGGCTGACTTCATTATATAGTTTACACCAATGAACCATAACATTGTGACCACTGATAGGTAAAGTGAATAATGATGATCATCTTACGGTCATTATCGTCCCACCTCTCCTTGGGTGGTATATTAGAGGCATGAAAGTCAACATTTTGTCCTCAAAGCTGAAGCTGGAAATATCCAGAAATCCATGAATCCATCAGTCATCACATGGATGTCTGACTGTGCCGCTTACCTGGGGAAACCATGGCAACAGGATGCACTATAGAAAGACAGCAAGCCGACAGAGGCACTGCCACACTGCAAAAAACTGTGCAGGAATGGTTGAGGAACACAACCAGCTCATGGTGTTGACTTGGCCTCCAAATGACCCAGATCTCAATCCAATCACGCACCTGTGGGATGTGCTGGTCAAACCAGTACAATCCATGGAGGCTCACCTTCCAGAACATAAAGGATCTGCTGCTAATGTCTTGGTTCTGGACACCACAGGACACCACAGAGATCTAGAACAGTCCCAGACTTAATGGATCAGAGCTGTTTTGGCGGTAAAGGAAGGACTAACTCAATATTAGGCAGGGGGTCAGAACGTTATGGCCAATCATTGTATTTTCCTATGGTATTGCAGCTACAGGTCCATCCACAAATACTGCAGATCACCTGAAGTAAAACTGAGAACTGACATTAAAGAATCGAGGCACACATTGTCTCTGTGTAAAGAGGACATCTCTTCTTCCAATTCACAGATTCCATTTGCTCAAAGCTAAATATTAGCCATGCAAAGAACCCTTCGGTTTGATGTGACGTGACAGTCAGTGAGTGTGTGGATATTCAACACATTTTTATCGGTTTGAGGCCCTGGAGATTTAAGACTCTCGAGGCCCTCGCTGAAGACAAATCTCTGAATCAATTTAAGTGACATGTTTATGACTGCCAGCCAACAAAAACACAAATCACTAGAAGATCTTCTTATCGCTTCACTTAAGTGTGATAGTTAAATGGCAGTTTTCCACTTGTGCATTTTTGTTGAGCACTGCAAGATTGTTGGAGCGTCAATGGTTGGATAGTAAAAGGCACACAAGGCGGTGGTCTATAGTACGGTCCGTTTCTGCACATTCCCAGGTGGCTGGGCCAGTCTTGAAGCCCCGTCTGACCACAGCATTTTCAGATCGTTCTCTTTCTGAGGAGGTTCAGTATCTTCCATTGAGCCCATGATGGTTCTGAGCCAGAGAGGTTTTCAGTAGGGGGGTTTTCCCAGGAGGATCACAGTAGTAGCGTTTACCTTTATGATCCCTGTCAGAGTCAAACCTGCCCTATCGAAAACACTGAAGTTGAGTGAAAGACTGATGAGAAACTCAAGAATGACTATAAGGAGATGAGACCTGGTGGACCTGCTGTACATAAAACAGCAGTCCAGGTTTACATGATGACACATAGTTTTCTGTTACATCCAGTTGCAGTTCACAAGCTGCTCCTTGTTATAACCAAGGCAAGGTCATGGATGACAGAGTTCTCAAGAGTTCTTTGGTTTGTACTGTATGTGCAGTAAGACTGTAGACAAGGATCAGCAGTTTCTGCTCAATGGCTTTGGGCCTCGAGCCAAACCAAACAGGACCAATACCAGATGAGATCCTGCTCCAGACCTCTAGACAATTGATAAGTGCCTCATCCACAGAAACACCCTTTATATTGACACACTCATACTGATCTCAGTGAATAAATCACACACATTCTTTGAATCACACCACTTCGTTTTACAGTTTTTCACAATTGCTAAAACACTAAACCCCATTCTCTGAATCAAAGTTCAGACACTATTTTGGCCAAACTCTAAACACATTCTCATACCCCTAAAAACCCTTTTGCACTGTTATGCATTTATGTTGCAAAATTGTAAACGAAGATGGCAAACAGTAAACACAACAAAAATACAGCTTTTATCTGTAAAACATAATCACTTCTTTTCTAAATGTAGTTTGGGACAGTGCCAGCTTTTATATGTATTTTACAATCCTGCAACTGAATCTGCGAGTGAAAAATGTGATCCACGGCTGAGATAAGCCAGTCGCAGTGCAGCGCACTGTGTGGCCGGTCCAGTATGATAACATGGGCGCCAAAAGACAAAAGTCTTCACTATCAGCCGCTCCACAGCTAACTGCAGTCAGTGTGTCCGAGGCATGATGTAGTCGCAGTGGTAACATGCCGGTATGCAGTAACAGACTCACGCATGTCACATCTCTAATGCCACATCTTGGATCTCTCACACTGAGAAGTAAAGGGTAACATGTCTAGCATGTCTAGCTAACATTTATGGAAGGCAGGTTTATGGAGGGAGGCTTGACCAGGTTAGGAGCGGTGGTGGTTCTACAATGTTGAGTGACCAGAGTGAGGAACTTACTTTGGTTGGTCCAGCAGGATCTGCTCCAGTCTGAATCATGACCCCCGGTAGACATTAGACACCTCACAGCCACACAATACACAGCCCTGGGACGCAGAGGGAGGGATGGAGGGAGACAGTGTAAAGAAAAGAGGGAGACAGGTGGGGGGTCATTAGACACACAGTTCAATCAATAATCAATCTCGCAAATCACCAAAATGTCCACTCATGCTATTGACGCGTGATATCCCATGACATAGGGAGAATCCCATCAATCTCCCCCATTAAACTCCCCTACTCTGCTGCTCATTCCAGACTCTCATGCATGTCATTCGTACAGTCTAATTCTCTCTTGTAAGTCTGCTCTCTCTTGTAAGTCGCTTTGGATAAAAGCGTCTGCTAAATGAATACAAGTAAATGTGAAATGAAAATGTCATTCCTTGAAGGTGGATATTCTTCCAGTTAAAAACTGCCCAGAGTCCCTCTGCATCTGTCACAACCAACAGCTAATGTTCGCCTTCCCCTTCACCACTAACAGAGCAAGCGAACCCTTGTGGAGAGGAGGGCCACAACATCAGGACCATCAAAGCCACCAACCAAACTCAGAAAAGATTGTTCCTGCTCTGGCTTTAACTTCAGCAGCATTGCCACAACAGACTGAATGGTTTCACTCGCATCTTTTCCCACTGCCATTACAGAACAACTCAAACTAGCGTACAACATCTACATCATAGTTCTCAGCTACTCCCTCTGTTTCGCTTATTTGGACCTACAAAGTTTGGAGTGGAGAAAACAGACAGAAAACAGGCTTGTGCAGGTCCAGAAGTAGTACAGAAGCTAAATTAAGATTGAGCAAAAGCAAGACTAACCGAGTCATCCTGTCAACATATCCCCTTGTTTACCTTTATGAAGGTCCGCCCTTCTCATTCCATTAAAAATCTTGTTTTGTCATGGCTGCTTGTCCCTATTAGAGTGGGCCTAAACAAACTCAAGACATTAAGCTCAACGAACACAACCAGATTGATCTGCTCCCTCCCTATTGGTCACATCTGGGAACCATCAGGTAGCATACACAGCAGCAGAATGGCCAATGGAAGCTGGTTGTAATCACAAACACTGGTGTGTTAACCCAAGGCTGGGCTGGGACATGCCAGCGACACATTTGTTTATTATTTAGTTTTTGTTTAGTTTTTGGTCTGTGGCTCTCTGATTATTCCAGGTCATTGCTTCACTAGCACACTCACTGGCAGGTTGTGTGTGTGTGTGTGTGTGTGTGTGTGTGTGTGTGTGTGTGTGTGTGTGTGTGTGTGTGTGTGTGTGTGTGTGTGTGTGTGTGTGTGTGTGTGTGTGTGTGTGTGTGTGTGTGTAGAACTTGTACAACTTGTTCCGGGAGAACAACATTACTTAGAAATGATTTGCTGGACCTGATGTTAGTTACCGCCAGTATCACAATGACTCTTATTGAGGGACAATTCTTGTATTCACTGTGAAATATATTATTGTTGCTTCTACAGTTACACTATTGCACATTTGAGGTTCATGTTATTTAACTTGTTTAACTGCATGTTCTTGTGGTTCTTCCCTTTGGAACTTGTTTGGTTTTCCACGATGTATGTTTCATAATCTGACTACCCACAATGTTTGGGGACGATCATGTTGTTATGATCAGTGACCTAAGCTCTTTTGTAAAGCTCTCTCCTGGAAGTCACTTTGGATAAAAGCGTGATGTGTGATAAGTGATAAAGTAAGTGATAAATGAATACATGTAAATGTAGAAGAGATGGAGGCAGCTGGCCTATGTCTCCACAGACACCAAAAGCCACAGACAGCTGCTCTGTCTAGGCTACCCTCAAAATCTTAACAAAATATCACTGTGAAACATTATTATATGATCTTAAATTACACATGTTCTTCTCATTGTTTCTGATACACAGATGGGAGTGATGATCACCTGACAGCCCAGGTGATGTTATACCCCGGTGATACTGTATCACTATGGCAGCTCATCATGACAGCTGCTCACTCACTGTATTTTAATGTTAGGGTTGTTAATGTTAATGTTGGCCTGTGGACTACTGACACCTACCAGGTACACCAATCTTTTTACCACACATATCAAAAACATCTTAATAACAGGAGTCAGATGGCTCAGCGGGTTAAGGAGTTGGCCTTGTGATCGGAAGGTTGTGGCTATGTGATGTTGTGTCCTTGGGCAAGGCACTTCACCCGACTTGCCTCAGGGGGATTGTCGGTGTACTTAAATGTAAGTCGCTTTGGATAAAAGCGTCTGCTAAATGAGGTATTATTATTATTATTAGTATAAGCATAAAAGTTACAGCTAAACACACAAAAATCTAAAACATTCTAGAACACCCACAAAGGCCAGGGCAGTCATCAGAGAACACACTGAAAAATCAAATCAAGCTATAAAACCAGTGTGCATCAAAGAAGAACAATGTTTGTGGAAGAGAGGAGGTCTGGACTGTGTTTAGGAGTCACTGGACTGTGTTTAGGAGTCACTGGACTGTGTTTAGGAGTCACTGGACTGTGTTTAGGAGTTACTGGACTGTGTTTAGGAGTCACTGGACTGTGTTTAGGAGTCACTGGACTGTATTTAGGAGTCACTGGACTGTATTTAGGAGTCACTGGACTGTGTTTAGGAGTCACTGGACTGTGTTTAGGAGTTACTGGACTGTGTTTAGGAGTCACTGGACTGTGTTTAGGAGTCACTGGACTGTGTTTAGGAGTCACTGGACTGTATTTAGGAGTCACTGGACTGTGTTTAGGAGTCACTGGACTGTGTTTAGGAGTCACTGGACTGTGTTTAGGAGTCACTGGACTGTGTTTAGGAGTCACTGGACTGTATTTAGGAGTCACTGGACTGTGTTTAGGAGTCACTGGACTGTGTTTAGGAGTTACTGGACTGCAGTTAGGAGTTACTGGACTGTGTTTAGGAGTCACTGGACTGTGTTTAGGAGTCACTGGACTGTGTTTAGGAGTCACTGGACTGTGTTTAGGAGTTACTGGACTGTGTTTAGGAGTCACTGGACTGTGTTTAGGAGTCACTGGACTGTGTTAAGGAGTCACTGGACTGTGTTTAGGAGTCACTGGACTGTATTTAGGAGTCACTGGACTGTGTTTAGGAGTCACTGGACTGTGTTTAGGAGTCACTGGACTGTGTTTAGGAGTCACTGGACTGTGTTTAGGAGTCACTGGACTGTGTTTAGGAGTTACTGGACTGTGTTTAGGAGTCACTGGACTGTGTTTAGGAGTCACTGGACTGTGTTTAGGAGTCACTGGACTGTGTTTAGGAGTCACTGGACTGTGTTTAGGAGTCACTGGACTGTGTTTAGGAGTCACTGGACTGTGTTAAGGAGTCACTGGACTGTGTTTAGGAGTCACTGGACTGTGTTTAGGAGTCACTGGACTGTGTTTAGGAGTCACTGGACTGTGTTTAGGAGTCACTGGACTGTGTTTAGGAGTCACTGGACTAACATCAGACACAAACAATGTTGTTTTGTGCTCAAGGGTTTGGATCATTGAAAGAAGTCACAGAAACCTTCGGAATAGTTCTGTACAGTTTTTGTTAACAAATGTCTTAACAAGCTGGAATTCGTGCCTGAAAACAGGAGTAGTAAAAGTATGTACGTTCTCAGCTCAGCTCTGAGTCTTTCTGATATAAAAACGTTTTGCTGAACAGAGCAAGTTTTAATCGCCATCACAAGATACAGAAACACAGGATTTACTGTGGCAGGAAAGAGCAAACATAGAACATATTAGAGTGAGTATTGCTACCTACAATTAAATGAATTAAAAAAAATATCTCTGGTTTGTCGAAGAATTTCAGTAGAACACTTGGTGTTTTTCTGATGAAATGACGTCTCATAAACACAACCTCAAACCACCTTGTTATATTAACAACCTCAGCGGAAGGGCATGGAGAGCTAGTGGTCACATGACTCACTCTCTTGAGACAGTCCCAACAATGCCATCATTAGAATATTGACCACAATTCTACATTTTAATGTTACATTAACTTGAAAACAACAGTAGGTGGTTGATCCCTTTTTTCCACTCATAGTATCTTTAGCTATTTTAAAGTCCTATTTAAAGGCCTCTAGCAAGTCTCGCTTCTAAGTGTAACCCACCCACATGCACATAAAAAGCAATTTGCGCGACCCTCTTTATAATTTATATGTCCTTTGAAAGATTTTAAAAGGGTCTGGATTCATTTTGTCCCATGTGGCAAAGATTTCTGGTATTTGGAGTCATCTGTATCTAATTAATAATTTATTTCTTACTTTTCAAAAATGGCACCAGTATCTTGGAGAAGGTCCCTATGTTGATTTACAGCAAAACTATACTGGAGAATTCACAAGTGTGACTGTCTGTTTGAGGGCCTGCCTGCATGCCTGCCTGCCAAGCTTATTCTGGTGACGAGGTTTCTTTAAAAAAATAACAAAAACAGTCTAACATTCCTTATTAAAGTAAAGTTTCAAGTTCAGCGTGCTCAGCAGGAGAAATCAACTCAAAGCAATGAAGCGGGTGGTCTTATCAGAGAGCCGTCTAATAGTCCTTAAAGAATTACACTACTTAGCATATTTTCAGCAAATGAGGCACATATGGTTGTCAAGAAAGTTTGGCTTAAACACACACACCCCGCAACAGACACACACACACTTCGCAGCAGACACACACACCCTGCAGCAGACACACACACACACACACACACACAGGCACACTCAGTCGTTGGCTCACCCCTTAATTGTGTAGACCTGAGGTGTTTTGCCACACAACACTTTGTAAGGCTCTGATGGATCGTTGTCTTCAGCTACTTAGTTTGTATGTGGGAAGTCCTTGAAGTGTTCTTGCAACATTCTGCTCTCTCTTGTTCTTGTTTGCTTTCCAAGCTGCAGAATAATCATCCCCTTTAGAAAACAACATGTTGATATAATGAACACAACTAACAGTTGTATGACGGCACCAATATCTCTGGCTGCTCTGGCCTCCCAGCCACAATGTAACCTGCTCTTCCCATGCCTGTGGAATGATGGGTTCTGTGGTCACATTCACATCTAAAATCAGACAAGCAATCCAGCCTACACACTCCCCTATAAACCACTAACTCCACAACAAGTATCTCTTCATCAACTACTGGAGAAGAGACAAAGAATGTACCAGTTACACGAAGTCTGATTAAAATATAGACCTGGTAACTGGTAACTTATTTGCTTATTTGTATATGTAACATGTTATTTTTATCGATTAGCTTGTGTTATTTAATGGTTAAAGCGCGAGTGGAGATGACCAATACCAGAAACACATTTACAGGCTATTTGCATTTCTATCAATTGTATGCTATATACTTCCATCTTTTGGCCAATTTCTTATTGTATTACTGACTTTTTACACCTATCTTCATACATACCTACTGACCTACCCTCCTATTGACAAACCCACCAACATGTTCCACCATTATTTCCATCTACCGGTAGTAATTTATTCTAACTTTACCTGCACACCTGCCAAGCGACCGATCACCCTACTTACCTACCCTCAAAGCATCCTAAGTATATCTTTTAGACTTTCCATCTTTCTACAGGGGTCTATCTGATATCCAGTCCAACTGTATTTCTCTGGCTGAATGCCTGTCTCCACACTGACAGCTATTAAACAAAATATGCTCATCATGTGAATAGAGAATGATCCAAACAGAGAAACACTGTATCGCTTCCACCAGTTTAGCAAGGAAAGCAGAATTCAAGCTTGCAAGGAAGATTAGAGCATTTCAGGCTTCATAAAAAGCTGTAACAACATATAATACCTAATGTAGCAGATGCTTCTATCCAAAGCGACTAACAGTAATTACAGGGAAGTAGGGTGAAGTGCCTTGCCCAAGGCCACAACATCACATAGCCACAGCTGGGGTTCAAACTCAAAACCTTCTGCTCATGAGACACTGGATATTTCCTGTGTTTTCGCTCCATATTATTCAGCCTCTCTGGTGAGATGCAAATAAGTTTGAAAAGAAACACAACATGAATTTGGAATCTATCTAACACTAGATCCGTTTAGGATCATCGTTACTGACACACCATGATCACTAGATGACACCACTTGTACTGAGCTAAACAACAGACAGGTATGTCCCAACACACCTGATTCAAATAAATTGCCACTGTCAGGCTTCTGCTGGGCTTCATAATGACTCATTTGAATCAGGTGTGTTGGAGCAAAGAAACATCTAAAACATGCAGGACAGTGTGTCCTGGATTGGGAGCCACTGCTTTAGATGGAATGAGGAGCAACATCTTCAGCATCTATATCATTCATCCATCTATAAATATGAATATTGTCAAGATCAGGGGTCACTAATTGGTGGCCCACGGTCCAGTTCTGGACCCAGACCCAATACAATTGGACTGGAGCCCAAATCAACATTTTAATTTAGTCATGATCTAAGCCAGTTTTCAATGGTTCCTTCCTCAGCAAAAATCCTAGCATTACAACACCTGGCGAAAAGGGAAACATTGATTCTGAAAATTACACATTTCTAGGATGACCACCTTCAATCAAACCAAATGTGGGATGATTTAAGTTCATGTGGGACAATGTGGACCATGTTACCAACTCTGAAGCCTAACCTGAAACTATGACATCATGTGTACCTTCCACACAACATCACATGTCTTTTAACATGTCATTTAAATTCAACACCACTGAGAAAGTCCAACTAAAGTCCTCGCCCTCCCCAACACTCACCCAGGTGTGTCAGACTTTACTAAAAGGACATATTCTCTTTTTTGTTACCATTATGGCGCATTTTTATTTTTTGACAGGTAACACATGGAATGAATAAGAGCTCCACATTTTGATTGACAGGTGTTACAACCTATAGTGACAGTGTTTACCTTTCTTTTCAGCCATTGGAAAAGTACTTCTGATGAAGGGCTGTTAGAAGTAAACAACTACACCGCAAAAATAATAAATTGCCAGGGTGGTCACCCTACACATTTAAGATAGAGTGGGCTGACTAGTACAGATGGATGCTGTCAGTGAAGAGCACAGAATTTCACTGTGTTTAACCTTTTTAATGAAACAGTCACTCTCATCAAAAGTGGTCATGAGAAACTCTAAACAACATAACATAATTATTCTAATAAGTCTTCACTTATCTTTTATAAGTGCCAAGATCTAAAAAAAATATATTCACTGGGGTCAAATGACACATACTAGGCACTTCTAGTGCTAGTATATACCTTATATAATTAGTAAATGTAATAAAGCTTGTGTTTACAATACTAGATGCTTGACAATTGCAAATGTCCAACACAGTTGCAGAGTTTGAAATGAAGTGCAATTGACCTGGACAGCAGATTATTTCAGTGTGTCTTGAACTAATGAGAATTCCATAAAATAGTCAAAACTCCAGTCATTTGGGCAAAATCTCAGACTGTCATTGTTAGACTGCTTCAGAACAGTTCACAACAAGGCCCAACTAAATCCAAACCTGACCTCTTGCCAACTCTCCCACAGAGTAAACCAGCCCACTGTACTACATTGGCAGCTCACAGATCTCTATGTTTCCAAACCAATCCAATAGAACATGTCCACCTTTCAACACTCACATCTGGATCAAGATAACCTGAACCATAAATGCACTGATGCTGCAGGCCAAAGAGGTGTGGGTGGTGAAATGGTGATTACTTGCAGGTGTAACTCTCCCTCATGTATTAGCTCACGCACTCACTTATTCACTTCTCTGGAACTCTCTTCATTTCTCTTTTCCCATGTTGAGTACCCAAGAAAAACATTAATCTTCCCATTGTCTCAGTGACGGCCATATACATATTTTTGTTATAATGCTGATGGTTTTAATCTATTAGCATCTGTATAAGTACATCTTGGCATAAATATATATTTTTACTTTGGACATTGATATCAGCTTTGGATGAATATGGTACCAATAGCAACAAAAAGTATTAGATTAGATAATCCATACTTCAAAAATTGTCTTCTTTAGTGTGAGTATTGTTTGGTAGCTGTCTTCAAGACAGCACTGATAAGTGGGCTGTAGACTAGTTAGCCCACAGTTATAGATCCAGCAGTTAACAGCTTTACCTGCCAATTAAAAGATTTAATGGCTGAGGAGCAACTGGTAAGGGACACTTCTTAACACCTTGAGCAAGCCGCAACTGTAGTAAAGGTTTGGCCCCTCTGCTGCGCTCACAATCAGCCACAACGCAGCACCAGGCAGGAAATCTAAAATTAGCTTTTACTACCTATAATGGTTTCATTTGCAGTCTGTGCGAAGACGCAGCAGAAAAAAAAAACAAAGACAGGAGCAGGTCACTCCATGCCTGTCTGGATGTTCGCTAGATAGACAAGATTGTTAAGAAGGCATGAATGTGTTACAGATATAAACACAGACACACACACACACAGTGCACATGCTTACCCACACACATACGTTTTAAATGAGGTGGCCAGGCCTGAGTGTTGAATGTGTGCTGGCCAAGTGTGGGGTTTACCAGCTCATTCCTCACCGCTGGAATAGCCAGGCGCTGTCTTTATGAGCGTCTAAAGCACCATTCCTCCAGTTTAATACGGAAGCCATTGACATTCTAATGTGTCGCAGTGACTTCAGTAATGGCTGCAACACTGCTGCTGTTTAACGTCACAAACATCTAGTGTAGATTCAAGTGTGTGTGTTCTCACACCAAAACACACTGACACACAGTACAGATGACTGCATCATCTGGCTGCGAGGATCCACTTTGGACTGACAGCAGTGATACTGTGCTGTCTGTTCCCACTCTCTCTCTCTCTCATAAACACACTCACACACACAACCATAACAGTCCATGTGTGTATTCATGATCCCACATACTACTGACTTGTCATGTTTCAGTGTGTGTGCATGAGAACACTACTTGAACATTCAAGAACCATATTTGTACTACTGTTTTCATGTTTAAAAACATCATGTTGTATTCAAACTAATGGCTCATAAACTCAGTAAAATACACTTCACAAATACAAATTCAAATACAATTCAATGTTGGTTGACTGTGTCTCTCCATCTATTTTGGTCAGTGATCATAGCATAGCACAGAGGACACACCCTCAAATACAAACTACAGCCCAGTCAGCTCTCAAAAAGTTATCCTGCTGTTGTCTAGGTCTTATCCAGACACTTTTAACACTTAAACCACATCATACTCAGTCTAGATTATACCAATCAAACTCCTCAGTAGCCTTCTACGTCTGCTGAGTCTGTGTGTGTGTGTGTGTGTGTGTGTGTGTGTGTGTGTGTGTGTGTGTGTGTGTGTGTGTGTGTGTGTGTGTGTGTGTGTGTGTGTGTGTGTGTGTGTGTGTGTGTGTGTGTGTGTGTGTGTGTGTGTGTGTGTGTGTGTGTACTCCATTCTGACCAACAGAGAACACTGCTGTAATCAGCTGCTGTAATCAGCACTGGAAGCCTCTCTATCCACACATCACACCTGGCACATGGATGGGCTGGGTCAAGGATGTTAACAAAATGCTGTGCATCTGAAGAGCTGTTCACAATAACTACAAATGGATCCTATAGCAAGTGGTTAGGGGTTGTAGGTGAAAGATCTATGTGGTCAACTGTCCTTACCAGGCAGAGAGACATTTTTACAGGAAGTACAAATGTGTACACCTTTAACAATAAATATGGGTAACATAACACCACCCACACTAAGTATCACCTTAGAAATGATGTACTGTAGGTGCGAATGAAAATAGATGGCCAACGCTGTATGAACTTTGTTAGATTACTTCTTTCAGACAAAAGAACAACAGCTGCAGGGTCAGTTTTCAGACAAAAATCTAACATAGAAAAGGTGACACTTGATCCGAAAAAAAAGACCTGGCAACCCAACAGCGAAGACCTGGCAACCCAACAGTTAATGTTGCCTTTGGAATGGTGATGTAAATTTGGATATGACAGAGGAGCAAACCAGATGCTGCAAATATGCTCCTGATCACATAAATCACTGGGACATGAGCTTATCAAACAGAAGCTACTGTTTAATTAAGCCTGCAAAGGCTGGATTGCCAAAACAAACAAACGTTCTTGTTTATTGGCAAAATGTTGAATGAGAGGTATTGTGGCACAAGTAATTAATATCCAATTCGTAAAATGTAACAACAAAAGTAATCACAAAATAGTTTTATTTAGGCATTGAAAGTAACCATGGCCACCATGGCAATCAAACACCTTAGATTCCACACTCAACACCAGCTCAGACAAATATGACCTTCAACTGTCAGAATTAGTAGGGCTAAAAATGGCAATAATATACTGTTTTAACTTTGTCCCCAATGATTGACGTTTTTGGTTTTCAGACTATCATGTTATCAGTTTAACCATCCAGTACACTGCACCATAATGGCCTGTAATGATGTCTAAATGGCTAAATATGACCCATAAAGATTCACTGAAGGTTGCAATATTCTCAGAATGTTTGCAGTGACAAAACAACTATCTTCTGGATGATATTTCTAGATGTTATTATCCTTCAGAATAACTTTGATGTTTGGGGTCTATCACATTATGCTCAGTGACTGATGCTCCTCTGTTAAGCTCTCTCTTGTAAGTCACCTTGGATAAAAGCGTCTGATGAATGAATACATGTAAATGTAACAGAAAGAAGATGATAGCTTGTATTAAATACTTGTTTAGTGTTAAGCTCTCACAGTAAGACAACCCAGCTGTTGTGAGGTTAGGTTGTATCAAACTAATTATATAAATATAGAGGGATGTACGTATGTCTTAGTGGGGATGTGTGGTGATATGTGCCCCGAAAACCAAGTAAATATGAAAGTAAACTGAACAACTAAATGAACTAAACAGTTCAACTGCATGTCTGTGTTTATCTTTATTTCTTGTACTTATATCGCTAGCCTCAACTCAAACCCTCAAAATAGTTTATATGGCGCATAGTTACAACCATCTTCATTCTGACACACTTTAGACTGTTTCAGCATGTTTTTATGACTGTTTTGTGACATGTTTTATGATATTCTACCCCTGTGCGCATAGCTGAAATGTATCTTAATGTCTTATTCATCCGTGAGTATAAAGCTGTCCAGCTGTGCATCATTGAAGAACTTCCAAACCCCCAGAATCAGCCTCACATTAAGAGGATCCCTTCTGGATAACATGTGCATGCTGTTTTAAGTAAACAAAACGACGTTATATACATTCATCAACTTAGTTCAGATAAGTTGTAATAACAATTTGACTTACGGTTCAGTGTTATCCTGTGTCTTCAGCGGTGATGAAGGAAACAGAAGCAGGCACGTGCTCTCTCCTCTGGTGCTGTGATGACGCCGCGCGCAAGGAGGCAGCCACTAACCATGACTAACTAGAACTATACCTACACAAGAAGGCAGAGCCCTAATGCAAAACACAACTAGAAACTGTTAGCACAAGAGAGCTACGAATGGGTGTGATAGATGAAGATAGATTTTTAAGGGGTCAGCTGTCAACTAGGAGGAAGCATCAATAATTTAAGAGCCAACACTCTCCTTTCCAGAAAAGTACCTTTTTCCTATATTGTTACATGGTAAATAATCCTCAAATAAACCTAAATGGATCATGTTGACTCCTTGGTGATAGTTTAGTGATATGGGTCCCTATTTTCTCTCTTTTCTGTTTCCATAGCAGCAGATGGCTTCAAATGTGCATATTGTATTTTCCAATGCACAGAAGGTCCGTCTAATGTCTACTGCATTTAGTCATTTTAGCAGACACTCTTATCCAGAGCGACTTACAGTAAGTACAGGGACATTCCCCCTGAGGGAACCTTCTGATTACTAGCCCATCTCACTGCTCAGCCACCTGACTCCCTAGTGCAGTAACACATTGGGAAGATATCATACAAACACTTAACTGATGCAGATCATAAATCTAACAGTACTAGAAGAAATGTCATGATGACTGCATGATGAATTATGATCCCAACAGTATGTTAGTACAGTTTGGCCTGTTCCACTTTAAAACAATAACATTCAGAGTGTGGAGGTGGCTCAGGACAGTAGTACCTTCACACACAAGGGTGTAGAAAACCCTTACTTTGTCATGACTAAAGAGTACCTTACAAAGTCCTCTATGTGCTTATTTTTGGATTTACTACCGGAACATATCTGATTCACAACCTGGATATCATTTTTGTCTTTTAAAATGATAATTAGACATCTGATGTAAACATTACCTCTGCCTAAAACATGATCAAAACATTTATTATTGATCATCCTGAAAAAATGTATATGTCTAACAATGAAGATGCAGCAGGAGAGAAATGAAGAGATTGCAGACAAACTGGCTCAGATTCAATACATGTGTGTTGAAAGATACATTTATTAACTGTATAGTAGGTGGCAATGACATCCAATAAGAATAATATTACATTTAGAAAAAATAGAGAGAGAAAGCACAAGGGAAGAACAGACAGAGTGATGCCAGGTGGTGGAGAAAATAGCTGAAAAAGAAGTTGAGTAATTTAAAAAGAGTCTTAAAAGAGTGTCAAAACAAATAACAGCCTTGTGTGCAAAAGACTCGGCCTGTCTGCAAAACTATTAGTATTACAATTTTTATATTAAAATTGATACTTATCATGAACGTTTTTGAAAGTTAAAATTTGAGAAGATGATTGATTAGTTGATCAAGTTGTTAAAATCTGGATAAAGATAATGATCAATTTACCAAATATACTATGCAAGCAAATAAATGAGGAAATTATATACTACATAGTGCAGAGTGTTTTGTTTTTAAAGTTTAAAGTTCTGCCATGGAAATGCCTAAGGTGTTTTTATTTGCAAAACAATACCCCTTCTGCAGAACAAACGAGCCCTTTTGGTGACAGTTTTGGACGGGGAGCAGCACACAGAAGTCTGCTTGTGACGGAGGAGTGTTTTCAATGAAAGCTGAGTTATTTTAGCTCCAGACATGTTTACATTTCTGTGGTCTAGTCTCTAACTTTCCCTTTTTCCCTCTTTTTTCCTCTCTCATTTCAGAATGCTGCTCCACCAGGCCCAATCCCCTCTGCACCCAGACATTCCATCCGTCTGCCAGAAAACGAAAGAGAAGGAAAAAAAGGTTGAATATGAAAGAAACACACAGAGATCCCCAAGTGTGGGTGAAGAGAGAAGGTTTGGGGCAGGATGGCCTCTGCCTTGTCCTCCTCCTTCGCTCTGTCCTCCTCTCAAACTTCTCTTTGGATACTTATTGTACCTGTTTACTATAAGACCAGACAGTGGCTGGATGCATCAGATGTTTGTGCATCAGAATTCACTTCACTTGATTGCGAAATAATTGGAATTTTACGCAGCACTTTAAATATGAAAAGTCATAGGGACTCACTGCACAACTCTAGCTTACAGAAAACCTTAAAATATTTTAAATGTTGCGCTAGTTGTACATCATTTGAGGGGAAATAACCCACAACGAGTGCTTTATTCATTGGATACACAAATTGATACAAACAATTTACAACACAAAAATGCACAAAAGAGGTCATTATTCAAGAGTATAAAAACATCACACCTTCTCAGAACTAGACTAGGATTTACTTTACTCTGATCATCAACAAGACAGGAGAGTTTCCACTTCAGTCAAATCATGGAAATAAACTTCAACAATATGTACATACAGAAGGTGCTCTTCCAAGAACATTCTTCTCTCTGAACAAACAGAGACATAGTTTTTGAAACCCTCTCGAAGGGGGCTTGAGGCTTCCAGAAAGCATAGCAGCATCCATATGGGATGAATGAAACATGAAATAGACAAAAGTACCCAGAAGCTTCTTGTTGTTCACGTTCATGAAGAGTTTTGTAGAGGTGGTTTGTTCACAGGTGGTTTATGTCCAGCTGGCAAACCACTTTGACACTTTGAGCACTACTGTGTACATATTCCCCCCCTGTAGTAAATATCCATTCTAACCCATATACTTTTGATACTTTTATACTTGTTATAGTTTTTATATACCCCTATCCATGTGTAACTATTGCCTACTTTTTATTTCTAATCTTTATTTAAATTCTGCATATGTTCTACGTTTGCTCCATCCTGCCACAGTAAATTGTGTGTTTGTGTAACTTGCATGGTGAATAAAAATACATTCTGAATTTGATGATATATAAGCTTTGCTGATCTGTCTGTCAATTGACTACTGCAGAGATCTATTCGTTTGAATCTCCAATATTATAAATATAGTTGAGTAGGTTTAATAGGACACTGGAGATAAAAATAAGATCTTAGTTGTATGTATCTAGTTTTTGGCATTGAATGCTGTCATGCAAGTCTCAGGACAGCACAACAAAACCACAGGGATTTTGATCTGAAACTTTTCTTAACCAAGCTCAAATGTTGCTGACTTTCTGGTCGCAGTAATCATATTTTAGTAGCTGTGTCACCCACAATTACTCTGATGAGTGCTGATCCTAATGTACTAATGTGCTTTTCTGGGTTGAGTGACAAGGACGTGGGTGTGTGTGTTACCTGGTCCAAGCCCCAGAGACGCGTCCCTCTCACCTCTCCCAGATGATCTGAGAGGTGTCTGAAGACAGAAAGGGAGAGAGCAACTGAGAGACATTACACAACACCTGGGCCTGTCTTCATACCGACTAACGAGGGAAAGAGGATTTGGGTCCATGCGCCTGTGTGTGAGTGGTTTTAGTGGACTGGAGAAGAGGTGCAGAAGAAGTCTCAGCTTCTTGGCATTTTGTATTGAGAATGAGAGAGAGAGAGAAGGCAAATGGGGGTGGGGTGAAGAAAGAGCAACGTTGAGTCTAGACAGAAAAGATTGGATTGAAATCTGGAAGCCATTGACTCAATACCCTGGGTTGCCTCTCTCTCTCTCTCTCTCCCCCTCTGCTCCCTCTCTCTCCCCCTCTCTCCCTCTCTCTCTCTCTCTCTCTCTCTCTCTCTCTCTCTCTCCCCCTCTCTCCCTCTCTCTCTCCCCCTCTCTCCCTCTCTCTCTCCCCCTCTGCTCCCTCTCTCTCCCCCTCTCTCCCTCTCTCTCTCTCTCTCTCTCTCTCTCCCTCTCTCTCTCTCTCTCTCTCTCTCTCTCCCCCCCTCTGCTCCCTCTCTCTCCCCCTCTCTCTCCCTCTCTCTCTCTCTCACTCTCTCTCTCCCTCTCTCTCTCTCCCTCTCTCTCTCCCTCTCTCTCTCCCTCTCTCCCTCTCTCTGCCTCAGTCACGTATCACATTTCATTGCCTAATTACGCATGAAAAAAGGTAACATAATTTTTTTCACCCGACACAAAACTGGGTGGGGGAAGTCTTGTTTTGAATAAGCTGTTGCACGCATGAGACAGCTTTGCAGCCTTTCGACTGGCCTGTCTTTCTGTCCAGAAACCTTCTTGTTTTTGTAAATGTCATAGGTTTTCTATGGCATATTAGTGAACGTATTAATGTACACTGTATCCTCACAAAGTATAAATGTATAACAAAGCACATCTGAACTGTGTTATTGATGGCTGTCTTAGCATTGCTTTTGGTGAGACCCTTTTCAAACGAAAATTTAGACAGCAAAAATATGTGGCAGGGTTAGACTTCTTGATCTGTCCAGCAGAGGGAGCAGCAACCAAGCAAATGTCATTTAGTGTTTAAACTAAAATGAAGTCACTTCTGACTCAAGGAAAAAGTTGATTAGATTGTCTTGAGTTGATTGGGTTCAACACATTTGATTGTGCTGAGTGTATTGAGTGTGCAGAATGTTCTGAGTGTGTGGATTGTGCTAAGTATGCTGAGTGTGTCAATTGTTCTGACTGTGTTGAGTGTTCTGAGTGTCCTTCTGTCTAACTATACAGATAGTGGTTCAGCCAGAACTATTGCATTTTAACTTCTACAACTACTTTATAAGGACCTACCTGACAAAGCATGCTGTGCCCTCCATCATTCCCCCAAATTACCAAGGACAAGAAATGTGTTATAGATCCAGCTATAACAAGGGTTTATCCAAAAATTGGCTGCCCCAGATGGAATATTAACCTTTAACCTTCACAGTTGTGAAGTGAATGTTGTACTGATAGTACATCATTCATCACATACTTTAATAATTTGTTGCCAGGTATTGCTGTCCATGAACCCTCCCTTTTTCAAAGTTACATCTTTTCAACATATTTCATTGCCTGTATTCTATCCCCCTCCTTCCTCCTCTTTTCACACAATCACAAGGAGCTGTGATACAGAGGTCTTATGTTGCTAAGCAACAGTGGATGTAGTGAATAACCAATACCAACCAACCCATTCTGCAGCCCTGCAGGCACTTACCCAACCACAGTGACACAGGCTTTCATATACAGCAGGGTGTATTGATCTTTTAATTTAGTTGAATAATGTGCAATACATGCAAAAATGAATTATTTGTTACATTTATGTAAAATAACAATAGTTCATATTGGTCATAGGAAGGTTTTCATCTGTGAAGGTTTTAGTGTTCTGGGTCTCTAGAGATTAAGTAATGCTTTTGAGGGGACATTCTTTTATGAATGCATGAATCAACTGGTTGTTTTTGAATAGAGCAGAAAAATGAAAAGTGGGCCAGGTCGTCCTTGGGTGATGATAACAATTTATGTAAGACCACCTCAATCTATTATATCAAGGTGGATTTTTTCATGAAAATTCATGCACATTTTTTGTACAACATCGATTTTATTTCAATGCCATGTGCATCAAGATGAATATGCCACATGGTGTTATGAAAGAATACATTTACAAAAGAGAATTTGGGTTTAAATGACCTAAATATATTTGGGTTGCCTTCCCTGTAGGTAGGGTTCAAAGCACTTTTGATGATGGGCACTTTCTAATTTATATTAGATGCAAAGCAATGGATTAGTTCTCTACAATGATGATTTTTTCAAACCCACTAAAGCCTATTCCTTTTTTTTTGACTGCCAGCTGGTGTTGAGAGTGTCAGCACAACAGACTGATGCAGGGTCCAACCAAACATCAAACATATACCTTGTCACACCACTGCTATGACAACTGTAGTAAAATGGTTACTTTTTAACTAAATGTATACATTTAGTATAAAAAATGTCCAATCACCCATAGCATCTTATATGACTAGTGTATATTGTGTATAATGTATGATAAGTGTGCTATTATTGGCTGGACAACATGCATACTCATGTAGTTAATGGGACTGCTGTCTTCCTACTTTGATTACATTCAAATTCATATACATCCAACCTAATAATAACTGGATTTACAACTTTTCTCTGCAGTTATTGTTCTAGCCTCCATACTCCTTTTCTGTAGGATTGGTGTCCAAAGCCATGATTTAAAAGTGTCATGGTTCTAAAGAGCTCCTGACAGACATAATGTGACTACTTATGCAGGAATGTCATGTCTTTAACTTTACACCCACCAGCCATGGGGGTCAATACCTCTGCTTCCTGCATCCCTCAAGCTGAGGTCTGAATCTGAACTCGTTCTTTATGTAGAAGTTCTTCAATTATACGATTTTAAATGTTTCACCATACACATGCTAAATGAACTATTTGATCATTCAAATCAACCAAAGGTAACCATTAACATTTCTGAGGTTTAGAATACATGTAACTACACAGTGCTTACTGAATGCTGCAAAACCGAACACTAAAAACTCCAACATACTAAAAACACAAAGACTTCAACTGTATGAACTGCTTGCTGTTATTTAGATTGTTATGAAAGGTTGATTTGAACAGTATCACAGGTGTCATGACTTCCAGCTGCTCTATTTGCTTTGGTGGCAGCACACATGTTGTGTTTGAAATACGTACATAAAGAGTATGTTTACAAATGGAGGAGCCCTTTTCACTTATTGAATGAGTGTATGTATATGTGTGTATGTATATGTGTGTAATATACACATATTTTCCACTGGGTGATGAAACACGGGGCAGGGCTAAAGATAGCCACGCCCACCTCAATGAAAAGAGCAGAACCTCCTTTCTCACCTCACTGTGTAGTTATCAAGACACTACAAACACAGACTAAAGATAAACACAAGGATATATAACTGGATCATTTTGATTGTGTGTTAGTTTGGGAAAAGGAATAAAACAATACAAGGTCACAGCAGATATTTCGATAAACCCAAAGGATTACAAAGAAGACTACATTGCCTGTTCGTGTGAATACTTGAAGTATCAGTTCAACAGGTATGTTTCTGATCTCAGCACTGCTCAGGTCGACCTTGTGTGTTTTTAATTTAAGTATTTGCTCGTATAAAAATGCGATCGGTGTATCAGTTTTCTATGCATGTTCAGGATTATAAGATTATAAAATGTCTGTATACGGAACAAAAGTAGACTTCTTCACATTAGCCTTCCACAACATCTTATTGGAAGCAAATATTATATTCTAGAATGAAGCTTTTTATGAAGGACACTTTACAAATGTAATTTGGGTCATCCATGTCTAACACATTGGGGTTTTCGGGTGATAATGTAATAAGTGAAGGACCACCCACCAGTGACGATGGTATGGTGAGTCATTTAGGGGATCTATTACATTTATGACCAATGACAGAAATATGCTGTATATGAAATATATGTATGATGTGTACTATATTAGGCTATAAATGGAGTGCATGAGTATATACTTTATGTAATGTAACAATTTGATGCACAACAATATATTGAATGTAGAATGTATATCATAAGGCAATATGAAATAGTGTGAAATATAAGAAGTGTTGACAAATATAATCTGGAAAGTAATTGACTGTGTACATTAACATGCCTCATGTTAAATCAGATTAGGTGTTGTCTGAATAAAGCTGTATGACAGTGGATGCATTGTGAAGAGGTCACACCAGTTATATTACTGTCTGGGACACCATCACTGTTACATTCAGCATGAACTACTAATCAGGTCCATTATGCACCTGCAGATCCCTGATGTGTGAAATCAGCATGGACCAGGTGGCCCCCTTGTCAAGTGGCGTCCGCTCAAGCCTCAAGGTGAGGACACTCATCAACCAGAAAAATCTCACCATAGCCAGGCTTTAGCTAGATACTCTCACTCTCCATGGTTACATGACATGTTCATACTTATCATTCGAGTTGTAGTATTATGTCCATGTAGCTCTACCCAAATCCATAGGCATGCTGTGAACTTCAGAGTTTGACAAAGGATTTGATAGAGAATGAGTACAGTCTCAGTATGTTACTATTGTACTCCATCTACCAAATTTTCCGGACTATAAATCACTCTGAAATTAAATTAGATCAGAGACAAATAACAGAGATTTCATCTTGAAAGACAAGTTATAGTAATAACAATATAATAGAGAACAATAGGCTGTATAGGGGTCTGGTATGTTAACGTAACATTTTAACCTATAGATGCTTGAGTTCTAAATAGTCCCCACTGCGCAAGTTCTTTATCCACAACAATAGCCAGCTAGTTTTAGTGTGTTTCCTGGATAAACTTCCTAGTACAATACTCCTTTCACGATTATTACCATGTTAGTGTTACTTGTTAGCCTCCTCATTAGTACATTTTGAAGTCTTCAAGTTTTGTATGTCAGAAAAGATTCAGTTGGAATGTTCAAAATTGCATATGTGCAATGTTACTCTGTGGAACCTGCATTCAAACACCATCTGTGCAGCTTTGGCAGTTATTCAGATAACTGCAGCATAAACAACATGACATAAGTTTACCAAACTCTCAATCTCACTCCCCAAAAAAGTGAAAGTGAAATAATATATTTTAATATATAAATTGCACCTGAGTATAAGTCGCAGGACCAGCCAAACCATGAACAAAAGTGCAACATATTCGGAAAAATAAGGTAATTCAAGTAGTCCCCTTGGCAACAGAGCAAGCAGCTTTCAAACTTTTAGGGTAATGTTCACTGAAACTTTTGCTCCACTGTTACACCGACTTGTCCATGGACAGTCACATGCATTGTTAGTTTTGTATTCCTGAGTAGAATTTATTATCCAATGAAATGTGAATTTTGTTTCACTTATCAATAAAAGGTTTGTGAGGCTCAGACGTGAAATATGTTAAGAAGACTAAAGTTACACAGTGACAGGACACACAGTAGAAGAAAAAACGGTTCTAAAAATGTCTCCCTCTTTGCTAATCAAATTTTAAAGAAGAGTCTGGTTTGCTTAACCTGATTTGAAGAAGGGGAGATAGTGGGGGAGGGGGAGGGGGAGGCTGTGGAGTACAAGAGAGAATGCTTTTCTTCTTCTGCTTCAAGACAACGCCCACGCTGTCATGAACCCTCTGAAACTCTGCCAGCTGCCTCAAGAGAAGAGCTTCCACAGAACAGGAAAGACCATATATGGGCGTCTTCTTCCCAGCAGTTCATGGCCAGGGATGGCATGGTGGAATGAGAAAGGCCTTAAGTGTTTGACTAGTATTGACAGATTGCTTCTGACAAAAGGGAGCGCCCATGAGTTTTTTTTTATCTCTGCACCTGTGTGGTTATCTTTTGCCTTTATCTAGCATAACACTAGTGTGACCATGAATATTTATTTTGTTCTATCTTATCTTCCTTTTTTATTTTGTTGTTCATTTTTATAAAAATTTTCATTCATCGAACTTGCCTACTTTTTTCTTAAATTTAAGTTCCTTATAAGTTCATTGTTTGCACCATCATGCCACAGTAAATTCAGTGTTTGTGCAACTAACATGGTGAATAAACTTATTCTGATTCTGAATAGATGAATAAGGTTTTCACAAGAGATATGGATGTGTTTGTGGCTTGTTTTGACAACTGGAAGTCAGGACAGAAAAATACATGCCTGAAGTATATGGTCATGTTAGAGTACATGTTTTTACATGTCTGTATAAGGATGTCTTTAAAGCCATTTAAAAAGCCTTTTCTTCTCCATTTACAGCGACAGACAGCCTTTGACCTGTTTGAAGATCCCATGTCCTTGTTCTCGGGGTACTTCCTGCCTTCAGATGAAGACCAGTCTCTTCAGGAAGTTCCCTCAGGGATGGACTCCTTCACACATGGTACGCCGTGTGATGTCACCCCCTAATGACACCATACACTTATCACCTCACGACAAACACTTCATAACTTGGACTTGTCACTTATTAGTCAGTTACTCACCACTGACACTTGAGTTCACAACGTCTAAGGCATGACAAGGGTCAGTTGTTAGTAGACACTTGTAATACTATGATACATACTGTGAGATAATATGATGTTTATGTTCTTGTTGTGTCTAGAGGTATCAGTTTGTGATTGATTTGATAAAGTCTTTATTACTCTTAGTATAACAGTTTTTGATTGATTTAATTGATTACTCTTAGTATAACAGTTTTAATCCCTAGTAAATACAGTGCCACATTATAAACAATGCCAGTGCTGATGTTTGCTGTGGTCCTCTCCCAGACCTTGGCCCCTGTTCTGTGCCCCTGTTGACCCCATGCAGCAAGGCAGTGATGAGTCAGGCCCTTAAAGACAGCTTCAGTGGGTTCTCCAAGGTGCAGGGATGCTGTGGCATCTCCAACAGTGAGTCAGCAGCTCATCCTGTGTTTTTCCATGATACGAGAACCTTCTTTTATTATTTCCAGTTGATATAAAAAGCTCACGTTGTGCTTATTTTTATTGTGGTCATTATATTTTCTACTGTATAAAGCATATTGTTTGGCATCAGTTTATTTAGTATTTAGCATTCTGTTTAAACAGTTGTACTTTTACAATTTATTCTTTGCCCAAAATGTATGAGTCATGTGGCTCAGTGGTTAAGGCGTTGGGCTAATGATCGGAAGGTTGTGAGTTTTCCTGGCTGTGGCAATGTGACGTTGTGTCCTTGGGCAAGGCATTTCACCCTACTTGCCTCAGGGGGGAATGCCCCTGTACTTGCTGTAAGTCACTCTGGATAAGAGTGCCTGCTAAATGACTAAGTGTAAATGTATTTAGTCAGGTATGTATGGACCGAATG
The DNA here is from genome assembly GCA_030340665.1 of Neosalanx taihuensis. Lineage (NCBI taxonomy): Eukaryota > Metazoa > Chordata > Actinopteri > Osmeriformes > Salangidae > Neosalanx > Neosalanx taihuensis. The sequence goes on along the minus strand of CM059310.1, from coordinate 487,024 downwards.
TGCTGTAGTAATTTATCTAATATCCATTTCAGACCCTCGTAAGTGGACCAAACAACATGTTCTTCAGTGGCTTCACTGGGCAGCCAGTGAGTTCAGTCTGGCCAACGTCAACTTCTTCAAGTTTGACATGAATGGTCAGGAGCTGTGTGACCTGGGAAAGGAGAACTTCCTGGAGTTAGCTCCTGACTTTGTTGGTGACATCCTGTGGGAGCATCTGGACCAGATGATGAAAGGTACAAACAGGAATGAATCCTGGTTTGTTTGTATGGTTTGGTGATGAGACCCTTATTCACTAGTTGATGTAGATGACTGATATTGTAGATGATGATTGTTTTCATATTTTCTTCACTTCACTTCAGACTGCCAGGAAAAGGATTCCTGTAAAACCATCAGCAGTATTGTTCCCTCAGTGACTAACTGGATGAGTTCTGCTGGTAAGTAAACAGGATAGGCTACACTACGAAATAAACAGACAATGAAAAACATCTGTCCGCCAAGACAAAATGAAAATCGCAATTTGCCCTGCGCTTCAAAAAAGAACATCATAAAGACATTTGAGATTGGCTCATATCATCCTGCTTTGCCCTCCTCAGGTTTCACCAGGTGTTCCATGCGGGTACCTGAGTGCCCAGGTGGTCTTCTGAGGGAACTGTTTGAGAACACTGATAAGACCCCTGTGTTGCTCCAAGACCAGGAGTTCTCCATGTTCTCCAAGCCTCAGCTGAGCACTGTCAATGTCAGCTACACCACTAGGAGCACAGAATACTCCACAACAAGCATGACTCCCAAATCCTGTGAGTAGGCCAAAATACGTTTTATTCTTTTGTTTTCAAAGTTGTTGGAGAATTTGTATTTTCTACCGGTTTCCTGAACACTTGTCAGCAAGGCTTGTTAATCATTATTGGCTCGCTTACGCTTAAAATGGTTTTATGTTAGCCTGCTGTTGAACGTTGCTTATGGTTGTCCCTGCAGTCTCGTCTCAAGATCAGAGTTCCTTGGAGAGTATGGACAGCTTGGAGGGGCTGCGGTCTTGGGGAAGTCAGTCATCTTTGGCAGACACCCAGAGGGTCCCATCTCAGGACAGCTTTGATGATGAGTACAACAACACGCCTCTCAGCCTGGGAAAGCAGGGCCTGTCCTTCAAAGACTACGTTCAAGGAAGGAATGAGCCAGTGGAACTGGGCAAGCCTGTGATACCAGCTGCTGTCCTGGCAGGGTTCACTGGTGAGTTCACAAGCCAGATTAGTTTAACAAGTTTCCCATTATTCACATCAACTGGAACTGATTATGTTACCAAAACCTTCAGCCATCCAGTGACCAACGAATATGTTGTTCTGTTAGATTGAGTTTGACATTTTCAGAAAACTAATAAATACTCCTGCTTAATTGCATACCTAATTGAATTTGTTTTAAACCTCTAAATCTCTTTCATAGGAAGTGGTCCAATCCAGCTTTGGCAGTTCCTTCTAGAGCTTTTGACAGACAAAAGTTGCCAGTCCATCATTAGCTGGACAGGAGATGGCTGGGAGTTCAAACTTATTGACCCAGATGAGGTGAGTTTTGTTTCTCCTGTTTGTCCTGTCCTAACTGTTTCTGGTTATGGATTCATACTAATGTCCCATGTTAATCAGACCAAATTAACAGTGTGACTTAACCCTTCTTTCTCCTCTTCTCCAGGTTGCTCGTCGTTGGGGTCGAAGGAAAAACAAACCTAAGATGAACTACGAGAAGTTGAGTCGTGGTTTACGTTATTACTATGACAAGAACATCATCCACAAGACGTCTGGGAAACGCTACGTCTACCGCTTTGTATGTGACCTGCAGAACCTTCTGGGTTATTCTGCTGAGGAGCTTCACATCATGCTGGGGGTCCAGCCTGACACAGAGGACTGAACCAACTTTTATTCAAGGGGAAAGAGTTGGATAACAACCCTCCCCGTACATTATGTTGCTAATGTACAGCCCAAATGGCTGCCATTTGTAGTCTCTGAGCAGGTGACTGCATTGTCACTACACTGAGGTGGAGACAGAGTGTGGTGTGTTTTGGAGAGACAGTCCCTTTCTCTGTCCTTAAGGACAGCATGCATAGTTGTGGGCTTTTTGGTTTAAGTGAGGCCAATTTAGAAATCCAGCATTTCTTTTTAGGGCTACTTTGCAAGACTATATTTTAATGGATAAGTTTTGTATCCATCTTACAGCAGTCACAGTGGACAGGAGGTCAATGTAACATAATTAGACTTTGTTTGCAAAAGCCTCGTAGACATATGTATAAAGTTTACAGCCTCTGAAATGTGCACATATTTACTGACGGAATTATAGAGGATAGCCAAAGTAAGATTGTTTTAGAATTTTAGCTCTCAGAAAGGAATTTGATCCTGTGGAATGTGCAGAATGGAGTGTCTATTTCGGACTTTATGGGGAAAAAGCTAATATTCCCTTTGACTATTTCAGAGTGTTTTATAACGCATTATTTTTGCTGATAAGCCTGCAACTGTTCAAGTGGAGTTCCAGCTATGCTGCTGTTTTTGAAATAGCTTGTTCAATGTCTCATATGCGATATGCGTAAGGTGTACATATGGCAACCTTTTAGCAATTGAATGTATGAGTTGTAGCAAATTAATTTGTAATTTATTTTGTCTGAATAATAGCTGGTCTATCAAGGGATCAATTTGTGCCTTGTGTTGAATATTCTCCATGTGGCCAAAGCGACTTGTGGATGTATTGTAAATAATATATTCTTAACCATGTTTGTAATTTGTTGTATGTATTTTTTTGTACCATATACCAGCTACCCAAATACCTATTTGCTCTGTTAATGTTGTAACAAATATACAAATATATGAAAGTTCAAATCAGCTTTAAAAGTTGTTTAGGTGTGAGACACTTATTTTAACAGGGTCATTATCTACGGTTAACGGTTAATCTAAGGTTCACCCTGTTTATTTTGGAATTTCAGAACAAAGTTTACATCGTTCAGATTATGTATCTTTCGTGATACTATATATATCAAGATTGCAAATGAAAAGCTTTTGTGGCGATGTTTGAAATGTCACGTGAAGCTATGGTGTTTTCACAAAGGTCTTGTCAGTCAAACACAGCCCAAAGACCTGTCAATTGTAAGTTAAAATGTGTATATTACTGACATGTCTAGAAATGATCTCATTATTTGACAGCTTTTCTTTGATACCACTCCCAGTGGCCTGTGGTTTTCAAATTGAAAATGGCTTCATGACAGTTTAATAAAAGCTTTATTTTTACATGATGTTGACTATATTAAAAAACCTCAACCTAAAAAACTGACTTAATCATAGGCAAGCAATTCGATAAGATAATCCTTTATTGTCCCGCAGAGGGGAAATTGCAGTTTCAACAGCAGCAGGGTATAGTACAGCACAGTGCACACAAATATGAAAGTAAGGATCTAAGAAAGGACGTGAAGACGCAGGAAGACAGAGTATAACATAGTCCAACAATATATAAATATCTAAAGTCAGTGAGAGTTAAGTGTGGTGGCTGCAGCTATGAATAAGTAACAATTGGCATACAGTCAAGTTATTGCATGTAAAAATCCATTCATTCATTATCTACTGCTTATTAGCCTGGCCAGACATGGAAAGTTTCTGAGCAGCACTGCAGAAAGCAGAAGTGCATCCAGAAATGAGGAGGAACTACAACAGTGTGACACATCCTGTAAGGACAGGTTGTGTCCTTGGGAAAGGCACTTCACCCCGAGGCCGGCTCTACGCAGGGGCAAGAGGGGGCACTGCCCCCTCAAATAAATGTCTTGCCCCCTCAAATCAAAATTTTAGAAATTGAGAAAGCACATTTTAATACGCTCACAAAATGAACATATTACAAGTTGACAAAACGATCTGTAGCAGAAAAAGTCAGCCGAATAAGGGACACACAGCTTCCCTCTCATATCGCTGTTGCAGTATGCAAATGAGCCCAGACGTAGCCTGACAGTGTGGTGTCAGGTTTCACCACGGAGCGGTAAAACTTTGAACAAGCAGCAGCGTTGCAAGCACAGAGATGAACACAGACATTAAGAAATTCATCAGAAATCAGAAATGTCTCTACCTTATTTAGAGCCCTAGGCGAGATTACTACACCGCCCCCCCCCCCCCCCCCCCCCCCCCCCGGACCGAAATTCTGCCCAGGCATTTTCTGTGGCGCGCGGGGGGGGGGCGGGGGGTGATTGCCCAGAGACAAGCAACAACACAGACATATTACGAAATATCTTAACGGTTGAATCCCACAAGGAACTTTTTCTTCTGTATTAAAAGCATAGCAGAACATCTGATAAATACTTGACTGTTTTTTGGGATAATCTCTACCCAAGTGATGTGATATTAGTTGATTGTCTGATGCGTCAGGGTCAGCTGGTCTGTACAATGCCGAGCCCAAAAACCCAGCTTCTATTAAAGAGAAAAAGTAATTTGGTCCAGTGGAGTTGAAGTCCACATGTTTTTCCGGTCCACAAGGCGGAATCATGTAGAGAGAATTATTGGTGAGGCAAGAAATAGGTACACCATACTTCAGAGTACAACAAGCTGAGCACCTAATGCTCTTACCTCAGTTGAATGTGAGTGTGTGCTGTGCACAGCTGCCCTTCTTTCACCTGCATCCAGTTTTTTTCCCCTCTTTGCTATATATACCCTCTGCATTTACAACTTTTAATGGATTGGTATCAAATGTACCTTACCCTAAAGCCTTAAGCACAATTAAACAACTTCAAAACTACTTGAAGAAATAATTGAAGGCTAAAGTCCTGTAAACTATTTATTTTTCACAATAACTTTATTTTTTTGACTGCTGCACAAATACAGAAGATATAGGAAACATATATAAATTGGGGGACTTCTGCATAGTACTGAATTAGTACTTAATGAGTACTGAATGTATTCATGATGGATCCTCGTCAGCCTCTAGTCCTTCAGATGCCTGTTGGCAACTTTTGCTACTTACTCTGGAATCACACATTTCTTGATTTATTAACAAATAATCTGTATTCTGGAGAATTCCTCATTGTCCCCAGACAGCAAAGTCAGAATTGTTTGCTTTAAAAAAAAACTCATTTCTGCCTTCATAATAAGAGAGTCAGGTGGCTCAGCGGTTAAGGCGTTGGGCTAGTGATTGGAAAGTTCCAAGCTGAATTCCTGGCTGTGGCCGCATGACGTAGTGTCCTTGGGCAAGGCCCTACTTGACTCAGGGGGAATGTCCCTGTACAGTATAATTATAAAAAAGTAATTGTTTAACATTTCCTATTTGGCAACACAGGTTTCACATATCTAATATGACAGGTTCCAGAGCTTCACATACTACACACAGAGCCTCACATGCTACACACAGAGCCTCACATGCTACACACAGAGCCTCACATGCTACACACAGAGCCTCACATGCTACACACAGAGCCTCACATGCTACACACAGAGCCTCACATGCTACACACAGAGCCTCACATACTACACACAGAGCCTCACATGCTACACACTAGAGGTCTGCACTGGGATTGGGTCCCGCTGGGTCCCGCGGGACCCAACGCAAATCTCGCGGGAACGGGCAGTTTCAATTTAACTGCGGGCGGGAACGGGCGGCTAAAAAAAAATACTGCGGGTTTGTGCGGGATTGTAATAGCTAGGTACTAGTGAGTCATGACTCAGTCAGCCAACGAAGTAGAGCAGAACATTAAACAAGTTGTGTACACCATTAAAACTAAACAAGGCAAGTCTGACAAGCGCTCTCAAAGCTAGCACGTTTCATCCTCAGTATTCCCGCATCTAGTTTAGTACATTTAGTGTCTGTGGGCGCATCTTGGAAGAGAGACGCACGAGAATGGGGCCGCAGTCGGTCAGCAACATTCTCTTCCTCCATAGCAATATTGGCAAGTGATTCGTTAAATTCATTTATTAACTTAGTTTATTTTAGGCTATGCTACTACTGTTTGAGCCACTCAGCCTCTCGTTGCCATTTGTTATTGAGGTCATAGGCTACATAAAGAGGCGTGTTGGCGGTGTTACTAGTAGGCTGACAATTTTCATATTTATATTGTGATTTGCAAAGCAGCCTGTTTTAGGTGCCATGTGATTATGCAAGGTTTATATAAAAGGTATTTTAATAAAACAAAGTTATATTTAAATGCGTGTTGCTTTGACTATTTATGTTCCCATTAAAACGATTGTATAGTAGCTCATTCAAACAGCCCTGTTGGTAAGAGCTTGCTAACTATATTGGAGACACATCGCGGGTCTGGGCGGGCACGTTGCGCACACTTTGCGGGAGCAGGCGGTAATGGTCAGAAATTCTGCGGGAGCGGGCGGGATTGGTCAGAAATTCAGCGGGAGCGGGCGGTAATGGTCAGAAATTCAGCGGGAGCGGGCGGGAGCGGGATGAAAAAAACAGTCCCGCGCAGTTCTCTACTACACACAGAGCCTCACATGCTACACACAGAGCCTCACATGCTACTCACAGAGCCTCACATGCTACACACAGAGCCTCACATGCTACACACAGAGCCTCACATGCTACACACAGAGCCTCACATGCTACACACAGAGCCTCACATGCTACACACAGAGCCTCACATGCTACACACAGAGCCTCACATGCTACACACAGACACACAGCTGTGTCAACATGACACACCAGGGTTTTGTCCAAGCTATATACAAGGATTAAGTGTCCATGCCTAAGTGGGGCAACAGACCTGGTAGTTCTGTTTGTTTGGGTATGTGTGTTCGATTCTGCGTCACAGATGTGTGTTTACATGCATGTGTTTATTGGTTTGTGATTCCTCCAAATTCATGGTAGAATTGTGTGTGGACAGGTGAGTGTGTGTGTGTGTGTGTGTGTGTGTGTGTGTGTTGGTGGAGTTTACTGGCAATGCTTTGAGAACAATACTTCCTGCACTATTCTTGATGGCTACACACTAGTTGCTCAACTTTATAGTACACAAAGTACAGATTGGTATTGTGTCATCTATGCTTAAAATGACATTGATGTGGTCATCAAGCGTTTATAAAAAAAGAAGGCATATTTCAACATTTTGTAGCAAAAGTATCTAAATATTACAAATAAATAATTTGATTAAAATCTTAATTTAAAAAGCCACAGTCAGCTACCTTGAGTGCTGGGTGGTGAATTAGCACGGCAGGTGCAACAAGCAGATAAAGGAGACCAACAACTGTTTACTGTGAGAAAGATAACCTGTGGGTTCACAGCCAGAGTGTGTGGGCGGGTTCCCAAATGACAAGCACAGACAAGGTCCAACTCATGTGTGAAACACACACCCACACACAACCATAACGCCAACATGGTGAGGCTATTGAGCGGTGACTCAAAGCAAATCAAAATGTATTTGTACAGCCCTTTTTACAAGCAACGTCACAGAAGGGCTTCACATACGCTCATAGAACTGCCCTTCAACCAACCAACCTAAACCCTTTAAAGAAGACAAGGAGAAACTCACTAGAGGAGGAAAATGGAAGAAACCTTGGGAGGAGTGAAGATGCCCTCCTCCAGAGACGGTTGGTGAGAGGGCCACATACAGAACAGTACAGTCCATGTGTGCAGCCCTGATCACACTAACATGCTCTGCTGTTGCCTTGGTACAGCCAAGAGGGGGGGGGGGGGGGGGGGTTCTTGGTGGTGAATTGGTAGGTTGTCAAATGAAAATAACAAGTGCATCAGAGCCCTACCCACTGATGCTAAATGCCATGTATGAGTTAGGAGCAGGAGGGAGAAAAGCTCTGGTGAAAAGTAGAAGTGTTCGGGGAGTCTTGTGGCTGTCAGTCCTACTAGACATCAGTCTTAGCACACATCAGTCTTAGCAGACATCAGTCCTACCAGACATCAGTCCTACCAGACATCAGTCCTAGCACACATCAGTCCTAGCAGACATCAGTCCTAGCACACATCAGTCCTAGCACACATCAGTCCTAGCAGACATCAGTCCTAGCAGACATCAGTCCTAGCAGACATCAGTCCTAGCAGACATCAGTCCTAGCACACATCAGTCCTAGCACACATCAGTCCTAGCACACATCAGTCCTAGCAGACATCAGTCCTAGCAGACATCAGTCCTAGCACACATCAGTCCTAGCAGACATCAGTCCTAGCAGACATCAGTCCTAGCACACATCAGTCCTAGCACACATCAGTCCTAGCACACATCAGTCCTAGCAGACATCAGTCCTACCAGACATCAGTCCTAGCACACATCAGTCCTACCAGACATCAGTCCTAGCAGACATCAGTCCTAGCACACATCAGTCCTAGCACACATCAGTCCTAGCACACATCAGTCCTAGCACACATCAGTCTTAGCAGAAATCAGTCCTACCAGACATCAGTCCTAGCAGACATCAGTCCTAGCACACATCAGTCCAGCCAACTTGGGCTTGGCTCTTCATGACAACAACCAACAAATAGAAAAACAACCAAGAAAACCTGAAGGAAGAGATAATCTGTATATATTATTATTATTATTATTATTATTATTATTATTATTATTATTATTGTGTCTTTCAAGAGAAGAGGACCAGTCTGTTTTGTTCTGCACTTTAAAACTGAAAAAAGGGCAGAAAGCAGCCGAAGGCCAAGAAAGGATAATGATCTCCCATCTCTGGAGTCTGGTCCTTCAGGTCTAAGATCCTGGAGCTCTTACCACAGTCCAACATGATGTAGGCTTTGGCTAAAAGAGGTTGAAAATATGTCCTACATCCTCTTTCTCTCTCCTCTGCCTTTCCCGTTTCTCTACATATCTACAGTCACTATCAATAATAATGCAGGAACGGTCAAATATCAAAGTACAATATCAAATGTGGTCAAAAGTCATTCTCATCACCTTGTCAATACTGTCCCTATAGAGAAGCATTGGAGTGACCATGGTATTAAGTGACTTCTTAGTTGCAGGGACTGCCAGAATAAATAACCTTTTTTCCAAATTGTCAGGCTCTGGTATGGATGGAAGTAAAGTTATTTCTATAAGGAAAGAGAACTTGGTGGAAGATTTAGAGAGCTTGGTCACAGAACAGACTTTCCACAGCAGCTCTCTGATGACCTCACAGTATAGTCTCTACACAGCAGACCTTTCACTGAGTCTGGGTGTAAGGGTTGGGAGCTAGCAAGCTACCGCAACACATGAGTGTCTGTTAGCCGTAAAGGTTAGCATCTCCATCTGCCATTTCTCGCCATCTGGGCGAGAGAAAACAGTAACACCACCCCCACACTGGAAGACAAGACAAGATGGCGGTTCAAAAAATTAAGCAAAATGCCTTGGGAGTCTCTCTTCATCAGTGTGTTGACTTCAGGCCCCTGCATCTAATGCAGTTATGTCATTTAATTAATATCATACTGTGTCTACAGACAACAGCTGGCAAGACAGAAAAACAGAAGATATACGTGTTGGGTTATGATGGATTATATTGCAGAATGCAAAGAATAGAGTAAGGTTATTGTCATAATACACAACACACTGTTGACTTGGATCCCAATTCAGTTTAAAATAATGTAATGATTCTGTCTGTTGTCAAACTAAAAGCAGTCAGTGAACTTCCACACCCTACTTGAATACTTCATCGCCGCAGACTGGGATGGAATCGTCACCGTCGTTTGATTACAAAAGACTTTGAGACAGATAGCATTGTTTACTTTGATCTTAATCATGTCCTATTTATCTTCACTATGTGTGGATGATGGAAAGCTTGTATGTAGTGAGTAAGAGACCTTGTGAAACAACAGTGACCCTGTCATTACAATCTGAAACGAACCCTGTTTACTCAGAGACTGAGAGGCTGGTATATGACGTGTGTAATTCAGTCAGTCAGTACAGTAAACAATGAGTTGACAAGTATGTCACCGTACAGTGCTTTTGAAGTCAAAGTATTATCGGTTCTATGTAGGACATTACTTATTATAAGGAATATAAATGATAAATTCCCAAATTTACATACTAACAAAATACCTTATATCCATGTTATAAACATTTAGACAGATAACGTCCTCCCACCTTCACTCACGCTGTCAAAAGACAGTTTGAGCTACTATTCCAGTATTTTCCAGTAAGTATCTCAGATCCAGGAATGCCCCATATGAAAATGGTTACCTGTGAACCCCCCACCCCCCCCCCCCCCCCACCCCCCCCCCAGCACCATTAAAGTCTTGTATGTGTAGGGCTGTAGGCTGTGTGTGTCAGCTGGCCCTGACTAAGCACATAGCTATGTTGTGTTTATGGCCAGAGGCCAACAGCAAGTTGAGTAATACCCACGTTCTCTACCTCTGTCTCTGCAGTCCCACCCCACCTCTCTCTCGCTTGCAAAGTCTCATTTTGGTTAAATCTCATCTTTCTATGTTGATATTTACTCAGACTTCCATACTTACACATGCAAAAACTTGTCTGGAGTTCTAAAACACATGAAACACAGACCCCAAAGTAACTGGGATAGGCTCCAGTCACCTGTGACCCCTAACAGGAATAAGCATCAAGACATGCAGATACCTCAGGTACAAAGCCAAGAAATACAGCCCTCCTCCACCACATCAAGTTCAAACTGGAGAGAAGTCAGATCCTATCTGATCAGCCCAGACCAAGCTGGGTCTTGTTTGTTTAAGGTGGCAGAGATCCAACAATCTGAACTGGTGATTAACATCTGCCCTCAGAGTGAAACTGAAGGAGGATTCACTGAGCAGAGTCAACAGCTCCTTCTCTGAGGCCTCACCTCCACTATCCCATAAGTCTGCCTCTCCCAGGCTGGAGGTGGAGCTTGTTCTCATCCTCCAATCTAAGGACACAAATACGAAATATTGATATTGAAAATTACGTATTCATTATTGGTTGATTTATATGAGACTCCTAAAACCTCAAAACTAAAACCTAAGACTCCTAAAACAAACAATGTACTGTGTGTGTGTTATACATGAATCCACATCCATACTGATACTTTTGTCAATTTAAAGGGTTTGTTTCGTCACAAAGCTTTGATCAGCAGCTATGGAAAACCCCAGGTGAATAATTGACTTGCAACAAATAATTATATTGTCTGGGTCTAAATGAGCTGACGTGATCATGCAAAGAGTACAATGATTTTAAGGAGAATGAATAAAGTCACCACTATCCTCACACTAGATATACTCCTCAAGTTACCTCAAGTGTAGGAAGACAGTTCCTGAGGGAGAGTCAGATGGCTCAACGGTTAAGGCGTTGGCTTCATGAATGGAAGTTTGTGAGATCGAGTCCCCGCTGTGGCTATATGACTTTGTGTCCTTGGGCAAGGCACTTCACCCTACTTGCCTCAGGGAGAATGTCCCTGTACTTACTGTAAGTCACTTTGGATAAAAGCATCTGCTAAATGAATAAATGTAAGACCCACATCTGCAACACTGGTTGGAATTACTTGCTGACTCCAGTTATCTTGTCGAAAGTCAGCATACATTTTATGCTGACTGGCTATAACTGGTCTGAAAATGTGTTGAATCTCCTGGTGTCTTAAGAAATGACTTGTGGTTTTCCAAGGTTGGCAATATGACTTTAGCCACAACACACTGACCGCAAGTCCAGATAACCTGACTTGAACAAGTCAAATCTCTTCCTCTATTTGATTTCTTCACCGTTTCAAAATGTTCTCACTTGCCCTATTTGCCGTAAGAATGTCAGCATCTTTAGATTATACTTAGCATCTTACTTCTACAAAGTAAGTTAAAGAGCAAGCTCAATCAAAGAGGAAGTAAAGGGATGAATGTAATATGGAATTGCTGCCTGTAAGTATTTGTCTCTTGAGAAATAACTGTGCTTTAGTGTTGATGAGTTGATGAGGCCAACATCCAGCACAGGATATTAAAATATGAGATGAATGAGTTTGTCAAGCTCTACTGGGGACGGATGTGGAGATGTTTACCACTTCCTCAGCTGACATCACATGAAAGAGGATGTTGTACTTTAAGGAAGTCTTCATCTGAATGACACCTGATGGTCTTAAACCACGTTTGAAAGAAAGGGTTGTCACTGAAAAACCCTCAAATCGATCCCTTGCACAATCAAGGATGGTTCCTCAAAAATGATTTGATTTTACAACCCGTTCAAGGAAGCACATGCTTCTTGTACAGAACAACTGGTCCCCTGCTGTGGGGGTGCTGGAGTCCATCCTTAAGTCACTTCAATGAGTCAAACCGGAACGGTGACACACAGATAAGTGAAAGTTATGCAGCATTCAGCGTATGAAGGAAACAACACCCCCAGATCCTCAGGTCTGACTTCACAAGGCCACATCAGTTAATGTTTAAACAGCTTGTTTAGGAAGGGTTTGTCTCTCAGTTCTCAGTTCCTGAGAAATACAGTCCATGCCTTTATGATACCAGACATCTAAAGGGCCGCATGCCCAACTACACAAGCTAAACTATCCTCATAAATACAGACAGCAAACATACTTTATAGCCCGACACGTCATACCTGGGAAAATATACCACAACCTTATCTGGAGAGGCATGAATTATATGCAAGGTCAAATGTCATAAAACCAAGTTTACAGTAAATGATGGCGGAAACTTTTACCACTATGTTGCTACAAGAGGTATTGTGAAACAAGTCTTGGAAGAAGCCATGCTCTTTTGTGGATTGGGATGTTTCTCAATGGCGTATGCAGGTACACAAATGGCACACTTTCCACTCTATGTCCATCTAATCAGTCAATTAGGTTACCTATGAACTACTGATGCACCGCTTAGACATGACCAATTAAGGTAAGAGGCGGAATGCTGTGTGTGTGTGTGTGTGTGTGTGTGTGTGTGTGTGTGTGTGTGTGTGTGTGTGTGTGTGCTTGCGTGTAGCTGTGAGCTGAGTGTGGATGTGGTTGCTGGAGTTGCATCACAGCAGGGTTTCCCCCTCTGCTTGAAGAGGCGATTGAAGACTCAAGTACATACAAGGCACTTTCCTGTGCGCCACAGATGACGCCGATACTAATGTACTAAACTGAAGTAGGTCTCCATGTACGCAAATGAAAGTCTTCTTTTAGACTGTTGACCAGTGTGCAACCTTACAACAACATTGGCCTTCGGTAGTCAGTGATCGTTTCTTAAAAGGCTAATCAGAATCAGCTTTATTCACCAAGTTATGTCACAAGCAAAGAATTTACTGTGGCAGGAAGATGCATATGAAGTAGAAAATAGGCAACAGTCTTTGAATTAATCTCTCTGTCAGAGACAGTGAGCTTCCTGATGGTTTCATGTTTATCCACAGCTCCATTCTCAGTCACTATTACTACTGTGGCAAGGGGCAATTACACTTTCAACTCTACAAAAAATTTCAAGGACCCTATGGTTACGCACCCCATGCTTCCAATTCACTCATATCAATAAAAAATATATTCAAAATATATTCTGCAACAAATGGAATAACACTACATTTATTTTACGAGGACGAGAGGACATTCAGTCTTTCAGAAAAGACTGAACCAGTGACAGGAGCTAGCACCAATCCCCAGCTCACTGTTTTCATAGTTCACAGGAAGACAGACTGAGAAGAATAACTATCTTGTGAAAATATGGATAATATAAAAGGCAGCATAGTGTCCTCATATTGTCTTTTTCCAAAAGGCAGTTATTTCACTTGGAGATGAGTAATATCAGATGTCGTTTTTTGTGGGGGGGGGAAGAGAGATCATTAGCACCTTGACACTCTGCAGCAAGCTAGAGGGAGTGTGGGGACATGGAGAGCTTTGAAGATCACAGAGTAGAAGAGCCAAGCTTCAGCGAGAGAAAGGACTGTTAACTTGGAAGTGCAGAGGAAGCCATGTTGACCACTGCTGTAAAAATCCTGAATCAACCCTGTGTTGTTAGAGAGACTCCCACCCTACTAGTATCCAATTACACCTGAACAGGAACCCCCCCATCTCTCCATGTTGTAGCCACTCACACATTCATCAGCTGTAGGCCATAGTCTTGTTACACAACCTATTAGAATTTGTAGTTTAATTACAATATCTGGGTGTGTAATGTACTGATTGCTAATAATTTTAAAATGAACTAAATTATATTTTTTTACATAACCAAGTCAGAAGTTTTAATACTTTTGGATTTTCTCAATCACTAAGGCACATTTCTTGAAATAGTCCTCCACTTTCTCAAAACTGTAAACACAAAACCAAACTCAATTTCCAAAACACAAAACACACCTTATCCTTTTGACCCCAGATCATAAACACAGACACACACATAACACCACTGAACAATCATTAAACAAAACAACAACATTAGAGAACACAGCATCCAGGACATTTAGTTACATGCCAATAGATATGATTCCACATACATAGTATAAATGCATTTAGCAATAGAACTTGATGTTTCAACACCCATTGACACAGTGACGATCCCTCACATCACACTAAAGATATTAAAGGAAACTCTGAAAAGCCAATTTGTCAGTGTCCAGGACCGTAATAATTACTCTGTATTATAGAATAAGTACGCCACCTTGTGGAAGTATAGGATATTCCACATGACTGAATGCAAAGTGTCAATGGTCCCACTTAAACAGATATTAATTAGAAGGTACCTGGTTCGAATCCTGGCTGTGTCAACATGATGTTGTGTCCTTGGGCCAGGCACTTCACCCTACTGTCCTCAGGTGGGAATGTCCCTGTACTTGCTGTAAGTCTCGCTGGATAAGAGCGTCTGATAAATGACTGAATGTCAGTGTAGATCTGATGAGTATCAGACTCCTTTGATGTGAGGCTGCAGGTCACCGACACACGTTTTTGTAAGCACGCGCAGAGACGACGTTCAATCCAAGTCATTTGTTTCCATTTATTAAACATAAATCTCCGGTTGACTTTCTAAAACTTTTTAAACAAATAACAACGAGTAATTTAACAAGCCAGGTCCATGAGCGTGTGATCGGAACACTTTCCGCCCCTAAAAACCCCAGAATACTCAGATACAATGAAAGAGCCACCTGTCTGTAGGCCGGGCATTACAGACGGCATATAATTGATTTGGAAATTACTTAATTGAAAGTATCTTTCTAAAGATACACGCTTGTTAAACTAATTTGAACAGCCACACTAATTAATAGCCTTACATGCAACTGCAGTTTCAAATGATCTTTCGTCAAAGAGGGATTTCATCCGTATTTGATTGGGTAATGAGTTAAATTGACGTGGATACTTGACGGATCATTATGATCTGATGAACTACAGGTGCTTGAGGGTCTTTAAAATGTGCCGAAGAGGTTTCAGGTGATATCGTAGAGTTTTGGACGGCTGGACTATGGAAGCAGCACGAGTGTTCAGATTCCTGTTGACCCTTTGTGTTCTCAAAGGTAAGTTTGATGTGGTGTTTAATTGAAAATGTAACTTGTTTCTTAGCGTCCTGGTTTTTACGGATGCCTAAACTGTTTTCCAGGTTTCTGTTCCCCTGTTGAATCTGACAATCAGGAGGACAACTCTCTGCAACAACTTCGAGATGGTATTCTGATTTAACCTATTTCGTTATCGGTTAATGGGATGTAAACTAGATTTTTGTCACTTTTTAAAGACCTGTGTGAAGTTGGCCCCCCGTCTTGTTCAAAATATAAAAATAGCACTGCTGTTCGTTTGTGCCGTAAAAATTATCGTTTGTGCTGTTAAGGGTTTTGAGCAATTCAAAATTAAATTTTCTGTAGTATGTAGTCAGTATTTGTAACCACCTAGAGACTAACCATTAAATACCTTTTAATGTAGTTATTGAAACTTTAAGTAGGATGTTTGTTATATTTAAGTACGGAATCAAGTCTTTTACTTTCAACCTGTAATTGAATTTAGAAATATTTCACGTTCTTTCTGCCTCAACGTGAATATGGCAGTAAAAATATGTGGCATAACATTTCTTTCTACGTTTCCGTTAGTTCTGCAGTATTATGAGTCCATAAATTCCCATACGGGGATTCAGTTAATGGAGAACTCAAAATGGCATGAAGATTTGGGTGAGTTCAGACTGGGAGCTGTTCAGCTGTAGGCATTTTGTGACTAAACAACCCATAGTGTCTCAGTCTGTGCCCTTCAACATTGCTCTTTCTCTCCCACTCTAGAGTCTCTTGACATTGATGCTGCTGAAGTTGAGTCTGATAGTCCTCTGGGCTTAGTTGACCCTCCTGTTGTGACTGCCAACATCACCGCTGGCCCAGCTGACGTCAAAACTGACAACCTAACTGTGTCTGGTGCCACAGTTGCCAGTAACATCACTAGCAACGATGACTACAATGTTACTGCTGGTACCAACATCACAACCAGCAATGATGACTACAATGTTACAGCCAGCACCAACATCACAACTAGTAACGATGACTACAATGTTACAGCCGGCACCAACATCACAACTAGTAACGATGACTACAATGTTACTGCTGGTACCAACATCACAACTAGTAACGATGACTACAATGTTACAGCCGGCACCAACGTCACAACTAGTAACGATGACTACAATGTTACTGCTGGTACCAACGTCACAACTAGTAACGATGACTACAATGTTACTGCTGGTACCAACGTCACAACTAGCAACGATGACTACAATGTTACTGCTGGTACCAACCTTACAACTAGCAACGATTACTACAATGTTACAGCCGGTACCAACGTCACAACTAGTAACGATGACTACAATGTTACTGCTGGTACCAACATCACAACTAGTAACGATGACTACAATGTTACAGCCGGCACCAACGTCACAACTAGTAACGATGACTACAATGTTACTGCTGGTACCAACATCACAACTAGTAACGATGACTACAATGTTACAGCCGGCACCAACGTCACAACTAGCAACGATGACTACAATGTTACAGCCGGTACCAACGTCACAACTAGCAACGATGACTACAATGTTACTGCTGGTACCAACATCACAACCAGCAATGATGACTACAATGTTACTGCTGGTACCAACCTTACAACTAGCAACGATTACTACAATGTTACAGCCGGTACCAACGTCACAACTAGTAACGATGACTACAATGTTACTGCTGGTACCAACATCACAACTAGTAACGATGACTACAATGTTACTGCTGGTACCAACATCACAACTAGTAACGATGACTACAATGTTACAGCCGGTACCAACGTCACAACTAGTAACGATGACTACAATGTTACTGCTGGTACCAACCTTACAACTAGCAACGATTACTACAATGTTACAGCCGGTACCAACGTCACAACTAGTAACGATGACTACAATGTTACTGCTGGTACCAACATCACAACTAGTAACGATGACTACAATGTTACAGCCGGCACCAACGTCACAACTAGCAACGATGACTACAATGTTACAGCCGGTACCAACGTCACAACTAGTAACGATGACTACAATGTTACTGCTGGTACCAACATCACAACTAGTAACGATGACTACAATGTTACAGCCGGCACCAACATCACAACTAGTAACGATGACTACAATGTTACTGCTGGTACCAACATCACAACCAGCAATGATGACTACAATGTTACTGCTGGTACCAACCTTACAACTAGCAACGATTACTACAATGTTACAGCCAGCACCAATGTCACAACTAGTAATAATGGTCCCAGCAACAACTTTAACACCACAACTGGAATCGCTGCTGACATCACTAACAACCTTAACCCCATTGTGTTGCCTAACACAGGTGTTGTCAGTGGTCCTGCTAATAATGAACATCTAGTGTCTGGTATGTTTTCTTATGTCAAGTCTCCAAAGCGATGGTAACTGGTGACCAATTTTATTATGAATAAATGTTTTACATTCACATCATGTCTTGTCATGTTTGGGTATAGCTTGATCAGCCTGTCTGGTAGCAGTTATTCAACTAAGTTTAGGAGTTCTAGCATAATCTGTTTTGAAACGCATGTGGATGTCATACTTGAGCTTTTAAACCTTTTGAAGTACAGTATCCTATAGGTCCAGTGTAAATCATGGTTTTCTAAACTTTGCAAGTGCTTGATCATGATTATTTGACTAGAGTGAAATCATTTTATCTTGCTAAAGCAGTAGGCTAACAACTTGCATGTACTGGAAATTCATTTTCAGTTGTAAGTGCAAATTAGGAATAACTTATTAACTTAACTTAAGAAACTTATAGGAATAAGTCTTTTTTTGTGGAAGGAACAGATGCTGTACAGAAAATGCCAGGGCTGAGTTTTGGTCCCAGTCCACCCTTGGATGTCACCATCAGGAGGAAATAAAATAAACATTTCTCATCGTTATCTTTAAACTAGGATGGCTTTGATAATCTTCTTTATTATAATTCCCTTTAAAAATTAAAATACCACAATTCACTGAAAACCAATGTATATACCTTCTAATTATGCCTCCAGGATTAAATATGGCTCCAACAGGTATAAAAGCATTCAGTTTGTCACCAACAAACAAGCAGGAGGCCAAAACACATGAAATCAGTTGAAAGATGTATGAATGCTGTAGATTCAGAGTGTTGTTCTTAAGGTGTGTTAACTTGAGAACATGGATGTGTTTATTTTGTTCAGAGCAAAGCATCTAAAATCAGTGAAAGAGCAACACATGTAAACAATGTTTGCTCAAAGTAAAAAAGTAAAAACCACTGGAGACATTCAAGGTGTTGTGTTGATATATATAATCTATTTTCTTATTACAACATATAATTCCACATTTTGTTGAATTTTTGTGTTGATTGTAAAACACTGCTGGCTGTGCAACTAATGGCCCCTTTGGGGATGAACAAAAGCAACATACACAAGTTCTGAAAGTGTTTTTTAAATTTGATTTGTATTAATCTTTTCTACATGTGTTAGATGATATTTGACAGTAAATGTAAAACTGAATTAATTCCTCATGTTCATGTGTACAGGTTACTCTGAGTCTCACTGGCTTTGGCGATCTTGCGAAGGACATCTGTGCTCGGACAAGATTTCAACTGTAAAAACAAACAGGGAGCAGAAGAGCAGGTTGAAAGGAAATGAAGGTTTCAAGGTTAACACAGCTTCTATCCTTCAGGTATCAGGAATAATCTACCAGTCACCTTGACCAACTTGCTGAGACTTGACAGTGCTGGTTTGTATGTTTCCATGGTGATAGAGTCTGGGGTGATGACATCACTGAAGCACTGGTACAAGACAGCAGGTATCTGGTGCACCTGGCAGTGGTTAAGCACTGAAAGTACAAAGAAGTATAGGTATCGAATCCAGGATTGATACGTTGAGTCATGCATGAACCAAAAGTTTGAACATTTAGGTTATAGTGTTTAGTTGCACTTAAATTACAAGTCATTCAACACACAATGTTAATGACTCAATTTCCATGCATACGTATAGCAGTCATGAGGACATGAATATGACCCTACCTGCTGCTGGGAGTCCAGTGACTATGTTAGGCTGCTCCAGAGCAGGGCTGAGGGCTGGGCTTCTGAAAGTGCTGGTCTTGACAGAGCGAAGGAAGGGGACTGGACTGCCATCCAGATAGTCTGGTGTCTTATACTCAGCCACAGGGGTGTCTGCCAGCACCATCACACTGAGGCCCCTCGCCTGCACGCAGCTGAACACCTGGAGAGGTGAAGGACAGAAGTGGGTCAGTTCAACTAAGATCCTTTCGGGGGGGGGGGGGGGGGGGGAGGCAGCATGCATGTGCAATAATTCCAACTTTAGTTTACCTTTTCTGTCCACTGAAACAGTTGGTCCTCTGCAATGTAGCAAGTGCTTTGGCATATCAGAACCTATAGATTTGTGAGACAGCTTACATGAGTGGTCGGTACAATAGTCGTAACTAACAGTAATGACAATTCCTTGATAGTCCTTTATATCATGTGTATATTTACAAACTCATTCACACACTAATTAACAGTAAGGACATTTGCTTGAAATGATTCCCTCCCCCTCTAAGACCCACCGAATGTTAAGGTGGGCCACAACCACATGCTGACAATGAGAACATGTGGGAACAGGGAGAATCGTAGTGAAAACTATAAGAGGCAGAATCAATGGCTACTCACTGATGAGTTCTCCCTGTGTCTGTAGAACACACAGGCTGGTTCTTCTGGCAGAGGGGCTCTGGACTGTCTACAGGAAGTTCTGCTCCTCTCATTCCACAGTGACACATGACCTACTGCCAGCCAGCCGGCTGAGTTTAACACATAAGCTGACAGAAGACCTGAAACCACCATGAACACATTTCACACACTGTCAGATACACAGGTGAACAATAGGCTGGAAGAGATCACGCTAAATTATGTGATAACACTTACCTGCAGCGTTATGACCCACTGATAGGATGAAGTCTGAGATCTGTAATGTTTGGCTTCCAGAACATTCTATCACTTTAGTGACTTCTGGACTCCACTCAATGTGAACCTCCCTGATGGATCAAAACAGGGACAGAGACAACAGCAGTTTGTGATGAGCTCAACTTCATCAGTCAACTTACGTCTTACAGAGAAATGAAAGTGAAAGTTTACTGCAGTGAAGTGGCTGTGCAGCAAGACTGACCTTATTAAGACGTTACTACAGCAGCTATATGTTACATAGTTGAATAATTAATCATATCGTTCAGATATGTAGACCAACTTATGCAGCTGGTGATGTTTAGTGGACTTAATAAAACTGGGAAGACTTTAGACTCAGTTGCGGGTTAGATTGATCAGCTTCGTCTCTTAGTTAGCTTGTAAATGAGTTAGTATAGTTAGCTACTGCTCACCTCTTTTCTTCAATTTCTTTACGAATTTCCTCATCTTCTTCGTTTGTATTATCTTGGTCATCTTCGTCTTCCTCCACCGCACGAGAATAAACAGAAAGCACTTCTCCGAAAAAGGTCGCCATTATCACAGGATGAAGATGATGACAGAGCTGTTAGCTGCTAGCTGAGTAGATATTCTTCTTTGAATATTGTTAGCAGATGACATCCAACTGAAATGAACTACAGCGCCACCCAGTGTCAGGAGGTGTGTGGCGTTACAACCCACATCATCGGCGAGATGGGCCCACTGTTCTAGTTTACTTGGAGCCTCTTGTCTCTATCAAAACCTTCCAACTTTTTACTATTCATCTTGTCTCTCAAGACGCTCTTGCTCATTTCTAGCTTCTCTATTACAATCAATTTGAGCATGATCCCACCTTATGAAGAGTCTGAATAGAAATACCAGCCAGGACTGGTTCCATGGACCAAGCTGCCTTTAAACACTCCTTCCACAGGAAAACAATATGGGTCCTAACATGTTTAGTTCATTTCTCAATGCTTGATACTTAATTCCATGTAAACTAAACATACAGGTGCTGGTCATTAGAGCATCATGGATTTAACCAATTCTATCACTATTTGGATGTTGCAACATTTCTATAGAAAATGCCAGATATTCCATTCAAAACGCAGTTATCTAATGACTATACTCCATCTCACTCCAATGCATGTAGTTCACTTCCTATTGACTCACCTTGAATATGATTGGATTTATGACATTTCCATACATTTACTGTACAGAAGACTAGCCTGTGAGCAATTCATGTACAATTACAACTTATGTCATCAATAAACGATCCAGAAAGCCAACTTAGGGGTAGAAGGTCACAATATTTTATTTTATCAAGGCATTGCGATAAAAAGGCAGTTGACAACCAATTTAAAAAATATTCCCTAGATGTGATATTGACAGCTTAGTTGTGCAATTGTTCCTTCTTTAGCAAACAAAGTTGCAATACAGATGTGATCCTTAACACCCCTGTATTAAAGTACACTCTGCTACACAGGCAGCCAGAGGGTTAAACACTTGTTTTAAGGGTAGAGGTAGTTGCAGAAACGTTGGAATGGCTTTAGTCAACCTCCTCAATGGTTGGTCCGGATGATCCACCAGCACCAGGAGGAGCACCTCCAGCTCCAGGGAAGCCACCAGGCATGCCACCAGGCATACCCTCAGGCATGCCCCCAGCACCCTGGTACAGCTTGGTGACGATGGGGTTGCACACCTTCTCCAGCTCCTTCTGCTGGTGCTCATACTCCTCCTTCTCAGCAGTCTAGAGAGAAAGGAGACATGGTCAGGTCACTATTGATGAACACCAATGCTTCTTTCAGGGAGAAGGGGCCATTAACAGGTTCAATCCTGGTCCTCAGGGGGCACTGTCCTTAAGGTTCTAGGCTTCCCTGCTGTGGCACATCTGATTCAAGTGAATGTGTTAAGCTCTGTGGAAGCCTGAGAACCATTCATTAGAATCAGGTGTGCTAGCAGCAAAACTCAGGACAGTGGCCCCTATGGACCAGGATATGGTATCAAATTGATAGATTGTCATTTACCTGGTTCTTGTCCAGCCAGCTGATGACCTCGTTGCACTTCTCCAGAATCTTGGCCTTGTCCTCTTCACTGATCTTGCCGGTCAGCTTCTCATCCTCCACAGTGGACTTCATGTTGAATGCGTAAGACTCCAGGGAGTTCTTGGATGAGACCTTATCACGCTGGACATCATCTTCTGCCTTGTACTTCTCAGCCTCCTGGACCATGCGCTCGATGTCCTCCTTTGAGAGACGACCTGGAGATAGGAGTCCGTTAAAGCACAGCAACACAATACACACAGTACACATTTGACATACACAGTATGTCAAGAGAACATGACGCAGAATACCTCAAAACAAGGAAAATGGAAGGAAACCTTCTAGGACAGTGGTCTTCAACCCTGGTCCTCAGGACCCACTGTCCTGCATGTTTTAGATGTTTCCCTGCTCCAACACACCTGATTCTAATGCATGGGTCGTTATCTAGCTCTGAAGAATCCTGGTAAACGATCATGCATTAGAATCAGGTGTGTGGGAAGGGGGAAACATCCAAAACATGCAGGACAGTGGGTCCTGAGGACCAGGGTTGAAGACCACTGTTCTAGGAAACTAGATAAAGAAACCTTGGTAGAGACATCTTGGAGATTCCCCAGCCTACAGATCAGTTTAGGACACCTACCCTTGTCGTTTGTGATGGTGATCTTGTTCTCCTTGCCAGTGCTCTTGTCAACAGCAGACACATTCATGATGCCGTTGGCATCAATGTCGAAGGTGACCTCGATCTGAGGAACTCCACGAGGAGCTGGGGGGATGCCAGTCAGCTCAAACTTGCCCAGCAGGTTGTTGTCTTTGGTCATGGCTCTCTCACCCTCGTAAACCTGTTGGTAAGTCAGTATTAGCAAAGCAGGCATGGCTCTTCTGAAAAGAAAGAATCAGCTATGTTTCGCTCAGACATCCAAGGAAGGTGTATAGAGCCATCTTTGGTTTTTCAACCTCTGGTGGAAACTACGAATGGCTGGGAAAACGTCATCATAGCGAAGAATGAATAACAAACGCTTCCTAGCCAGTCCTTTTACCTGAATCAGCACACCAGGCTGGTTGTCGGAGTAAGTGGTGAAGGTCTGGGTCTGCTTGGTTGGAATAGTGGTGTTACGCTTGATCAGGACAGTCATGACCCCTCCAGCGGTCTCGATACCCAGGGACAGGGGGGTGACATCCAGCAGGAGCAGGTCCTGGACATTCTCAGACTTGTCACCAGACAGGATAGCAGCCTGGACAGCTGAAAACAATTCAAAATGGGGTCAGAATCCTGGCCAGGTACTGGATCAATATGATAACATGGTTAGTTATGGTCGCTCAGACATCCAAGGAAGGTGTATAGAGCCATCTTTGGTTTTTCAACCTCTGGTGGAAACTGCAAATGGCTGGGAAAACGTCATCATAGCGAAATAAGACGAGTGCAAGTTCAGTTACTGTCTCACCTGCTCCATAAGCCACAGCCTCATCTGGGTTGATGCTCTTGTTAAGCTCTTTGCCGTTGAAGAAGTCTTGCAGCAGCTTCTGGATCTTGGGGATACGAGTAGAGCCACCGACCAGGACAATGTCATGGACCTGCCCCTTGTCCATCTTGGCATCACGGAGAGACTTCTCAACTGGGTCCAGGGTTCCACGGAAGAGGTCAGCATTGAGCTCCTCGAAGCGGGCCCTTGTGATGGAGGTGTAGAAGTCGACGCCCTCGTACAGTGAATCGATCTCGATGCTGGCCTGAGTGCTGGAAGACAGGGTGCGCTTCGCCCTCTCACAGGCGGTGCGCAGACGGCGGACAGCTCTCTTGTTGTCGCTGATGTCCTTTTTGTACTTGCGCTTGAACTCTGCGATGAAGTGGTTGACCATGCGGTTATCAAAATCTTCTCCACCCAGATGGGTGTCTCCAGCAGTGGACTTGACTTCAAAGATGCCATCCTCAATGGTCAGAATGGAGACGTCGAAAGTACCACCGCCAAGGTCGAAGATGAGGACGTTCCTCTCTGCTCCAACCTTTTTTACAAGAGGGAACTCTGATTAATAAAATATAATGCACAAGGCAGCCAGTAAGTCTACTGCCTCTTCGCTCAGACATCCAAGGAAGGTGTGGAGCCATCTTTGATCTTTCGACCTCTGGTGGAAACTACGAATGGCTGGGAAAACGTCATCATAGCGAAAAATTGAAAAATAATTTAAAAAAAAATATCCAAAGCAACCCACCTTCTTGTCCAAGCCATAGGCAATGGCAGCAGCGGTCGGCTCGTTGATGATTCGCAGAACATTCAGGCCAGAGATGGTTCCAGCATCTTTGGTTGCTTGGCGCTGAGAGTCGTTGAAGTAGGCTGGCACAGTTACTACAGCATTGTTAACAGTCTGAGGGAGAAGAGGACACACCCATGGTCAATATTTATGACAAACAGGCAATATAAATTCTTGCATAGAGATAGCCTTGTAGTTCATCAAGTCTTACCTTGCCAAGGTATGCTTCTGCAATCTCCTTCATCTTGACCAGAACCATTGAAGAGATCTCCTCTGGGTAGAAGCTCTTGGTCTCACCCTTGTACTCAACCTGTACCTTGGGGCGGGTGTTATCATTGATGACTTCAAAGGGCCAGTGCTTCATGTCAGACTGCACAACTCCATCATCAAACCTGCGGCCAATCAGCCTTTTTGCGTCTAAACAGCAAGAGGAAAACAAAACAAACCACTTTAGTAGGTGAAGTCCTAAAACCCTAAAAAGGCTTTATTTTGTTGGATGTCACTCAGACATCCAAGGAAGGTGCTTGCCATCTCTGGTTCTTACACCTCTGGTGGAAACTACGAATGATTGGAATAACAGTCATCACAGTGCTCTAGATCTGAGTTTTAACAGGCACATCATCTACTCCACTTACCAAATACAGTGTTGGTTGGGTTCATGGCCACCTGATTCTTTGCAGCATCACCAATGAGCCTCTCAGAATCAGTGAAAGCAACATAGCTTGGAGTGGTCCTGTTGCCCTGGTCGTTGGCAATTATTTCAACTTTGCCGTGCTGGAATACACCTACACAAGAGTAGGTTGTACCCAGGTCGATACCCACTGCTGGTCCCTTGGACATTTTGTCTATGGAGGGAGAAAAGAAATAATACATATTAATATTTTATTTATGTTAGTAGACTCATGGAGTCTAAAGGAATCCACATCATAAACCATTGTTCCTTCTTCGCTTTCACAATCTAAGACCGGAAGTCTGCTTTCAGTGAATGAGTCAGACCACGTGGGGTCTGAGATGCTTCTAGAACATTCTATACCGCGAGGCCTTCTGCGAGAGCATGACCACGCGGTAACGACTGGCGAAAAACCTGCGTGTATCCTTTATTAATAAGTTAGACCTAACACTAATGATCCCAAGATATCTGACCCATACAGATAACCTAAGAGTTTAAAATAAATAATTTATCACTGGAACTGGATAGATAAAAGGTCATATTAGCGTTAGCCTTGGTTAGCTCCTCCATACTCGACATAACGAGACCAAAATACCCTCAATTTGGAAAATCTCTTTACACATTTTAAGTGTAATGTATACCTTAACATTTAACAAACAAAAAAATACAACTAAATAAATAAATGAGCCTTATAACAAGCAGACTAGTTAACTACAGTGGGTCATGTAGGCCAGCTCTAGGAAGGCTCTTCTACATGAAGACTACGATTCTTACAGTACATCGAATTTTACGTAATTTTAATCAAAATATTAAAGTTCAATTAGGTCATATCACTCACCGATTTATTTGAATGAAGCCTGTTGATGATAATGATGTTGTTCGGAGTTGAGCAGCTGAGAAGCTTCAGCTGAGCTGTGTGAGGGAAAGAAAGACGACTGAAGTCAGACTGCTTATATTACCGGCATAGGAACCAATAACAGGCCAGGATTATCAACGACTTTCCACATCCACCAATCAGCATCCAGAACAGCGCTTGGTATCCCGCCCACCGTCACCCACGCAGGAAGAACAAAGACTACAGTTTATTTCCGTAATCAGGCCTAAACTAAAAAAGGAATATTTTACCGATTGATTCATTTAGAGGAATAGTTTTTAATCTAAATTGTTCAAGTATAATTTATCATTTTTCATCATGTATATAAAATACATAATATAATTATTATATCATCACTTATAGTTAGATGCCTCGTGGTTTTTCTTTTAATAATCTTTCAATGTTGCTTGGTAAATTTGCCAGCCAGACAAACAAAAAGACAGACAGACTTAGTCTCAAACTATGTACATTTATTTCAAGATGTTGTGCTTCCCTGGTAAAATTCAAAATTGGATCTAAAATAATGCGTATGTAAAACAGCTCTTCTCCCAGAAGTGGTCCTTTGGCTCAATTTATCCCCACTGAGAGGTAACCTGAACCAGGGCTTCAAAAAACATCACAAATCCTTCAACCTTCTTTACTAAAACAGGAGTGGCTCAATTTACCCACTGGCTCAAATGAACCCTTCATGTACAACCCCATGATCAAATAACAAGGTATTCATTTACCACATACTTCCTTTAAAACGAAGTCATAAGTTTCGTCATACCAGCATGTGTCAGTATGTTGAAGATGTGTCGAAGTTTCAAATAGCTCGTTTCAAATAATAGGTACACACAGAGATACACACAGAGATCCTGGCAGTATTAGATAAATTGGCTGATTAAGCTATCTACATTAAGTTACCTCCTGGGTCTAATAAAAGCCCAATCTAAAAAGAGAGACATGTAGACAGTTTAAATTGATATATCAAAATAATGTACATTTGTCTGGAACATTTGTAAAATATACTGTGAACAGGAATGAACTTATCAAACACACGTTTTGCAAAACAGTACAAAACACAGAAATCAGATAACATCAAAACATTCTTATCAAATATAACTTGAGGAATATTTTTTAATTGCTCCAACTCCATACAATGGACAAGGCTCCCACAGTTTCACTGACAGTAAATAAATATAACATGTGGGTAAATATTGTTCTATAATTCTGTCTCCTTGGCCTGGGATTCAGGAGTATCTTCTGTTTTGCTTTGTTGTGTTGCTGTAGTTACAGGTGAGGCAGGCACAGGTAACGCAGGCACAGGTGAGGCAGGCACATCGGTGGGTTCCACGGAATATTTGGTGAATCCAATGTTAAAAAGCCCTACAAATAAAGACCATTCTGTTTGAATAAAATAAACACCTGTATAGTGTCTGGTTTAGTTACGTAACTTTTATTTACATTGTTTGATCAAATGTCTCCACATTGTTACCTCTGTGTCGTCTGTTTTGGTTTTGCTGTTCTTCATGGCTGGTTTTAGATTTGCTGCTGTTCACTGATTGATCTGAGTCTTCATTTTCTGTAGTAAAGAAAACATTGCGAGAATATAATCCAAGAACTGTGAAATAATGCTGGACATGCTCACTGTTATTCAACTTGTAACTCAAAACAGTGAAATGAAAAATCAAGAGATATTTGTAAACGTGTTCTTAGTTGTAACTTATCATAGTCCCGTGATGAGCATGTACCTTTCTTCCAGATAATGTGTGCTCTTCTGAGTCTGATACCAAAGAAAGTAACGACTACCAACAAACTGAAGATTAGACACGTCACGAGAAAGACGAGTAATGAGGAACTCCTCTTCCCTGTCTGCTGATTCATGTCACCAGAGCCTCCTGTGGAGAACAGAACTGCATTTCAAATTCTTGTTCTGTAAATGTAACAGCGTCAACATTCAACGTTGTCAAATATGTTGTCACAGATGAGTGTATTAAACAGGTCATGTTTAATAGACACCAGACTAGCCTTTCCAAACACACAGACACAGATTAGATCTAGATGAGTATTATCCCAGCCTTACTTTCAATAGAGGTGTTTCCTCCTGTGCTATTTGGAAAGGTGTTTTGAGTTGTCTCTGATGCTGGAAGTAAACCTGTGAGGAATATTCATACAAATGGATGTGATATGAGAGTTTGAGACGTAATAAAGATATATTTTGGTTTATTCTGACCAAAGTAACCAGTTTTACCTGTCATAGTTATGGACTGGCTGCTGGCATCATTTTGAGATGTAACCTCTGGTGATTCAGTCTGTGTGTTATCTTGATGGCCTAGAGACAACAATGAACTGGAATTTCTCTCTGCATGTGTAAGCAGCTATTCCAGTACACTGATAATACTTTGATATTGAGGTAGTTTGACCCATATGTAAGACATCTGATAATGTCTGGCTAACGTTCTGGCCAACATTCACTTTACTTTATGCTAATTCCCCCTACTTCTGTTTTAGATCTGTGATATGGTAAGAGTGCTGTGGTTAACCAGAACCCTGTCTCCTGTACTCATAATGGCAGCTTGCTCTCAAACAGTAACATGCCATCAAGACATTGAACTTTAAATTTTCCTAAAGCAATAACAGCTCTTTGGAAATGTTTTGGATGTCCATGCAGTGTTCTATCATTCAGACCTTAACTTACCATGTGTGGAAAGATGTAACACTGTAGATGCTGTGGGAGGCCTGTCTGCTGTCGACCCATCAGTAACTACTGGTATGTTTGTTGAATATGTTGATTTGTCTGAGGCATCTGTTGATCCTTCTGTTAAAGGCCAGTAGAAAGTTGTTTTCTCAGTGAATTTCTCTCCTGGTGTGTTTGTCACCCCTTCTGTACCTGGTCTTATGGTGTGTGGGACTCCAGTGACTGGAAAGGAGACATTTTTAATGATCTATTATCATCTAGCATGTTTCCAATATTTTGCTTCAATAATTAAGTACTACATTTATGCAACTTTAAAGGTAAATTATTAATTGTATTTATATTTAGACAGTCGAAGAAATAACTATTTAATTTTCAGTTAAAAACATTTGAAAATTATGTTGGATAGTACAAACATTGACTCAGTAGCCTCTTTCAGATGACTTTGGAAAAACAAAGTTCTTAGCATAAAAAGAGGAAGAAGCGATGTTTTTGTGGTCAAACCCAAGTTTTATCGGGACTTTCCTTAGTCAATGACACCATCAAACTATACTTTCTCCTGATGAGTACTTTTGGCAGAACTGTTCCTGTAAATGCCTGACTCATTGTTATTATTTATTTGTTGGATATACTTCTTTTTAGTGACAATGTACTTGGAATGTGGAATGACAATTCATATGTTACTTAGTCAATGACATTTTCCCACTTTAGGAATTCAGGCATCTCTTGACTAAATGCAACCCTGCATTCCAGAATGGAATAGAACAGAATATTAAAGGATCAACAAGGTGATATTAACAGTACTCACCACCAAGCTTGATCTCTACTGAGTCTATCAGATTTGAGCCACGCAACCCTGGGTGATGGACGAGACATTTCACTGTGAAGTTCTTTGTTCCGGACTTTAAGTGCAGACTGTCTTCTGAGGAGTATTTACGTGTTTGGGGGTCGAACACAGAATTAGACTGCGCTGAAAAAAAAGAAGGAAAGAAAATGTATCAAATGACTGAAAAAGATAAAAAAATAAAACAACAGTCATTTACATTCCTGCCATTATCGCCACTGACCAACTCTCAGAAAACACAAGATATTAGTTCTCCCTTGAGACTATAAATCTCAAATATCTGAAACCACATTGATTTAAGGGGTAATTTAACTTACCTAGGATTTCTAATCCATTTCCAAATTGCCATGATAGTTGGGGTGGATGGCCATTTCCCTCTGCAGAACATTTAATGGTTGTTTCTTTACTATTTTTTGTTATTTCAAGTTTTGGAGTCCCTGGAGGGAAAATGACAAAGTAATTAAAAAAATTTAAAAATAAGCTCGCCTCTGTACTGCCATTGAAATGTCTCAAATCTGGATCAGTTGAGGATCAAGCACAATACCAGCAAGTAATGTACTGAAAATACCCCCTAAAAATCTTAGTCAGCCTTTACATTTAGTCATTCAAAAAAGTTAGTTAGTGTAAATTAATTGGAAAAAGATATGTTCTATTACAAAAGTAAAACGCAATTAACCTAGAATACTGAAATCCTGAAAGCATCATAGAAAAATGAAAACAATTGCACTTACCTAAAACTATGACTTTTACCCTCTTGGTTGCAACATTCTTGTCCTTGTGATAATGTAAACATGTGTAAACGCCTCCATCTTTGAAGTTGACATCAGACACAGTTACTTTAAATTGTTTTTTGGAAAAGTTGACGATGCTGTATCGACTGTCCTTTAAGGCTGCAAATGCAGATGAAGGAGAGATGGAGCAAATCACATTCAAACACTGTACACACACACAAACAAAGCAGGAAACAAGTTAAGTTTACTAGAATAATCATAACCAATCATGTTCCTGAAAGTTACTACATTCAAATGTCATGGGCATCCCAAACACAGATTCAAACATGAAACACTGTTTCAAATATTGACCATGCAACATACTGCCATGATTATAATGAAACCTTTACTGACCTTTATTGTGATCGAAGAACATCAGAAATCCACTGGGGTTTTTCCACTCCACATGGCTCGTGGAGTCTCGGGCATTTATTGCACACGTCAAGGTGAGTGTTTCTCCCAACATCACTGTCTTCCTCTGCCACATACTGGTGGACTCTACAATGTCAATCAACAAGGATTTTTGACAAGATATTAGAGTATATTCATAGAGTTAGAGTATATTAAACAAAGACTGTTTTAAGAATGAAAATGGTACGTCTAGATAATTCACAATGCTTTTGAATTTGTTTTGGTCTCTGATTGTAATAAGGGAAATCTAATGCCCTCTGTCCCTTTCCAGACCCACACAAGCTTTCCTTTCCCCCTCATGATTTAGAGAGGCTACACAGGAAACCTTCGGTGAGCAGTTAGTATTTTGGGGTCGAGGTGAGAATGAGAGGGTGTCTGTGGTACTAAGACACGAGGGGCATGTCATGTATTTGCCGTTATAGATTACTTTCACCTCCCAAGCATTTCACACACTCTACAGTACAGCACATGTAGCTGACAGGAAGTCAAATGATGTGGTCAATGCAGAGATCCCATGACAGAGAACACGAACGAGTTCTACTAGCGAGTTGTTGTGTGGGTTCGAGAAGAAGAGTTTGACTAGTGAGACAATGTCTGGAAAGTTTGGGGGGCTAAAATGACACCATTAGTGGTGGGCTTGAAAAACTAACATATTTTGTGGCACACATTTTCCCACTGTTTTACATTTAGATTTTACTGTAAATAAAAACGGATTAATTTGAATTTCAACGTGTTTACCTACAAATTATATAATTTCCTTATATAAATACATTTAAAGTAATGCCTTCTCCAAACACTTTGCATAACTTTCCCCTTAACATCAGACTTTGGTTTTAACAAATAATGAACAATGTTCATCTTCTGATATCTTTTTAAACAATTGGCAGACTGTGTTTGACACACACTACATTCAATACATGTCAATAACACGTTAGAATTCTGCCAGAATTACTGTCCACTGCTTCTGGCATCTCTATGTATGTGAAAAATACATTTGAAAAACACCTAAGAACACCTTGTGGTTCTTCCCTTTGGCACATGTTTGGTTTCTCACTATGTTTCATGATCTGACTAGTTTGGGGACTTTCACGTTATGATCAGTGACTGATCTTTTGTAAAGCTCTCTCTTGGAAGCCACTTTGGATAAAAGCATCTGATAATTGAAAACATTTACATGTAAATGTGATAAAAAAGAGCCACCAACCTGTCAATAAGTTGCATACTCTAAACTTTAGAGTCTAAACGAACATTTACATTTCCATATCGTGGAATATAGACTATTTTCAAGTAATTTCCTAAATCAGACCTTCTTTGTGGATTGTTGAGTGCCATGTATCTTCTATCTTTAAAATGAAAAATAAAATCAGTGAGGTACTCACCATGTACAAACAAGACAAGGAAGCAAAACTGCAGCTTTAGTGCCATATCGACTGTGTTTAATGTTAGAATGTATGAAGACCACTTCCTCTCAGTCTTTAAGCACTGCAGCAAGGGGCCTTCCATGACATCACAACACTTGTGACATTTCCATCTCACTTTGTTTCAGTGTGATAAATATAGACATTGATCACACACAGACACCTTTTATTAGTAGAAAAACTTATATATTTTCACAAATGTAAAGAATTACTTTTTTATGAGTTTTCCTGTGTGAACTTGTCTTAATATGTCTGGCATTTAAGTATTTTCTTAAAGATACATTTGATAGCATTTTAGCTTTACTTTTGATAGCGTCCATATATAGACAGGAAAGGCAAGGGAGAGAAAGAGGGAATGAAGAGCAGTAAATGACCTGAGCTGTTATTGAGTCTGGGCCTCTGTAATGAGGACAGCATTCTACCAGGAGAGACTTGAGTCTAGGCCTCTGTAATGAGGACAGCATCCTACAAGGAGAGACCTGAGTCTGGGCCTCTGTAATGAGGACAGCATTCTACCAGGAGAGGCCTGAGTCTGGGCCTCTGTAATGAGGACAGCATTCTACCAGGAGAGGCCTGAGTCTGGGCCTCTGTAATGAGGACAGCATCCTACCAGGAGAGACTTGAGTCTGGGCCTCTGTAATGAGGACAGCATCCTACCAGGAGAGACTTGAGTCTGGGCCTCTGTAATGAGGACAGCATCCTACCAGGAGAGACCTGAGTCTGGGCCTCTGTAATGAGGACAGCATCCTACCAGGAGAGACCTGAGTCTGGGCCTCTGTAATGAGGACAGCATCCTACCAGGAGAGACTTGAGTCTGGGCCTCTGTAATGAGGACAGCATCCTACCAGGAGAGACTTGAGTCTAGGCCTCTGTAATGAGGACAGCATTCTACCAGAAGAGGCCTGAGTCTGGGCCTCTGTAATGAGGACAGCATTCTACCAGGAGAGGCCTGAGTCTGGGCCTCTGTAATGAGGACAGCATTCTACCAGGAGAGGCCTGAGTCTGGGCCTCTGTAATGAGGACAGCATCCTACCAGGAGAGGCCTCAGGATGCCACGTTTAGTCACTATGAAATGTCCATGCCTACATGTCTAGATCGTGGTCTCAAGATATACTAACAAAATATAGCATGTGTCAATTCTGTACCATATAGTGATTTTCTTAATAACGCCATCTAGTGGAATATTTTAGACACTGTATGTGTGACTGTAACTATATCACTTAGAAATATAGTTTAGTAACAGTTAATCTTAATCTATTTGCCAAATAATATTTAGGCCAATTGCATATATGTATGGCCTAACTGCTCACCCTAATACTGCCTGTTTAATGGCTGTATTCAGAAGACACTCTCCTATAACATTTAAACATCATGACTTGGGCACATAGTCCTTGACTTCAAAAGGTTTTCAGTGAAGATTTTCACATAACTTTTTATTACTTGGCTCAATTTATGCCTAGGAAAACTAGGCCTATATTCTCGGAGCACAATATCAATCAGTTGACAGGTTTAAATACAAATGGCAGCAATGTCAAGTAACTGTACATACCCTGTATATTCTGACTATACTGTTCATAATATGTATATTCTGAGTATATCCATATTTATTATATTCTGTTGTTAATAACTGTTTTGCACTTCTGGTTGGATGCTAACTGTATTTCGTTGCCCTGGATTTGTACCTGTGTAATGACAATAAAGTTGAATCTAATCTAATCTAATCTAATCTTCATCGCTCTATAAAGTGTATTCTATATGTACCATGAAGCAGGGAAATCCTCGAATTTTGCCAATACCTTTCCTCACAACTTGAGACCTTCCAAGGATTTTATGAGGACGATTTTCCATATTTGAACCAATCCGCGTTCAATGCGTTTCGAGACGTGGAGTACCAAACAGATCTGAGGTCGGCTGCCAATGCGTTTGAAATGGCAAATGCAGTGCACTGAGTGACGTAAGATTTGGTTGTAGATCGGTTTCACATAGCCTAGATAGAACTGTCCTATTACACCCTCGTTCCCGTTCTAATTCCGCCGGCAGGTTTAACAGCTGATCTGGCTCTGAGCAGGACTGACCATAGAGACTGACAGGGAGAGAACAGACCGACAGGTCTATGTTAAATAGACCATCCCAACTTCGATACTGAAACACATAAAGGTAATTAAAATAAATTATCTAATATTCAGTGTGATTTATATTTTAGAAATACATTGTTAACGCTATATAGCCTACCCTTTGTCATATTTAACATTAACCTATATTTATATATCGCTGTGAATATTTACAATACGAATTTCGTTTATCTTTATTGCTGTCCATATAGTGCCAGTTAGATGTAGAATACTTTTTTACGTTTTGGCAAATGTTAGAGATGCCAGACCGTGGAAAGAAGAATGATGTTTTGGCAGTAACTTAGTACCAGATACTGCAGTAAAGGCAGGTGGTGCTGCACCAGATGGTCAGGGATCATCCCAGATAAAGACAAGGAAGTTATTTCCCAAAGCTTAGGTTTTTTATGGCACCCATGACACTAGTCTTTCGGTTAAACGTGGGTTCATGGAAAAAGTAGCATCTGAAATGTTGAATTATGTGTTTTCTTTCAAAGTATTTTACGTTTAAGTTGTGACTATGTCAGTGAACATCTCTTATTGTCACTGTTCATAATTATGCCCTGTATTTGGTGCCCGTCATAAAATAAAATAATGAAGGATCATCCTGTGATACCAACCTTGTCCCTTTTATAGAGGTGACAGTACCCAGGTTGACTGCAGTGCCCCCTATGGCAGCCAGGGGGCGCAGTGGGCATCACTGCAGTTTAAGATGGCTGCCTTGCATCACTCAGCAGAATGGGCATCCTGTTTATATGACTTTTCAATAGAAAATATGAATTAAAACCACGTGATGATTTAATAGATCATATGGGACGTTTGCTTGTTTTAAAATGATTGAATATCTAGCCCAATATTTTGATTGTAAAATATAAAAACTGTATAAGAAAACTTATAGTCTTATTCTTGGCTGGTTATATTCTTCCCTGTGATTTTATTTTATATGACTATAATATTTATGACCAAAAAAATTTCAACTAAATGAGTTGGCACAGTTTGAATGTACATTATACTGCAGTCCAGTCTACACTTAAGGATAAATACTACACTTTAAATTATGTATTTTATTGAATCCTGATAATGACTACTACCTTACAAACAAAATGACTGTACTCATCGCAAACTATTTGTCTCAGCCATCATGTCCAAGGGACCAGCAGTGGGTATCGACCTGGGTACAACCTACTCTTGTGTAGGTGTATTCCAGCACGGCAAAGTTGAAATCATTGCCAACGACCAGGGCAACAGGACCACTCCAAGCTATGTTGCTTTCACTGATTCTGAGAGGCTCATTGGTGATGCTGCAAAGAATCAGGTGGCCATGAACCCAACCAACACTGTATTTGGTAAGTGGCTGTTGCTAAGAAAATGTATATGTAAGAGATGATTCAGATTTCAAGGACATATTTTCCTTAAGGTCTGTTCTTTGAGGGCAGCCAACACAAAAACTAGTTTAGTTGACTTATTTTTCTGTTGCAGATGCTAAGCGTTTGATTGGAAGACGATTTGAGGACACAGTCGTCCAATCAGACATGAAACACTGGCCTTTCAATGTAATTAGTGACAGCGGGCGTCCCAAAGTAGAGGTGGAATATAAGGGAGAAACCAAGAGCTTCTACCCAGAGGAGATCTCTTCCATGGTCCTGGTCAAAATGAAAGAGATTGCTGAAGCCTACCTTGGCAAGGTGATACTTTTCAGGGGGTTATACATGTCTTATTGGATATTCAGATTACCCAGCTAACAATAATATCCTTCTCCCTGCAGTCTGTGTCAAATGCTGTTGTCACAGTACCTGCATATTTCAACGATTCACAACGACAAGCAACCAAAGATGCCGGAACCATCTCTGGTCTCAATGTTCTGCGAATCATCAATGAGCCGACCGCTGCTGCCATTGCCTATGGATTAGACAAGAAGGTGAGACATAGTAACATAGTACCAAAACACCCAACGTGAGGGATCGTTTACTTTAAGATCAATAGTTAAAATATTGTATCTATGAATCTATGTATCTCTATGTGGTTAACAGAAATATTATATATTATACAAAAAATCTTCATCCCACAACTTGGGTGAAAAGTAATCTTTACCCTCTTGACAGGTTGGAGCAGAGAGGAACGTCCTCATCTTCGATCTTGGCGGTGGTACTTTCGACGTCTCCATCCTGACCATTGAGGATGGCATCTTTGAAGTCAAGTCCACTGCTGGAGACACCCATCTGGGTGGAGAAGATTTTGATAACCGCATGGTCAACCACTTCATCGCAGAGTTCAAGCGCAAGTACAAAAAGGACATCAGCGACAACAAGAGGGCTGTCCGCCGTCTGCGCACCGCCTGTGAGAGGGCGAAGCGCACCCTGTCTTCCAGCACTCAGGCCAGCATCGAGATCGATTCACTGTACGAGGGCGTCGACTTCTACACCTCCATCACAAGGGCCCGCTTCGAGGAGCTCAATGCTGACCTCTTCCGTGGAACCCTGGACCCAGTTGAGAAGTCTCTCCGTGATGCCAAGATGGACAAGGGGCAGGTCCATGACATTGTCCTGGTCGGTGGCTCTACTCGTATCCCCAAGATCCAGAAGCTGCTGCAAGACTTCTTCAACGGCAAAGAGCTTAACAAGAGCATCAACCCAGATGAGGCTGTGGCTTATGGAGCAGGTGAGACAGTAACTGAACTTGCACTCGTCTTATTTCGCTATGATGAAGTTTTACCAGCCATTCGCAGTTTCCACCAGAGGTTGAAAAACCAAAGATGGCTCTATACACCTTCCTTGGATGTCTGAGCGACCATAACTAACCATGTTATCATATTGATCCAGTACCTGGCCAGGATTCTGACCACATTTTGAATTGTTTTCAGCTGTCCAGGCTGCTATCCTGTCTGGTGACAAGTCTGAGAATGTCCAGGACCTGCTCCTGCTGGATGTCACCCCCCTGTCCCTGGGTATCGAGACCGCTGGAGGGGTCATGACTGTCCTGATCAAGCGCAACACCACTATTCCAACCAAGCAGACCCAGACCTTCACCACTTACTCCGACAACCAGCCTGGTGTGCTGATTCAGGTAAAAGGACTGGATAGAATCAAACTTCAAACTGGAGTCCGACTCAAGTCCCCCTCCCCCAGCCATTAGCTGTTAGGAAGTTCACTCCTGCTTGTTAGAGTCTCAGAGAGGCAGTCAGAAAATGACCTTTTGTCAGTGCATGGGCGAAATTTGGTTTCACACACTGGTCTTTACGAAGAGACATGCATTTGTTACTTTTAATCCTGTCCTACAGGTTTACGAGGGTGAGAGAGCCATGACCAAAGACAACAACCTGCTGGGCAAGTTTGAGCTGACTGGCATCCCCCCAGCTCCTCGTGGAGTTCCTCAGATCGAGGTCACCTTCGACATTGATGCCAACGGCATCCTGAATGTGTCTGCTGTTGACAAGAGCACTGGCAAGGAGAACAAGATCACCATCACAAACGACAAAGGTAAACATTATGACCTATGCTGGTCATGTAAAAACTGATCCAAAGACTTGTACCAGAAAGAACAAACAAATCATTCACCCCCCCCCCTCTCTTCTGGTTTTGCTCTTGACGGAGGCGGTCGCATTTTTATCTGCTCCCTACACTCCCCGTTTTTCCCTGCTTGCTACCGTCTTGTCTATTGTCTAGTGTCTTGTCGAGACTGTTGAAGAGGCTTAACTTGAATCACCCTTCCAAGCAGAAACATGGATTTGATTAGCTGGTCACTTAGCGCTATTGACACGATTTTTTCGAAGAGACCTCAGGGGTCGGGGGAACCCAAGTGTCCTGGTGGATCGTCTCCAGCTGGATATACGATGGACGCGTATGAGAAGTGGCGTGTCGTTTGTCTGACTGAGCTATCCGTCGAGGACGTGGAGGACATCTTCATAATGGGATTCATGATTAC
The DNA here is from genome assembly GCA_030340665.1 of Neosalanx taihuensis. Taxonomy (NCBI): domain Eukaryota; kingdom Metazoa; phylum Chordata; class Actinopteri; order Osmeriformes; family Salangidae; genus Neosalanx; species Neosalanx taihuensis. Next base: position 448,788 of record CM059310.1, on the reverse strand, counting down.
CGGGTTTGTGCTGATTGGATTGGGCATATTTCTGGGTTATCGACAAATTACTAAGGCGGTTGCAGCTGTTAAAGGCCCCTTTAAGCTGCCCCACTTGATTGATGTGATGGGTAGGGCTGTTGGAGGCCAAAGCGAGACTTTAAAGCGCGTGGAGGCTGAACTGGCAGCCCTTAGAAGAACGGTGGATCGCATGGACCAACAAATTGGAAAAGGCAAGGACATTGAGAGACATTTGGATGAGAGAGAGAACCTGAATGGTTGGAGAGGGCGGGAGAGAGACTTTGCTAGTGGGGTGTAAATTCTCCAACCCTACGTGCTTTTCTTTTCTGCCACTGCTCTTTTCGGCTCCAAATTCCTGTACCCGGCGGTGCTGAGCGCGGGTGCAGGGGCACCCCCTCCCCCACCTTGGAAGATTGATGAGAGGGCCTCTACGGAGCCTCTACAGACACCTCACCCCCCCCCCCCCCCGCCTCACTCGCAAGCACAAGACGTCCTGGACCCAAGGCCATACACCATGGACGGGTGTGAGAAAGGACTGATTAGGCCTGTGCTGAGGCGCCAACATAGATTATGCCAACACAACAAAGTCTCATCTACACTGATAACTCCACACACACAATTGACCGCCTCCGACCGCTTTTTCCCGGGTTGGCTGGCGGGTCTATTGGCTGGCGCCCAGGGCTTTTTAAGATGACCGGGCTGCAGGCCAAGGATGCTGCTGGCCTACCCCACCCATATCCCCTGTGCACGCTACCCATTCCCTGTTGAATCATGTGTCTTTGTGTTGTACAATTTATGTGCTCATGCTGAGGAGTTTTTTGTTTTGCTGTTCCCAAATATGGGGGCGGCTTCTCTTTTTTCTCTCCTCTTCTCTCCTCATGTCATGTGATGTCAGAAGGCTTGTGCGCCGATAATGTATTTTGTCGTGTTGCCAAGGTGGGCATTGTCCTGCCAAAGAGTTTCCAAAAGGGGATTAATAAAGTATATGTATCTGAATCTGAATCTGAAAACGAGTCATTGAGCATACTAATTTTAGGGGTGTTATCTCTGCCTTTCAGGTCGTCTCTCCAAGGAGGACATCGAGCGCATGGTCCAGGAGGCTGAGAAGTACAAGGCAGAAGATGATGTCCAGCGTGATAAGGTCTCAACCAAGAACTCCCTGGAGTCTTACGCATTCAACATGAAGTCCACTGTGGAGGACGAGAAGCTGACCGGCAAGATCAGTGAAGAGGACAAGACCAAGATTCTGGAGAAGTGCAACGAGGTCATCAGCTGGCTGGACAAGAACCAGGTAAATTAGTGCACCTGATATTTGTCTTGCCAGATGTCGTCTGCCAGTTATGCCTGTGACAAATGTTAACACGTTTGTTTCAGACTGCAGAGAGGGAAGAATATGAGCATCAACAACAGGAACTGGAGAAGGTGTGCAATCCCATCATCACCAAGCTGTACCAGAGTGCTGGTGGTATGCCTGGTGGTATGCCTGGTGGAATGCCAGGGGGAATGCCAGGGGGAATGCCAGGGGGAATGCCTGGAGGATTTCCAGGGGCTGGTGGGGCCCCAAGTGGAGGTGGGTCCTCTGGCCCCACTATCGAGGAGGTTGATTAAATATATGTAATAGATTAGACTTTATTAATCTTGTAAAATCCACCTTCCCAAAATAACAAAGCATGTGTAACACAAGATGTGTCGTAGGCTGGTGATTGGCTGATAATATAACCAGGTCCTCCTGTATATATGTTTGGATTCAGGGATGATTAATGTCGTCTAGTAAGAAAGCAAGATTGGAAAACAAGTAGAAAGCCCTAACCCTACATTTTGAGTAATTTGTGAATAAATTATTCATATAATTATGCGTCATGGTTTGTTTGTGTTTGTTCACACGTCACTTCACTTATTATAGCTACTAGAAATCATACAATAGAGTCTCATTGAATTTGACAATAAATTGAAAACTTTTGAAAACAAAAAGAGACATAATGACACAGACAACACAGACATCACAGGACCAATTATTGATTGTCTGCACAGTAGAAAAGGTGAGTTTTCAATTAATTTTTGAAGGTTGTTTGTATTGATGTTGGTAGTGTCCTAGGGGATGGGGTCGGTGATGGCAAAGGCTCAGTCTAACCCTAACCACATCAGCATTGCTAATAAATGTTAGTGACAAAAATCATACTTACAGCTTGCCATAGAGTTGAGCACAGGGTCGAACAACACTTTTTTAGGTTAAGCAACAGCTCCATAGCAAATCCAGTTTGAAATCTTCCAATGTTTTCAAAAACATCTCTCTGTACTCGATGAAATGCTTCAAGCAAATTAATAGTGTCCAACTTCACAGATGGTGTAGTACTGTATTCATCCTGCAGGGGCAGTAGCGGTGACTGCTGCATGATGAGTTCGCATTTCTGTGTTTCTTAACCGAGTTGATTTCTTCCGGAGGAGGATCATACGCATGGAAACCGGTGGAAAGTGCTGGAAGTCTGAAGATCTGTCTAATATTCTGTTATTTTAATTAGAGGAACTTAGCTTTAGATAAATCTGAACATCATGTCAGTTATAGGTGAGGAGAATGTGCGAGGTGGAGCTGTTTTCAGAGACATCAACGCTGATGACGAAGACTCACAACCCACAGAAATCGAGTCTCTTTGCATGAATTGTTATGAAAACGTAGGTGAAGACAGGATCTTGTATTTATTTATAAGCCTTCATCTAGTCCTGCTTAGCTCCTGGGTATATTGGTGATGATGTGTATGTCTGTGTGCTCACAGGGAAGTACACGTATACTGCTGACCAAGATTCCCTTCTTCAAAGAGATCATCATCAGTTCCTTCTGTTGTCCCAGCTGTCACTGGTCCAACACTGAGATCCAGTCTGCGGGCCGCATTCAGGACCAGGGAGTCACATACACACTCAGAATCAAGACTAAACAGGTTAGAACGGCTCAGTGGACTGGGAACACATTACAGTCTTTATTATGACTCTGATCTGAGACTCTTTACAGGATCTGAACAGGGAAGTGGTGAAGTCTGACAGCGCAACCACAAGAATCCCAGAACTGGACTTTGAAATTCCTCCATACACTCAAAAGGGAGGTAAGAATCAATGAAACGTTTAAATAATTTGTTGAAATGGAAACTAAATATGCCAGGGTTTATAACCAATCTAAATAATTGTCATAATGGCGAAAATAAGGTCATGGTAGCATGTTATTTATGAATATTTGGTGCGTGCATTGTTTGTTTAAAGTCTGTTCTGTATTTCCAGCTCTCAGCACCATTGAAGGCCTCTTAGATCGTGCTGTGGCAGGACTGGAGCAAGATCAGCCTCTTAGAAGGGTGTGTACAGTGTGTGCAGTTTGTGCAGTGTGTACAGTGTGTGCGGTGTGTGCGGTGTGTACAGTGCCTGCAGTGTGTACAGTGTGTTCAAAATGTAAGTTAATTTGGATTGCTTATTTGTGCAACGCTTTGATTTCCACTTGGGCAGGGCTGCTCGTCAGCCAGACTCATGCCCTCACAGTGAACTCAGCTGCCCTGCGATTCTCTTGTCATGCCTCAAAGGAAGGGCATTTCAAAACATTTGCAAAAACTATTTGTTGATGCTTAACAGTCTGGCAAAGGCGATGGCATGTTGAAGTGTCCAGGGCTCCAAAGCCCCATGATCAGAGCTAAAGGTTTAGCAAACATTCTACTCTTCAAGGAGTTCCCATCCAGAGCTACATCATAACAATGATCTGAGGCATACAAGCCAGCAGACATGGTGTGGCAGGACCTGAAACATAATGCTCTGAAGCCACGTCACTTAGCTGAACCACATGTTGGGCCAAATACCTCCACAGCAGTGTGAATGTAATCAGTAAAAACTAAAGTAAAAGGTCACTATGTATTCAAAGATATCGATTGACGATCTATTGGCATTCAGGGTATCCGATATGCAGAAGAATGGTATACTTGTCATAGATGAAGTCATGCTCCCTCCTCTTCATCAGGTATCTTCCCCTGAAGCGGCAGAGAAAATCGAAGAGTTTGTTGAAAAACTCAAGAAGTTAAAAGACTGTGAAAATGAATTCACACTGGTGAGTCCAATTTTACATTCATATTTAATCATTTTTGACTTCGTCAGGATTGGGGAGATGGTGTCATTTAGATTTGGAATACGTTCATTAAGACTCAATCTTTTAATCATAACTACTAAGAATACGATCATAAATAGTGAAGGTTTCCTTTTCTGACAGGCACATTTTCAGATGTAATTTCTGTTTTGTAGATTGTTGACGATCCATCTGGAAACAGCTTTGTTGAAAACCCCATGGCTCCACAGAAGGATGAGGCCCTGACAGTCAGCCATTACAACAGGACTGACCAGCAGGATATTTCATTGGGTTTGAAGGTAATCTTGTACCACTGCTCACAGACCAATGGCTTCCCCCTCACTCTTTCTGGTTAAGGCTTTGTTTATTGTCCTGTGTTCTTGTAAACGGTTGAGTACTAAAGTGATGCGTACGTGAAAATAATTTAGGGAGCTGAGTTCTGACGATTGAAAGGGGCTTAAAGATGTAGCTTACTCTCTGGTCACCGTTGTCATGGCAGCCTGTGGTTTTTGTTCCATGTCCTGCTGAAGGCTGAAGAGGAGGAAGAGGGTGAAAACCCTGGAAATGATTTGGACAGTATGAGAAATGAGGTGAGGCATCTGATCCACTGAAATGCCTTCTTCATTTTGAGACATGCGTTTAAATTATGTTGTGTGTTTCTCTCAGGTTTTAAGGTTCAATACCAACTGCCCATCATGCAATGCACCAGCCGCCACAAACATGAAGCTTGTTCGTATCCTTGTAAACTGTTTTTCTTAGTCCTCAACTCTGGATAAAGTACTGGGCAATGTTTTTTTAAATATTTTTTAATCAAATTCGTTGCCAGATTTGAATTAAGGTCAACTAATCACCGATCAACTTGATTATTGCTCATTCAAAATGTTGGAGTTGTGTCTTCCTCATGTCCATTCTGCATGTTATAAGTCTATAAATTGAGGCATTCATTTTTTGATTTAGTTGTGTGCTTATAAATATTTGAATATTCCTTGACATTCCCTTAGAAATCCCTCATTTTAAGGAGGTTATCATCATGGCAACGAACTGTGATGCGTGTGGACTACGAACCAATGAGGTACAAGCCTGCTTCCTGTCTCTGACTTGACCCCTAACTAGTCATACTTCATTGGTCCAAAGCCTTGTGGGAGTGACAACATGTTCTCCTCTTGTGAACTTGAAGGTGAAATCAGGAGGAGCCACTGAGGATCAGGGCACTAAGATCACGCTTCACATCACCGACCATTTTGACATGACCAGAGACTTACTGAAGGTAACACTGCTTTTCACAACTTGACTGTATGACGAATGCTTGTTTTGAACGTCTCACTTTCCCTGTGTGAATGTGTGGATGGATTATATGTATTGTATAGCGGTTGTATATTAATAAAAGTCTTGACACAATTATGAGCTTGTCTCATGAAAGCCCTCTTGGATTTAAAATAGTATTGTTGCCTCAGTGACATTTAATTGATTCCTCAAGTGAAGTAATCAAAGTGTAATCCTTGTTGCTTCATGGTGTTTTGCAGTCAGAAACATGCGGCATCATCATTCCTGAACTAGAGTTTGAGATGGGGATGGCAGCGCTGGGAGGAAAGTTCACTACAGTCGAGGGACTGCTCACTGATATCAAAGACCTGGTAAGACGTCACGTCACCTTAACTTGTTTGAAATAAATGTGGTTTAATTGCAATGTTTGGATCATAGTTTGCTGTTCCTTACAGATCGTATCCAAAAACCCCTTCATGTGTGGAGATAGTTCATCTGCAGATCGGTCACAGAAACTAAAAGAGTTTGGCGAGAAGATTGACAAGGTTTTTTTTGTTCGCTTTTTTTTTTCAGCCTTATTTGGAATGTTCTTTTCAATGTTAAATCTACCCATGTGCTTTTTGGCATTGTAGTCACCTGATATTGGAATATTTGGAGTTTAGACTGTCAAACTTATATTAACACATCTGTTTGTCTTTCACCAAATATTCAGATCATGGAAGGAAATTTTAAGGTCCATTTAATCCTTGATGATCCTACAGGAAACAGCTATATCCAGGTAAAAAAAACTATTCTTTTGTCAATATTTATATAATTTATTTCAATAATGATACATCATCCTTATTGTATTGAACATTAGTATACCAAACTACTATTTAAAAGTATCTACCTCAAACCATAAGTGAATGTATATTTATAATTGGTTGAAATATTTTGTATACATATTCTTGAAAGTAAACATACTGGATATCACAAGTCTGATGAACTGCTATTTTCTTCTCCAGAATGTTTATGCTCCAGACCCAGATCCAGAGATGACAACTGAGAAGTACAATCGAACGTTTGAGCAGAATGAAGATCTTGGTTTGAATGATATGAAGACAGAAGGATATCAGGAGTGAACACAGACTATCAGACACATATTTTACAGTTAAGCTTCACCTTCAGACATTGTTTTAGTTATGAGTAAATAAGCATTTAAAAGAAAAGGTATGTTTTGGTTTAGTCCTTTTGGAAGTCATGGTTTAGACGTGAAATTACTGGAATTGTTGATGTTGGCATTCTTTTTCATTTGCATTTCCAGAGTCTTGTTGTGTTGAAGAGAATAAATCATAGAGATTTCTGCTGTTTATCTCGTATTTCTATGCATCAGTGTTCCTTTGTTCATGAGCGTCCATGGAGAAGTTCCCGGATAAGGAAAACACACTGCTGACCTTTAAGTGCTATACCAGTATATAACATTTATTGAAACAAACAAATTATATTACATTTTGCACAAAATGTCTTCATGGCCCAGGCCTACACCACTAAATAGGAAACCCAAAATTGGTCCATATACGTTCGCGTTTATTGTTTATCACACCCCACCCCTGTATGCGCCACCATACTTAGTCCAGGTCCAAGAATAATCAAAACTGTGGCGAATTAATCTGGTTTTACGTACTCAAAGTTCAATTAAAATTAATTGTCTAAATGCTGGTCGTTAAAGAAACCAATAATATGAACCACTGTCCATTTAAAACAAATCTCACTTTCAGTGAGTGACTTGAAAAAGCTGAAGTGAAAGGAAAAAGCCTTTGTTTTGATTTGCAGAGTCTGCTGGTTACTTGCTCTTAGCTGGTTTTTCAGTTTTCTTTGGAAGAAGAACCGCTTGAATGTTGGGCAACACTCCGCCTTGAGCGATGGTGACGCCGCCTAACAGCTTGTTTAACTCCTCGTCGTTGCGGACCGCGAGCTGGAGGTGACGCGGGATGATCCTGGTCTTCTTGTTGTCACGAGCTGCGTTTCCTGCCAGCTCGAGGATCTCAGCTGTCAGATATTCCAGCACAGCAGCCAGATAAACAGGCGCTCCCGCACCCACGCGCTCCGCATAGTTGCCTTTGCGCAGTAACCTGTGCACGCGACCAACAGGAAACTGCAAGCCAGCGCGCGATGAACGGGACTTTGCCTTTGCTCGAGCCTTTCCACCGGTCTTACCCCTTCCAGACATATTTAGTTTCACTGGACAGTCAGATAAATCAGAGTTACCTACTTTTATAATTAACAGTTCACTTGAGCGTATATTGACGTAACGTAAGAGGGATTGGTATTTGTACCGCAAGGTGTCCTCTGATTGGACGTATTTGATGGAAATGCACCAACCAATTGTAAAGGCAGACACGACTGTCACGTGGTCTCAGTGTCCAATAGGATTCAAGGATATTTTCGTCAATATTTGCATTGCGATCTTATAAGTACGAGGCAGACGTGCATTTCGAGCATAGAGATAGACGTGACAAGATGAAACAGTGTGGGAGCTGCTTCAGGCGGACTCTCCTACTAAGAGTCACTAGTCAAAAACACTAAATTGAGAAATTTAGAACTTAGTTCATTCAACTAAGGCAGGAGTGCCCTGGTCCTCCAGAGCCCCTATCATGACAGTTTTAGATGTTTCGCTGCTCCAGAACACCTGATTCTTATGGAGGGTCATTACTAGGCTTCCACAGAGCTTGATAACGACCCTTCATTAGAATCAGGTGTGCTGGAGCAGGATACTGGCTCTGGAGGACCAGGATTGGACACCCCTGAACCAAGGACTACGGGAGTCTGCTTAATCACAAAATTTAGTTTTTACATTTTTGTTGTTGTAATAATTCTAATTTAAGTGTATTTTAAAGTTATTTTCTTGATATAGATTGTAAAATTCCAATGTGATTGTTGATGTGTTCTGATTTTATGCCAAATGGACCCGAAGAAGATTAACGATCACTTGTGGAAGCTAATGGGGGTTAAAATAAATAATCTAATACACCGTGATTTATTTGGTTTATTTGATTCCTGAAACGTCATACAGTGATTCCACAATGGCTCAGTTCAATATCAGTTAAATATCAGTCAGAAGAACAGACATATCAGAATGAACTGTTCATTAACAATAATCAATTAAAAACGTGAGGTTTTGTGTCTCGCCACTAGGGGGCGGTGTTCAACTTGACATGGAACAGAGCTTGATGATCTTAAAACTCCCCCTTGATCTTACATTATTTTTTGGTTCTCTGAGCTATCTTGTTACATGCCTACATCCTTTCCCATCTTAAATACTGAAATAATGTGAATCGAAAGTGTTTAATATTTGTTTTGAAGACATGAATAGCTATATTCCTCGCAGACCAGTAAAATGTTTATTAAAATGTTCGAGATGCAGAGAACAACATTTATTTACTAAATGGATTCTCCATCGGCATCGGTGTCCAGGTGAGAAAAAGTAGGATTAATTACGGTGGATGAATCCAGAGGCTCATTCTGCTCTGGTGTCAGTAAAGTCACGCTAAGCATTGTTAAGATACACCCTGAGGGTTAAGGAAGAACATCTCATGTGTTAAGGTGAAGTTGACAGCATGGATGGTTTGTACTGAAGGGTGTGTCTCATTCTCACAGCCTGATATCAAGAGAGACCTGGTTATGACACTAAGGCCTAATAAAGAGCAGCGAACCAGGATTAAGAAGCCCTAAATGTAGCATGTTTCCAGAAGACTTCTATATGACAACGAGTTACCAAAAATAGCCTCAACAAAGTGACTCTTTGACAGACCCACACATTGTTCCAGTATTCAGAAAGTTATGCAGCCTAACTCACAAACCAGATGAAGGTTTGTAAGTTTCAAGGAATGTTACACGGTTTCTGTATTCCTCTTGTTTGTTCAGATTCATAATTCATCATTGGATTTAATTCAAATCAAATATATTTGTAGAGCCCTTTTTACAAGCAATGTCACAGATCAAATACACCCATGAAGTGTCCTTCAACCAACCTAAACCATCAATGCAATTCTGGCTGTGTAAAATGTTGGCACTACCCAGTTATATCATCTTATTTCATCCAGATGGAACTTGTCCATACACTGACATCAAGTGTGAAGATAATCTGTGGTTAATACCAAACTTGTGTGAGGACAATAGGTTCTACTAGTATTCCTGAATTGTCAGGTGATCCGGACGTTGTAACCACAGCAGTTTCAGCCACTCACATGTCTTGGTTTTCCCTTTCTCCTCAGGTAGTTTCCAGGTTCCTCCTTCAGCACCATATACTTGAAAAGAGGCCACTATAAAAAGACAGAGGTTGTTAAAAAAAGAGGAGAGAGTGAATGAGAGATTGTAAAGATAGGAGTGAGTAAACAGCCCTTCCAGGCAAGGTAAATCTGTTAATATTTACAAGAAAACAGTCACTATAATTAATTATACAAAGTAACAACAGTTAAACAAGTAATTAAATGGCAATTAATCTTTTTTTTTTACTTAAACCTATTTTTATTCATGTATTTCTAAAGATATCTATTTAAATGGTTTTAATTTTGAGATGACAACTATTGTACATTTTATTCTGTTTGTTTACATCAGAAAATACATATTAACATGATTATATTGTCTGCTCATTTGAATGTTTTCTGATAGATTGTGACGTATTCTAGTGTAAGTTAGTGGGTGTAATGTCAGTTTAACAAGTCTCCCATCGTCCATCATGTCTCTGTGCACTGTAGAGGGGGCTTGCTCTAGAACAGGGGGGGCCAACCCTGGTCCTCGAGAACCACAGTCCTGCAGGTTCTAGATGTTTCCCTGCTCCAGCACACCTGATTCTAGTGACTGGGTCATTATCAAGCTCTGTGGAAGCCTCATAATTAGAATCGGGTGTGTTGGAGCAGGGAAACATCTAAAACCTTCAGGACTGTGGCTCTCGAGGACCAGGGATGGTCACCCCTGCTCTAGAACCTTGTTGCTGCATGTGTCACAGAGAGTGACTACAGTGCTAAATGTATTTCCAACTATGTAAAAAAAAAAAATCTGAACTGTGGATTGACCTCTTCCTTCTAGTTTGAGGACAATGTGGCTGGCTCTCCTTCTGTGTCAGCTTACTCTGCTTCCCTGCATCCCGGCTCAGAATGTCTGCCTATCACACCCAACATTCAGAGAGCCAGGTCTGTAAAAACTGTGTTTTTCCTTCCAACTCTAGTATCTCACCTTTCAGTCTTTTGGAACTTTCTAAAAGGAATCAGGAATGAGAGGAGTGAGGATCTGGGAAAGGTTCATTTCTAATGTCATGTTTTCATGTTTCAATTTTGAGATCCCTGTTGTGTGTTGTGGGGTTAGCATATAGACATCATGGAACAAACAGCTGGACAGGTTAACAAGGTTTCAGCCTCCAAAGGAGATAACAAATAGGGCTGTCAACTTTAACGCGTTAACGCGTGTGATTAATCTGGAAACTTTAACGCGTTATTTTTTCACATCACCAAATCTGACCACAATCTCCTGCCGTAGTCCTCCAGCGTGGACGTTTACCTGCCTGCTGGTGAAGAAGTAGCGAAGTGATGAGGAGATGGACCCCGGTGTGCTTAACGGCAAATTTAGATTTAAAAAGCTTCCGAATGGGAGTTTAGATAAAACCTTGTAAATACTGCAGTGATGAACTGTCTTTCCACCGTAGTACAACGAGTCTGAAGTATCATCTCCGTGCAAAGCACATCTTTGCAAACACAGATGCTAAAACAGAGACTAGTTCAAGCAGTACTCGTCAAACTACTCTGGCAGAGTGCAGCAGAGCTGGCGGAGTGCAGCAGAGCTGGCTCAGTCAACACGACGACAACAGCTAAGATAACTAATGTCACTAACTAATTATAACTAATGATAACTAAGATCACTAAATGGGTCGCAACGGACTGCAGACTCATTAACATCGTTGAAGACAAGGATGACTCGTTATGGATGTTGTTAGAGGCCAATAGAGGCGTGTTTACTACAGTGGCACACAGGTGCTCGTGATGAGCAGGTTAAAAAACACCGATTGCATTGTATGGTTGTTGTTGCTCTGTGAATTAAGATATTCTAATTGGCTGAGATGTAAAATAAAAGTTTTAGTTTGAAAAAGCCCTAACCACTTTGTCATACATTTCTTTACTCAAACACCGTAATTGTAAATAGTAGTATTTTAATTGTGTGATTAATCATGATTAATCACAGCCTATTGATGTGATTAACTTGATTATTTTTTGTATGATCGATTAACAGCCCTAATAACAAAACAACACATTTCCTGGCATAACTTGCACATGCTTATTCTCTCCATCCTACTGAGAATTGCTTTTCAATCCTAATATTCTTTTTGCTGTGCTGATGATGAAGGTTTTGTACATTTTCTGTAATCTCAATATATTTTTTTTCTACACATCCTGTAGTCATTTGAAGTCGGATGAAGTCAGTTGAAGTCAAATGAATTCAACTGGTAACAACAGTGCTTTTAGTGACTGTGATTCGGTCTGTTCCCACAGCTAACTCTGACATGGAGGTCGTCTGTGGGACGGACAGGATGAAACTTCAGATTTACCTTTGTCCTGTGTACTACAGCGGCTACAATGAAACACTGATGGCCCTTAATGCTCAGTTCACCAAAGCAGAATGCAAGGGGATACCGGATTGGTCAGTCAACCCACCTGTCCTGAAATTTAGTTTCCTCATCACAGAGGAGGCTGTGGCTAACTGCTCTAACACACTGAAGGTAACCAGACAGGACTCAAGGGAAGAATTTTAGAAACTGAAACTATCCAAATATTTGTCAGAACTTCATAATTATTTGTATCCCTCCTCTTTCTCTGCCAGGTCACACAGGAAGCAGGTTCTGGAATTTTCTCAGACTTTTCCAGTGTTCAATTTGTCAACATATCTGGCATGATCAACTCCCTGGACCCAAGCGCAGGCACTATCACCTACCGCCAAGAGATGGTGTACAAGTTCTCCTGTCGCTATCCACTCCAGTACCTGGTGAACAACACTGAGATGAGTGTGTGAGTGACTGTTTCCATCCAAAAGTATTTACAGTTTCATTTAGACAAAGACGACAAACAGCTTTGACTGTCGACCCTTCATGGCATCATCAAAACTTTATGGACCAAAAATTGGGGCAAAATATTTCAGAAATATGTATCAAAATATAATAATAATAAATAATAATAATATATATGCAAAAAAAAAGATCTGCAACTTCTCAGAGTTAAGTTGCTACCGACCCCAATTCTAACAATAGTGATGCGTTCAAATGTATGGAGTTACCTGGGCTTCTTATGGTGGGACATGCCCTTAAAGCTTGGATTACTTAATGTTTCATGTTTCAAGCTAAGAGTAGTTCACCTGTTGGTGTGATTTTGCAAGTTCCCTCGTGTATCATATGATGACCTAGTTGCAGTGGCGTAATAGTCTTCTTGTGACAAATTGAAATAAGTGAGAAGCAGCCATTGTGATTCCCTCCCAGATCTGGAGTAAGCCTGGCGGTCAAAGACAACAATGGAAGCTTCATCAGTACTCTGAGCATGCAGCTTTACTCAGTAAGAAGAAATTATTTTGGTTGCTGAGCAAACTGAAAATGTATTATTTTTGTTATTAATGTGTTATTTTTAGTATTTATACTTTTTCACCATTCCTGTGATTATCTCCAAGGATATTTCCTACACATCCTTGCTCCTGATTCCAGAGGGGGGACTGCAGCTTAAAACAAGGATTTTTGTCCAGGTCAAAGCCACCAACCTTACATCACGGTAAAGTGAAATAATCATTTAGTGGATCAAGATTAACACTGACCAAAATAACACAGGCTGTAAAAAACACTACAAAGTCAAATAGGACTAAATACTATGTTATGAACTTTTAATTAAACAACATAATATGAATGTATCAAACAACATCTCCTCTCTAGATTCAATGTGCTGCTGGACCGTTGTTACGCTACAACCAGTCCTTATCCTATAAACAGCACCTACTATGACCTCTTTGTTGGGTAAGTGATACGTGATTCTTCTTGAAATGATGTAACCCTGTAAATATGACACACCTTGTAGTACAGTGATTCAAAATAAACCTAAATGAATTTGTACAGCCCTGGTCATGTAACAGAGGGCCAATCCAGTGATGAGCCACACTGTCACCCTTCATTCTGATTGGCTCTCAGTTTGTCCCTTTGCCTTCACCGTGACACTCAGTAACTATGGTACCAGATTTTTTTCAGACATATCTGGCTAACTTCATATTGGAAGCTGTATGATAACTTCTGAGAACTTTATTTTGTTAATTAACTACTGTGATTAAACAAGTCATTCACAATGAAATGAAACTAAACTCTTAACACACCAGAGTTGTTTTTTTTTGTGTGCTTTGAAGCCAATTCACACCAGAAGTGGCTATAGTGCTGACAGCTGATGTAACATTGAACCGGCTGCTTTCAAAGGCGTTTTCTGACTATCTAAGGGAACAACATGAAGGCTACTTAATCATTGTAGCTTCCACAGCACTGACAATCTGACTAGAATAGATGATGTGGAGGTTAAAGAAGTATCACAGGCACTGTGTAATCATTTATTATATACCACATGTAAATGACTGTTTTTATGGTAAATATTATGGACTATTATATGATCATAATGTAAAGCAAAGTGTCACTCAAAACCTTTTGTCTATCTCTCAGGTGTACCCGCGATGGGCAGACAGTAATAGGGGTGAATGGACAACAGCAGGTAGCACGCTTCTCCTTTGAGGCCTTTAGGTTTGTTCAACACCAGAACAGGACGTTATCAACCTTCTACCTCCACTGTATCACCAGACTGTGTGAGACGTCTCTCTGTAGCTCCCTGAGACAGGTCAGTTACTGATACATGAACTTCATGTGATTGAAGTTCGCATGCTTTTAGGTCCAATTTCACAAACATTAATAGATTAGAATGTATATTGCATCGTGAACTGTCTGTAAAATTGAAATACAAATGTAAAGTTTCATACCATGAGTGTATGTTGGAAAGTCCATGGTTCATTTGACTTCCATTCTATCACACATTTTTTATGTCTAAATGATAGTTCTGTTGATTTCAGAAACTCAAATATTAATAGTAGCAACAATAAAAAGGATGTAATTGTTTTGTGTTGTAAGACCATCATCATGTTAAAGCCCCTCTCTCCAAACCTTCCTTCAGAACTGCAGTAGTAACAGACGGAGGAGAGACACCTCTCCAATCCAAGGACCCTTGGAAACGGACATAGCAACAGTCAGCTCCGGCCCCATTAACACACGAGTGGACAACGGTGAGAATCTGACCGCCACTCGTGTAATGACGTCTCAACATTCAGGGATGCTTCAACTAACCCTTCCGCAAAAGAATGAAGGCACAGTAACCATTTCCAGATCACTTTCCATACTCAGCAATGTTTTATGATTTGGTGCTATAAACTACATCGGAGCTTTCAGAAAGTCAATACTGATGCATGTGAAACACATTTGTTCTTTTCTCTTTTACAGATGGTCTTATCCAGTCTGAAGGTAAGCATGTTATGTTTTTCCACAACTTCATATCATTATAAAGATTTATCCTGACATACATAAAAGTACCAAACTTTTGATTTCTACACGTAACTCTTCAAGGTTAACAATCAAGAACCAATTCAGTCTTTACTCAGTGAATCAGAACATGTGTAAGAACATGGCTCTTTTGTTACCATAACAGAACCTTAAGATAATGTTCCACTTTGAACCATGTCAGAGGATATTGTTTTGTACCTTAAGGCATCTTACAGTGGGATCAGATGACAAAATGGACCAGGTCCAACAATCTTGTAGGACATGAAAAACAAACCAGCCAAGTCTGTGAGCTCAGTCTGATCCAGTCTGATCCAGTCTGCTTGTTGGTGCTGCTCAGTCTGATCCAGTCTGATCCAGTCTGCTTGTTGGTGCTGCTCAGTTTGATCCAGTCTGATCCAGTCTGCTTGTTGGTGCTGCTCAGTCTGATCCAGTCTGATCCAGTCTGCTTGTTGGTGCTGCTCAGTCTGATCCAGTCTGATCCAGTCTGCTTGTTGGTGCTGCTCAGTCTGATCCAGTCTGATCCAGTCTGCTTGTTTCTTCAGCAGCTTCAAAAGTGGACCAACTAGAGGGCCGGGGCGTTGCCATAGCAGCAGGGATCATAAGTGTGCTCCTCCTCACTCTGGCAGGATTCATCACTTACCAGATGTACGGCTCAAAGCAAGGCTGGGTAGAGAAACGCATCATCTACTTACAAGAATGAAGTCTGGTGTGTCTGGTCAAGCCTCTGTTGTTCTCCCCTGAAGTGATGCTGGGTTTTTTAATTTATATTTTGATATAAATAAAGTATCTGATGGAGACCCCATTAATTTATTAATACTCAATCTCCACAAACATTTTGCTCTTTAACGTTAGAATCAAGTGTCAATGAAATCTTCTGTTGTGGCTGACAACTGGTGACAAGGTCTGAATGATCCTTATTCCTTTCATATAAGCAACTAAGATCATGGACATGGGACCTGAAACTAAACTATTCTGTTATCTCAATGGCAGGTCTAACCAAAGTCCAAAGAAAACAAAAGCATTTTTGCAGTGAGCAGCAATATGCTAGAGAAAAATTCTCATCAGTGCTGCATGTGACGTGAATCTTCTATATTTTAAAGTGTTTTTTTAGGGAGACAGAAAGAGTAACATTGTTTTCTTCCAGTTAAACTTTTGTAAATGAAATGCTTTTACTATGAAATTAGAACAAGGTTGGGATTAGGAATAAATTGTTAAATTTACTGGTGTGATGGTGAAGCATATCTTAAATCCAATTTGTGGTGGAATACAAAAGTGCATTTTGTACTATTACTAATCTTTATGTATTGAGACATATGCCATATAACCACATAAACAGCATTTTATCATTTAACCAGAACAGATTTTATAAAATAAAATGTAACTTCCTAAATTCAGTTTGACATTTACTTTATACTTGTTTGTGGTGGTTTCTGGGTCAATATTGTGTAGAATTTGTTCATGTTGGTATATTAATGCATACAGGTTTAATGTGATGAGCTGAATTAACAATAAAAACCTAAACGGGGAACATACGTAAAAACAAAAACCTTTATTATTAACATTTTAGAAAGAAAATTGGACATTGGAATCTCCTCCTCCCAATAATGTAATGTCGTCTGCCCACAATCCAACCATAAAGTGATGAACCAGTTCAATATTTTCTGGGCACATTTAAGACCAGCTACATTCTGTAGGATGTGTATAATCATAGTATGATAAATTGTGGTATATCAGTGTTTTGGTCTAGTTTGTCTAATGGTGTAAACAACCCAGAACATGCCAGATGATCCAAGATGATCATCCATATCTTGTCTTTTGTAAAGGTCAAGATCAAAGGACCCACTGTCAGTCCCAAGGGAAAAGATCGGCCAAAAGTACAAAAGCAAAAACCAAAATGGAGCTCATGAAGTAAGATAACCTCCTATTTAGGTTCCCATCAGTACAGCAGTCCTAAGGTTCAAACTGAAAATCAACTCAAAATTGGTAATTAAGAAATTATCTGAATTGTATCAGGAGCAGAAATAGATGAATTAGAGGTAATAAGGAGTTTAAGGAGGGTTTGACTCAGCTAAGATGGTTCCAATTCAGTGGTACATTCCAACTAGATAAGCAACAACCAAGTTATTTTCATGGCTGAACCACGTCACCTGTTTTCATCTAATTTAAAAGAGGTTTTGATATTCTTTCCTTTAGAAAAAGCCACAGAGCATCTATTTTATTTTTTGGAAGGCATTCTGAAGAATTTCTAACAACAAACCATATCTCTTCCAAGCAGTGGCATCATTATGACTTCAAGATATACAAACTGGCTTTGAAATTATACAAAACTGCACAATCGCCAATTGCCCTTTGTGAACCAAAGACACTTTTGAAGATAACAGCAAATGAGGATGATGATTCACCAGAACATGACACACTACTGCACACAATAGGAGTTGGTCCTTTGTTACACAGTATTTAAGATGCAGCTGTATTGGACAAACATTATTTGTTGCAGGATGACTGCATGCAAATAAGTACAAAACTAATAGTATTTGAAATTTCTTAGTTTTTCTCCAAAGTATCAGACAGTAGTATGAATCACATAAAGGAGCTATTGGGGTTGATTTGACCTGCTGGTTTTCCAGGGTTTGTGTTCTGCTGCAGCATCAGAGACAAGGGAAGCAGAAATTTAACAGAAGGAGAGGTGCTGATAACCAATGTAAAACTGCTCTACATGTTTTGAAGTCCAACACATTCCCACTTTATACGTTTTTTTTTTGGGTGGGGGAAAAAAAAACGAAAGCAAAGCAAGGAGGAGACGTAACAATTTCACATTGTCAATAAATACAACAAAAATGATTCCTTTCAGTCCCAGCTGTTATAATTCATCCTCTATGTGGTTTTCGGGTAGTTTTTTCTCAGGTGTTTCTATGAATTGAAAAGGGAGAAGAACAAGGTTGTTTATTTAATGCATTTAAATAGATTTAAAAGAAATACTTTACAACCACTCCACACTGCTATTGATCTATTGTAAAACTATGAGCAGTGTACATATGCAGACAGTTCCTATGGCAGATGTACCTGTACTCGTCTCATCCACAGTACTAGATGATCTGGTTGGTTCTGCATCTTCGGTGGGCGTCTCCTCAACCGGTGGCACGACACTTTCTGTAACATGTTAAGAGGGATTATTTAAATATGAATCAATCACTTTAACGATAAAACTAATTAAATACACAAAAAGTGAAGTTTACAATAAGCACATACATGACTGACTACTCAAACATGCACACAGAACTTGTTCCTCCATCCATCATTTACCTTCTTCTGAGGCTTCCTCTGTCTGAGGTATGACTTTCTCTTCTGCAGTACTGTTAGTTTTGCTGCCCTCTGTACTGGTGCTGTTCTTGGCTTTAGGCTTGGCCTTGGGCTTAGCAAACTTGGCCTTGTTTAGGAGATAGTTGACCTCACGGTCCAGCAGGGCTAATTTGGACTCGATGTCTTTTGACAACAGGACAGGCTTCTCTGTAGGAGACCGCTTGTCTTGCTCAGCCACAGTGTCATTCTTCCATGTCTGTGAGGAAGAAGGAAGGAAGGAATGACATTTTAAGGAATTAAAATAGCTGGATTTGTATTTAAAAAGGTTGAATAAGAATGAACAACCCACATAGAGAAAGAAAATAAGCAACACAAACAATGACTGTACCGTGGTCTCATTGATGACTTTCTCTAACGTCTTCAGCTCTACTTCACTAAAGATCTGGTCATCTGCAGGAATGAGTTTGGCACTCCTACAAAGATCAAAAGGTAAATGATCTGAATGTCAGATCTCAAACATAATCATCAATCAAACATAATCCATAAGAGTATTCCACTGCCTTGTCAAACCCTGCTGAGAACACCGAGTCACCACCGGGGGGCAGCAGAGCCTCACCTCAGGAAGTAGGAGGAGGTGTTGAGCATGCTCTCCAGGGCCGCCAGACGGTCAGGCCACTTCCTGCGCTCCTCCACCTTGAAGAACATGGCCTTGCACAGCTTCTTCAGCTCTGACAGTTTCTCCCTCAGCTCTTTGGTAGCAGCTGAATATCCATCTTCATCCATCCACTCAGAGGCCTGACTCAGCTTGGCTGAAATCTGCTCCTTCTCCTCCTCAGACACCACAGCCTGGAACTCATCCTGGTACAGCTTGTCCTACAGGTACAGATCACACTAGTGACCTCTTTCTTCTTCTTATTCCTGCATTTCCCACTATTTCAGACAGTGATGTCAACAAGAAACTTTCAAAATGATTTTTACCTGCGTCTCAAAGATGAATGCTTCCAGACTATTCAGCGTCTTCTCTCTCTCGTGTTTCTCCAGGTCTCTGTCAGTAAGGTCTTGTAACCTTGAAAGGAATCAGAACATCTTTTATCATTTCTCAAGCTATTATAACTCTTAAAACTGACACTCAGATCACTGAGTTTGAGATGAGCAATCCAAGTGCAATAAATAGGAAAATTTTTCCAGATGAGACTGTAAGCAGCATACTTTTTCTTGGAGGAGTCGATTTGGTCGATGGTGGGGTTGATGATATCGTTGACCAGCAGTTCGACAGTGACTTCTTCAGAGATCTTGGCCTTCTTCTGGGGGATAACTTTCTTCTCAGCTGCCTCTTCCTCTGCTGGTTTCCCTTCTTCCTTGGGTTCTGTTTTGCCTCCTTCTTTCTCATCCTGCTTAAAGGGATTTATGAGTGTCTTTGCTGTTCCACCTGCTTTCTGGATGATTCAGACTTCAGGCATGATTTTAGATCACAAGTTGGATCAATGTCCACAGTTTGTTCACCTGAGTATCTCCTGCTTTCCCATTGGCTCCGTCTCCTTCAGCCTTCCCCTGGTCTGTCTCTGGAGCATCTGAAGGATTCTCCTCCTGTTTGACCTCCTGGTTCTCCTCCTGACCAGCCTCCTCCTCTTTCTTGCCCTCCTGCTCCTGCTCCTTCCCGGGCTCTGGATGAACTTCCTCCTCATCCTGGAGATGGAGAGACAGGAGAACTCACCTGATGAGCATGCTGCAGTATTGGATGAGATCCTGCTAGAACATGCACATGGCAGAAGGAAGCACGAGAAACTGAGAAAGTAAAGGTAAGGTTTACTTGAACTGGCTCGGTCATATTAGCATTTGGTTCTGATGTCCCCCCTCCAAAAAGGCTAGAGATGGTATTTCCCAGTTCTGGAAACAAGTAAACAAAGAGGAGAAGCTATAAATAGAATCAAAAAAAGGCAATTTTCATTGTTATTTTGCTTTTTACACACAAGCACCAAACTTACTTGTCAGTGTCGATTCCTCTTCTTTCTCCTCCATAATAGTCTCAAAAACAGACTCAACCTAAAACAGCAACCAAAATGTCAGAAATGCCCAAAGCCCCAAAAAGGTAGGAGATTGTTCATCCTTTTAGTGTTCTTAATGAAAAGGTGCCTGTGTGATACAGTCCAAATGTTCCAGTTCCTAAACTCCATGACTGACCCGGTCGAGCAGAAGGACTCCGCTCTCGTCCATGTTGAAGTGGGCCTTGATGCCTTTAGACTCTGCATCAGCATGCTTAAGGAAGCTTCTGCCCACCCCAGACAGCTTCACCGTGGTCAGGTTCAGAGATCCAAATACGCTGCAGGAACATTGACAGGATGAGGGTGTTGGACATTTATTTTTGTATAATTATGAGGTATTCATGTTTATTTTTTAAACTCTACAAAAGTTTAGCTAAGACTAAAACAAAGCTAACTTAAAGGTCCAAACAGCCACCTTGCATAGTGTTAATTCAAAACATCCCTGGGTTGGAATATTCACGTACCTGAGGTCTTCTGGACCCAAGAAGCTGAGGTCTCCATAGTTGATGTAGAAGGTGAAATCATCGGTGTAGCGGTTGAAGGTGATGACCTTGCGCTGGGGGTAAGGAGCCATCCTCTGAAACAGGATACGCTTGTTATGTTTCAGGGTCTTGCTTCCGTCTTCCTCTTCTGACTCGCGGGTGAACTCCACCTTGAGAGAAGGACAAGCAGATGTTACCAGGTGTATGAATCATGCTGGTTTGCATGATTGGAGGTAGCTGGATATAACATGGTGAGACCAGGTGAGACCAGAGAGCTGCTTCTACCTGAATCGGGAACACAGCAGCATCTCGGACCAGGAAGGGTTTGACCTTGAAGGCCTTGCTGAGAGCTGCTGCCTGGTACACTGCACCCATGGCTGCTGCCTCATCAGCATTGATGTTCTTCCCCAGTTCCTCTCTGAGAGAAGAAGAACACAGTCAGAACAGAGCTAGACTAGGAAAACAGGCTCTTCACTCAAACACATCATGTCAAATCCCCATGTCAATTTCAACACGATACACACACAGAAAACACTAATAATATACTAATAAAATATTTTATTAGCCTGAAGTTTACGAAATACTATACAATTAGTCCAATGTGCGAATTGTACTTAACTAGATGATTGGATTCACAATGTCTCTAGTCAATATCTGAACCCTTCTGCCATTATGGAAGATTGACCAACACTTACTTGCCCACAGCTTTGAGAAGGACCTCCTGTACCTTGGGGACTCTGGTGGCTCCGCCTACAAGGATGACCTGCTCGATCTCATCCTGTTGGGACAGGAAGGAACGTGATAAGCCTCAATCTGGCTCAGGTGGAATCAAACAGTGGGTAGGAGAGTTGACTGACCAGGGACATTTCTGCAGAGCTGAGAGCTTCCTGCACAACACGAGGCACTCTGTCAAACAGGTCGGTGCAGAGGGCTTCGAACTCCAGGCGGGTGACCTTTGACTTGAAGTCGATGTCATCCATCAGCCCCTCCACCTAAAATATTCACACAGGAGAAAAATATAATAAGAACGTAACCTTTCCTAACCTAGAATGTACCATGTGCACTCTGTCCATGTTTGGGAAAAGTTTAAAACAAACAGCTCTGCTCTGCTTTCACTGCCAGATTCTCTTTTCCTGTCCAGCTGCATATCTTAAGCAAACCTAAATGTTTTCACTACCAACATGAAGCCGATACAAACTGCTTCTCTCCCCAATTCATCACAACCCAAGTTTCACTGTAAAATATCACAGCAGCAAATCCAGCTGTGTTGAAAACATCAGCAGATCATCCGAATGCACAATGTCTGCTGTTCACTGTGTGCCTGCTGTTCACTGTGTGCCTGCTGTTCACTGTGTGCCTGCTGTTCACTGTGTGACTGCTGTTCACTGTGTGCCTGCTGTTCACTGTGTGACTGCTGTTCACTGTGTGCCTGCTGTTCACTGTAAGCCTTGAAAAACAGCAGCGCACCAAGAATAAAGAGAGCTGGAAGGCAGGATAATGGGATGGAGGAGGGAGGAGAGGTTAACACCAGAGCCATCACTCAACAATTCACCTGGGCCATGAATTCAGCATTGGCACTAAGCACCGTCTTCAGCCTCTGAGCCTCCTTAAGCAGCTTGGCCATGGCTCGGTGATTCTCCCGCACGTCCTTCTTGCTCTTCTTCTGCTCGTTGAACAGCTTGGCCAGGTGGTCTCTGAGCCTCAACTCCATCTCGAAGCCCCCCAGGGAGCGGTCAAACCTGGGGAAGACACCAGAGCTAGGCTGGGGGGTGGCGGCTCGGGGGTGGAATACAGAATGGAGGCAGTAGTTCTCATTTACGACACTGGGTGATTTTTTGGGTTCATGGGGAAGATTTAGTCACTTCAATCCAGAAATGATTTGGGCCAACAAAATGTATTACATATAAAAATACATACAGTGTATGCTTTTTGGGGGGATCTGGGTAGGTATGAGGGATTGCCCAGTGTTGAGTACTGTAACAGTGTTGAGTACTGTAACAGTGTTGAGTACTGTAACAGTGTTGAGTATTGTAACAGTGTTGGCCCACCTACACCCTGGTTGAACTCACCCTACTCCCCGGATCTGCAGCTGTGGCTGAACACCTGTCTCCTTGGTCTTCACTGTCTGGTAAGTGACAATAGTGGCCACTGTGCTGCCAGAACCCATATCAAAGAACATCACATTCTAGAAGAAGAAGAGAGAGAGAGATGGAGAGAGAGAGAGACAGAGACAGACAGACAGAGAGAGAGAGAGAGAGAGAGAGAGAGAGAGAGAGAGAGAGAGAGAGAGAGAGAGAGAGAGAGAGAGAGAGAGACAGAGAGAGAGAGAGAGAGAGAGAGAGAGAGACAGAGAGAGAGAGAGAGAGAGAGAGAGATGGAGACTCTTGGGTCAACTGGATTTTGATAGTGAAACTTTTATTTGGTTGTGAGAAAGTGTTACAGCATACCTGTGCTGTGGTGTTGATGTCTTTCCTCCTGAACACTCCATAGTTCAGGGCCACGGCTGTGTTGTCGTTAATGAGCTGTAGGACCTTCAGCCCTGCCATCTGGGCGGCCTGCAAGACTGCCCGACGCTCTGCCTGATTGAAAAAGGCTGGAACGGTGATAACCGCATCTTTAATGGGCTGTTCTGTAAATAGACAAATTCAGAAAACAAAAACACGTCAGGGTGGATGTCCTACTTCTGCATTCAGGGGTTTCTTCTCACTTAACATTCTGTAAAAACAAACAAACCAGCAAAGTCCTGAGCCAAACTACAGGAATAGTTCAAAACCATCCCAAGGAGCTCTTCAGGGGTGTACTGCATCTCTCTGGGGGACAGAAACCAAATAAAAGAAAGTTAACAAGTAGCCTCTTTGACTGTCCAACTCTAATCAGATTCTATATGATCCATGATCAGCCAGTCAAATGGGCCCATATCCTCTACGCCAGGGGTGGGCAGTTCAGGCCCTGAGGACCGCTGTCCTGAAGGTTTTAGATGTTTCCCTGCTCCAGCACACCTGATTCAAATGAAGGGTCGTTATCAAGCTCTGTGGAAGCCTCACAGTTACCCTCCATTAGAATCAGGTGTGCTAAAGCAGGGAAACATCTAAAACCTTCAGGACAGTGGTCCTCAGGGCCTGGAATTGCCCACCCCTGTGCTACACTGATGCATGTCAAAGTCATGCAGTCCTGTCTTTAAAAACATGTATTTAATAGAAAACAGAAACTGCTAATTGAAACTGAAGTGAAAATGGTCAGATAAAACTCACTCCATGTTTTTGAAGTAAACTGTGCCACGGTTCTCTTCTTTTAGAATTTGATGCTCTGGAAAACGTTTCTGGTAGAGCGCCACCTGGAGGTTATCATACTTCTTACCAAGCAGGGACTGAAGATGCCTGTAAACAAACTTGGGGTTCTTCACAGACTGGAGAGAAAAGAGAAAGAAAAAAAATTGGTTATACATTTATTTATTCAGACCACGTGGAAAAAGTATTATAGACCCAAGTTAAAAGTGTAATACTGTGCCTGAACCACACATCAGTTTAATGCAGGTATTTTACCATTCCTAATGCACCATCTCCCAGCAGGCGCTCATTCTCTTTCAAACACACAGCAACTGGAGTTTTCCTCCTCGATTCCCTTAAACAATCAGGGGAAGAAAGACCGTTTAAATCAATTAAGCAGGACAAGATTTAGCAAAGACAACATTTTTGAGTGTCACTAACTTGGCTACATTAGCATAACAGAAACTCAGTATTTACATTTACTCATTTATCAGACACTCTTATCCAGAGCACCTTACAGCAGGTACAGGGTCATTCCCCTTGTATTTGAATAAACTATCAGCCAGTGTTCACCAGTGGAGCACATGCTACAAGCCCTTAGTTCATCACATTAACATGGTAACACACTCACTTGTTCAGGACAATTTCCATCGGCACGCCAGGTTTAACTATTGCTACTTTCATCCATTCACTACCCAAGTCAACAGACATGACTGCTACAGAGGCTGGAAATAAGAAAAGATAAAGAAGAGAAGAGACATTTGAGTTGCAAGAATAACAATTATAATTATGAAGTGTTACACACGTTTTGCAAAAAGTTACCATCATTTGTCACAATATTTAATGAATTATGAATTCATATTGTAACATAGGACACCCGCTCAGTCCATAAAAGGTGGGTGGAAATTGTAGTAAATAGTTATGAATGATAATATCCTCATCATACCTGTGTGAGAAGGCAGTAATGCCAGGACAAGGCACATGGCCACACATGACATCATCCTCCCCATTATTACCTGGAGAGAAAATGGAAGCACAACATTGAAGCAGATATTCCTGTTGGAACAGAAGACCCAGACCATCCCTGGATGATTCTGTCCAGGTGAATGTGTTTGATAGAGGAGAGGATGTCCCTGTACTTGCTGCAAGTCACTCTGGATAAGAGCACCTATATTGAGATGGTCTCATTTGTATTGTTAGCAACATGTTGGACTGTAGGGGGTGACAAGTGTGCTTAAGTTGTTCATGTGCTTAACTAGTGTCATGTCCTACAGGAGGTCATAGATCTCATTTGGCTTGACCCCAAGTCTCCCACACTGCAGCTGTTGTAACATCCTTTAGTTTGATCTGTCTCAGTCTGCAGGACAGTTGATGGGTCATTCAGAAGTAAACATGATGAGACAGACATACTACAAACTGTACCAAGGAACTTTCATTGCCAATTAAACCTAAAGTAAGTTAGTGGGATAACGTTGTCCTTTAGCGTGACTAAAGCAATACAACAAAGGAATACGAGGGCAGAAACATCTAGAGCCAATGACGTAGGCATGTTAACATTAATAAAACAGCTGATGTGTCTCAACTACAAGCTGTTAACCTGCTTCTGTTAACCTGCTTCTGTTAACCTGCTTCTGTTAACCTGCTTCTGTTAACCTGCTTCTGCTCCAGGCATGTCTTCAGTACATCAGTACATGTACAGTACAGTACATGTTACCATAACGAGTTTTTATAAAGTCAACACTGGTTAAAAACATTCCTTTAAATACAGCACTTTTTAAATGCAAATGTTTCCTAAAGACGTTGCCATCTACACTGATATTGTATGAAAATATAACACTTAATCCCAAACTAGCTCGCTTTACCGTTGAATATAAAACAACCCAGAATCAATGGAAGTGTATCTAGTAACTAATGATGATAAAGACAGAACTCACCATTCGGCTCAGTGTTACCTGGCTAGCTAGCTAGCTGTTTTACACGTGATTAAATAGATAATATCATTCAGTAGTTATAGTTATTCTTGACTGACTGGTCTGTCTGTTAAAGTTCACTATTTTTCGCTTGATCCAAAAATCCGTGTAAGAGTGTCACTAATAAAGCTTTAGTCTCCCTCTTGTTATCACCGGCTTCCTGTCACTATAGGGCCCCGCACGCGGCGTGATCTCATTGGATCCACACTATCCTCTGTACCGCGAGCGCAGCCATGAACCTTCACCCCGCGAGCCCCGCCTTCTTTGACGTACGCACCGGTTGGTGATAGGTCCACGTGCAGAGTGTAAACGGCATAGGTCCACGTTCAATGAATAGGCGTAAATTATATGACGACATTTAAAACAAATCCAAACATGGACATTAAGGATTAATACTAGTTGGACTCATGTTGAACATATTGTATTATGTACCGTACTTTATTTTGTAGTAACATTGCCTTTTCCTAATTAAAATGGTTACAAGTAACCCTTATTTCACATTTACCATATGTGTGTGGATAACTGATATACTATATATTCAATTAATATAATATATGGAATAATATAGATTTGCGCATTCAAACTTCATAAAAATAAATAAAAAATAGTCTAAAAGTCTTCCTTGTGTGATCATCACGTGATTATCACATGACCTCCTCTATGTGTTAGCATAGTTAGCAAGAAATGGCAGCATTTTTACAGTGGAGGAGATTTGTCTTCTTTGATAAAGAGACAGTTAAAGATGCTGCAGATAATGGGAAGAACTTCGTCCTCCCTGTTGGAATCTCAGCGTGTGATTCGGGCAGAGGACACATTGTTATTGGAGATATCCTTTTAAACGGTGCCAGTATCGCAGTATATTGTGCTTTAGCTCCAGAGCTACAGTCAGATAGTTGTTTTGATGTTGAATCTGTTGAATCAGATGATTTATAATCTTAAAAATGAGTTAGAAAGCTGGTTAGAACTGTCAAACCTTGTGCAACATGATTTGTCTTAATGCCATCAAACGTCCCCTAGGTTGCAGTTCAAATGTTTCTGTCACTGTACCTATGGCATAACTCTTGTAATGAAAATCAATGCATAGTTTTATTATCCACATATTCACTGTTATTTGCGCCTTGACCCCGGAAGCCTCACATATGGATGGACAGATCTGGTTTCTGACACGATCCCTGCAGTTGACCTCCTTCCAGGCGTACAAACTCCGAGTGACACACCTGTATCAGCTGAAGCAGCACAGCATCCTGGTTTCAGTGGGGCAGGATGAGCCTGGAATCAACCCACTGGCAAGTGGCAACACATTATTACATATCACTGCTGCTTCAGTAGCATTAGCAGCTCTTCTCAGTGGTGCCAAAATGAAAAGGAATCAGAATAAAGAGTATTTGTTTTACAGGTGAAAGTATGGAACCTGGACAAGCGAGACAGTGGGAATCCTCTGTGCACCAGAATATTTCCAGCTATTCCTGGAAACAAACCAACTGAAGTGTCTTGTTTGAGCGTTCATGAGAACCTTAACTTCATGGCCATTGGTAAGCAGCATTCCAGTAGTTCCAGTAGACTGTATTCATTTCACTGAGACAAACGTGCTCCTTGTCATATATGGATGACTGCAAACCATGTCAGAATACTTTATTGATCCCAGGGGAAACTCCTTAATGTGCTTCCAGGATTCACAGACGGTAGTGTGGTGTTAACCAAGGGTGACATTACCAGGGACCGGCATAGTAAAACCTTAACTCTGCACGAGGGCACCTGTCCAATTACAGGCCTCGCTTTCCGTCAGGCAAGCAAGGTGACCAACCTGTTTGTAGCCACTTTGGAAAAAGTTCACGTAAGTTTTTCCTCTAACTTTTCAGTTGTATTATGAAATTCCATCTGAATTCAAGTCTTCACCATCGACATCAGACACCATCTTGTCTTTTGTGATTTTTCCTTTCTCTGCTCAGTGTTACACTTTGTCGGTCAAGGAGTATCCCAGATTAGAGCTGGACACACATGGCTGTGCTCTGCGTTGCTCCTCCCTCACTGACCCTTCCCAGGACTCCCAGTTCCTAGTAGCAGGTGATGAGTGTGTGTACCTGTACCAGCCCGATGAGAGAGGACCCTGCTTTGCTTTCGACGGCCACAAGATAATGGCCCACTGGCACAGAGGCTACCTGCTGCTCCTCACCAAAGACACTAAGTCACCCAACAAGTGAGGAGGGTTCTATGTGTTTGCACAGCTACAATAGATTTCAATGAAGGCTGCTTGTTTCAAGCCTGAATCAGAAGCTGTCTATTATCAAGACACAAACCTTCCCTTTTATACGATCTTCAAAAGGAAGTGCTGTTTATGAGTTTTCATTACCTGTTTTTTTGTTTGTTTAGGCCTGGATTTGGTAGCAGAGAAACATCTCCGTCTGAGAAACAGATCCTGAGCATTTATGACCTAGACAACAAGTTCATTGCTTACAGCGCTTCTTTTGACGACATTGTGGATGTGCTGGCAGAGTGGGGATCCTTCTACATCCTGACTAGAGACGGCAAGATGTTCGTCCTGCAGGAGAAAGATACTCAGACCAAACTCGAGGTGAGCTCTAAACATGGTACATTCGTTTATATGTCCGCTCCTTACCCAACCAAAGAAAGGCTCTCAGTCAGTCTCTCTATGTCCAGATGCTTTTTAAGAAGAACCTGTTTGTCATGGCCATCAACTTGGCTAAAAGCCATCACCTAGACAACGACGGCTTGTCTGAGATCTTCAGACAGTATGGTGACCACCTCTACAACAAAGGAGACCACGATGGAGCGATACAGCAGTATATCCGGTAAGACACCAGACAGCACCCTGTCAAATGAGACGCATTTTGGCAACACTTCATGTTCAAGTTACTTAAATTATCATGTGGCAGCACATACACTCCTTTTTATTTTTAATCTTCATTGAAATCCCATATATGTTCTTTGTTTCCTCCATCCTGCCACAGTAAATTGCATGGTTTTGTAACTTGCATGGCGAGTAAAAAATAATTCTGAATCTAAATCTGATACAGCGCATATACATAGCAGCACATGTAGCGAAAACATTGCATTGACATAGTAATTGCTCTGTAGTTAAATTGTAGGTGGGACCAATTCAGCTTGACAGCAAATGAGATGAGTCAAAGCATCATAATCAATCTTTAATAACCACATTTTTCTACCAAACCTACAGTTCGACTTACCAATATTTACCAGCTGGACTGGAGATTGTATGTCAGTATTTACATTGCATCTTTCCTTAAGCACCATTGGGAAATTGGAGCCTTCATACGTCATTCGGAAGTTCCTGGATGCCCAGAGGATCCATAACCTGACAGCTTACCTGCAGGCGCTGCACAGACTGTCCCTGGCTAACGCCGACCACACAACCCTGCTGCTCAACTGCTACACCAAGCTGAAGGACAGCTCCAAGCTGGAAGAGTTCATTAAGGTCAGCATGGATCCTTATGGAAATAGAAAAAGGATGCCATGCAGAATTGTGCTGACATCTTGTCTTTCTCTTTTATGCCCAGACTGACTGTGTGTGTTTCCTGTGTTTTGTACCTGACAGAGCAGTGAGGGTGAAGTCCACTTTGATGTAGAGATCGCCATCAAGGTGCTTCGCCAGGCTGGTTACCACCACCATGCTGTCTTTCTAGCTGAGAGACACATGCATCATGAATGGTACCTGAAGATCCAGCTGGAAGATCTCAAGGTAAACAACTCTGGCTTGTGGAGAAGCATTATATCATGCTTTTCTTAATACTGGTGGCCAGTTGGCTACCTTATCAGCTCCTCAAGTTCCATCTCAATGCTTCATTGTTTGCACCATCCTGCCACGTGTTTGTGCAACTTACATGGTGAATAAAAACCGATTCTGATTCAGAACTACCAGGAGGCTCTGCGGTACATCGGTCGGCTGCCCTTTGAGCAGGCAGAGAGCAACATGAAGCGCTATGGAAAGACGTTGATGCACCATGTTCCTGAGGACACCACACTCCTGCTGAAGGGTTTGTGCACTAATTACCAGCCCAACAGTGAGTCCACTGAGCTGGACAGCCCGGATACAAGCCTGACCAACAAGGTATGGAAAAGTGCAAACAAAGACATTTGACTTTTGTATTCATTTAGCACACTTACCCAAAGCGACGTATAGAAAGATTGTATATAGAAAGTAGAGCAGATAATCAGGACTTACTTCCTAAATGATAGGTGTACGTATTTCTTCTTTCCATCGTGTCTCATAGGCCAACTCTGAAGAGTTCATCCCCATCTTTGCCAACAACCCACGAGAGCTGAGGGCCTTCCTGGAACACATGATCAAGGTGGAACCGTTCTCTACTCAAGGCGTCTACGACACCCTGCTGGAGCTTCGACTGCAGGACTGGGCTCACGAACAGGACCTGGAGGTTACTGCACCACTGCCTCTAACACACACTCCATACAGCACCTCACCTATACTACTGAAACCTTCTCATATGCTGAGTTTTGGGATTTGGGTGTTTAGTTTGTGCTGATGTTTTTGTCTCGTCCCGGCAGAGGAAGAAAGTGCTCCAGGGTGCAGCTCTGTCTCTGCTGAGAAGTGACAACACTGTGTTTGACAAGGCCTTGGTGCTGTGTCAGATGCACAACTTTAAAGAAGGGGTCCTCTACCTCTATGAGAAAGGCAAACTGTGAGTCTCTGTAAACCTGTCGAATCTGATATGTGCTGAAATGACATGGGTTTAGCTTGATTGTAATACGCAACATAGAATAATTCCCTGTTAACCTTCAGATGAATTGCGTCATTGATAATCTGCAGCTACCAGCAGATCATGCACTACCACATGCAGAATGAGGAGTACAGTAAGGTGGTGGAGGCATGCAAGAGATTCGGTGACCAGGAAGTGTGCTTGTGGGAACAGGCGCTGGGCTACTTTGCCCGGAAAGAGGAGGACTGTAAGGAATACATAAGTGAAGTCCTACAGCACATCGACCAGAACAATCTGATGCCTCCGTTACTGGGTGAGTTTCAGGCCATCTTGTTCTCTGACTGGTTTGTTTGAGTTTAAGATAATAATTAAAAACATAATTTATAACCCAAAATGCAAAAAATGGCAAGCTCTGACCCATCGTGTAAATGCCAAGTGGCAGAGCGATGAGGGAATCTGGCTAGTAATCAGAAGGTTGCGTGTTCAAATCCCGGCTGTGCAAACATGACATTGTGTCGTTGGGCAAGGCACTTCACCCTATTTGCCTCAGTCCCTGTAGTTGCTTTAAGTCACTCTGGATAAGAGCGTCTGATAAATGACTAAATGTAAATCAAAGACGTTGACAACCTGCTAACAACTGCCGGACCAAGTCACATTCTGCCCCCCCCAAAAAGTTGCCTTCGGGGTCAAGTCTTAACTCCTCTGTTTGCTTCATATCAGTGGTGCAGACGCTGGCACACAACTCTACAGCCACGCTGTCGGTTATTAAAGACTACCTGATCAACAAGCTGCAGAGGGAGAGCCAGCAAACTGAGGACGACGAACGCAAGATCTGCCAGTACCGTGAAGAGACGGCCCAGCTGCGCTCTGAGATCCAGGACCTGAGGAGCAGGTGAGCCTCATCACTGAGCTCAGCAGCACGTCACCTTCACATTATTCAGTATCTCCTTAAAGTCAGTGAATGACACATTCACTTATTCATTTAGCTGACGCTTTTAACCAAAGCGACTTCCAAGACAGAGGTTTACAAAAGAGCATTGGTCTGTGATCATGCGATCAGATTATGAAACATACACCGTGTGAAACCAAACAAGTGTCAAAGGGAAGAGTCACAAGCGCATTCAGTTAAACAAGTTACAATTAAATAGCATACATCAGGCTTTGAATATGCAGACTCAAACATCCTGTTAGTTTCAACGCTGGATTTATAGCTTTGTGTTGTTGAAATGAGAAAGACAATGGTTAGAGGAAAAAACATTGCATTTTGGCAAGAACCAATTCTGTATTCAGTTAGCCAATACCAACATATGTATCTAATTCCCCCAAAAAAGTACATAAAAGGACATATACACTAGATGATGAGAAAAAACCTGGCCACATGTTACATCACACTATGAATCGTGATGGTGACAGTGTGACCACACATTAGATATTTACCGTTCTCTCTCACGCTTCCTTCAAAGTGCAAAGATCTTCCAGAAGACCAAGTGCAGCATGTGCAACAACTCCCTGGAGCTTCCCTCCGTCCACTTCCTGTGCAGCCACTCCTTCCACCAGCACTGCTTCGACAGCTACGCTGAGAGCGACGCTGAGTGTCCCACCTGCACGCCGGAGAACCGCAAGGTGATGGACATGCTGCGAGCCCAGGACCAGAAGAGAGACCTGCACGAGCATTTCTCCAGACAGGTGAGACGGTTACACACTGGCTGGGGGCTCATTAACTCTATTCTCTATTAAAGTAAGAGAGAGTTCAAGAGAGAGTACAGCAGGGGTGGGCAATCCTGGTCCTCGAGGGCCACTGTCCTGAAGATTTTAGATGTTTCCCTGCTCCAGCACCCTTGATTCAAATTAATGGTCATTATGAGGCTTCCACAGAGCTTGATAATGACCCTTCATTAGCATCAGGTGTGCTGGAGCAGGGAAACATCTAGAACCTTCAGGACAGTGTGGCCCTCGAGGACCAAAGATCTGACATCTGTGGTTTAAACGGATGCATGTTAGAATGATCAGGACTGAACTGAACTCACCTATCGGGCCTTTCAGTTGCGGAGCTCCAATGATGGGTTTTCTGTGGTGGCCGACTACTTTGGCCGTGGAGTGTTCAACAAGCTGACCTTGGTGACGGATCCCCCTGGTAACAGAGGAGGAGCTGGGAACCTGGACGCAGACCTGCAGAGAGACTTCCTCACCCACACTAAGAGGAATACCTAACCCTGTATCAGGAATGCTGCATATCCACATGTTATCTTTGGGATTACATTGTTTTCTGCACTGGTTAATAGGGCCAAGCTCTGCACCATACTCAGAACAACCTGACTTTAACCTTTGTTGTCAAGGATAAAATGGTTTATTGTAGTTATGCCCAGAACCACAATTTGCTGAAATATTGTTCATTTAACTCAGTTATTTGCACTGTTCTTGGGGGTCAACTATGTTGTGAAATTCAAATTGTGCAACACCACAAACATTGTTTGGAAGAAATGTCTGTTTCAAATACTTACCACTTAATCATTAAGTAATGTAATAGTAATGTACGTTGCTTCTACAATGGGTAGTTCTGTGCATCATATTTATTCATATCATGCCAATGTCGTGAATAAAGATATGGCTTGGTAAGGCATCCACACGTTGCATAACATTGCTGCTTACATTTGTGTACTGTTCTACGGAGTTCATAGGATTATTCGTTGCTACATTGTTAACCTAATACAAGAAATGTCAATTTACTGGAACTTAAATTTGTAGACTATATATCTATAACTAATTTATGAAGGCAGCAGTCGCACTGAAGCCTTATTTTTTGCTCGTATCGCGAGACTTGAATGTTTCCGTTTCCCTTGGCAACCACAAACTGGTTCATGGAGGCTGAGGACCAAACAGTGAGTTAACTAACGGTTTATACCACATTAGTGAATATCTCATCGTTTCAAACGTAATTCTGATGCATATTCTCCTAACTTGGTCTTGGAAATGTCAATATTCGTAATGAACGTTACATAGTTTACGTGCAATGCTAGCAAGCTTGGCATGAGTAGCTAGTTAGCGAGACTTTAAGCTACCGTGCAGGACTGTCATTCCCCCGCCAGCTGGTGCTAACTAGCTTAGCATGCTACCAGTAACCAGCCAGGTAGCGTTGCCGTGTCTACATGTTGTGCTAACTTGATTAGCATGCTAACATTAGCTAGCCAGGTATCGTTACTGTGTCTACATGTTATCTTTTATCAGACCAAGATCATAACTAACCAACCCTACGACGAGTGTTTGGAGGTGAACGACGCTGAGGATATATCCAGTGTTTATACCCCAACACCGCGAAGAACAGGTGCGAGCTAGTATAAGTATCGTACAGTATAAGTACAGTAATCTTATAGAGAATAATAACGTGTTGTTGTCGTCTGACCCCACTAGAGTCTAGAAAGACGAGCAGGGGGCTCCTTGGCATGGCGAGCAACAGCAGTGATGAATTCGAGGATGATGGGAAGGTTGTTTTGAAATGTCCCTTTAATTCCCTTTAATGTATGATTAACGATCTAAAAACCCACTGTGTTCGGGGTCTATCACGTTGCTATGCTCAATGACTGATGCTCTTTGTAAAAGCTCTCTCTTGTAAGTCGCTTTGGATAAAAGCGTCTGCTAAATGAATAAATGTAAATGTAATTCAGTGGTTGTCAATCCGGGTCCTCAGGGCCCACTGTCCTGCATGTTCAACTCACCTGATTCAAATAAAGAGTCATTATCAGGCTTCTGCTGAGTTTGATAATGACCTAAATCAGGTGTATTGGAAGGGGGAAACATCTAAAACATGCAGGACAGTGGGTCCTGAGGACCAGGGATTGAGAACCGCTGCTTTAATTCAAGAACTCGGCAAATACTATGTTTACTTATTTACATTTACATTTATTCATTTAGCAGACGCTTTTATCCAAAGCGACTTACGAGAGAACTTTTACAAAGAACATCAGTCATTGAGCATAGCAACGTGATAGACCCCGAACACAGTGGGTTTTTTAGATTGTGAATCATACATACTTATCATTTGCATAGTTTGCCAGTATTTGTAGATGTGACTTGCAGGGTGTCACAGATTTGCATGACACATCACAATGCCATGACTTTAAAAGACTTGTTTTGTTGTCCAGCCTAAATCGAAAGAGCGACTGAACGGTCACCCCGGCGTGAGTGACAATGAGGAAGAGGAGGAGGAGGAAGATGATTCAGATGAGACCGAGTCTGATGAGGAAGAAGCTGAGGCGGGGTCTGCTCCAGAGGGGTGAGTTTAGTCCATGCAGACCTGCCACTCATACAGGGTTTGATAGTTTCTCTATGCAAGCGCTTAAATAAACACTTTGACTAATTACATTTCAGTGTTCAGGTTATCTTACATTTACATTTCCTCAGTTACTTGCATTGGAAGCAGTACAATGTCTAGTTATATTATTGGTGCTCTCGCAGTACCTAGTACTTCACCTAGGAATGCTCCTAACCAGTAAGGTGTGAATTTGACAGTCAGTGCAGGTCAGTTTAAGATGGGAGAAGTAAAAGAGCCTTTATCAGGGACTTGGAGAAATAGTTTAGAGATCGGTATTGAGATTTTTTCATTTTCTTAATTAGTTTTCCTGTGTTGTCAATATAAATCAAACACAATCCTAATGTAAATACAGAGGGGATGTAGCCACACAAGGAATCTGTCAACATCCATGTTTACTTCCAGGGCATACGACCCAGCAGACTATGAACACCTTCCTGTTTCAGTTGAAATTAAAGAGCTTTTTCAGTACATCACACGGTGAGTCATAAAACTAAATTGATGAACGTGTTTGTTTTTAGTTTTTAAAACCAATTTTATTATGTTTAGTTATACTCTTAAATACACAAGCTGGTTATAATAGTACCTGTTTATTTATGTAGGTACACACCTCAGAAGATTGAACTAGACCACAAGCTGAAACCTTTCATACCAGACTTCATTCCAGCTGTGGGAGACATTGATGCTTTTCTTAAAGTAAGTATCACAAACAAAACCTGAAAATAAAATTATATTAAAATATCACAAATGCATTGACCCTGCTCAGATCTAGTTCATATTCAAGCATCTTTTATCTTATTTGATAACAAATTAAAAAAGTGTTAAAAGATTCCAAACGTATTGAACTGAACTTCCAGGTGCCTCGTCCTGATGGCAAACCAGATAACCTGGGTCTGCTGGTGCTGGATGAGCCCTGTACCAAGCAGTCTGACCCCACAGTGTTGTCCCTGTGGCTGTCTGAGAACAGCAAGCAGCACAACATCACTGTGAGTCCAACACTGTGCCAGTCAGCAGTCAAGTTATACCAACAACTGTTCAGTATTAACTGGAGAAAAGGTTTCAGAGGTAGTCATCTAGAGACAAGATGTTTGAAAAAGATTGTCCAGATGACTACAACAGAACACTCCTGGACGATTGAGGGTCTACAGTGACTTACTCAGTATTAACTCATAACAGTGCAGAAATGTGAACTGCACTACTTTACCCACACACATTTCCCCACTTTGGCCGCCATTGTAAAAGTACTTACCCACGTCCCTCTGTTCAGGAGGTGAAAGTGAAAAGTATCGAGAACCCAGAGAAGAATCCCAAAGCCATCGAGAGCTGGATGGAGAGCATTAGTGAGCTGCATCGCTCCAAACCCCCAGCCACCGTCCACTACACCAGGCAAGCCTCACTGTCAACACCCTGACAACTGAAGCCTTCAGCCAGATCCTCAAACTCCTAGCTCAGCGGTCATCTCTGTTCCCAATATCAGTGTGGTGTGTTACCAAAGGATGACACTTGGGTCAGTTTGCTGCTCATTTGGTAAATATTGTGTTTCTTTACCTAGGCCCATGCCAGATATCGACACTCTAATGCAAGAGTGGCCACCAGAGTTTGAAGAGTTACTGGGGAAGGTAAAATGGATCCCCAGTTCAGTTGGATCACTGAAATTATTCAATGCATTTTACAAAATGACCCCCTTTTCCTTCACCGGAACCTCTCATCATTGCTTTACTTGTTTCAGGTCAGCCTACCAACTGCTGATATCAATTGCGATTTGGCAGAGTACATCGATGTGATTTGTGGTGAGTTTTTGGATCCGCTCTCTGGTTCCATACCT
Organism: Neosalanx taihuensis; assembly: GCA_030340665.1. NCBI lineage: Eukaryota > Metazoa > Chordata > Actinopteri > Osmeriformes > Salangidae > Neosalanx > Neosalanx taihuensis. Next base: position 411,961 of record CM059310.1, on the reverse strand, counting down.
GTATTTCAGCCAACCAGTCTCATTTCAGTTGTGCTATACCCTTGTCTCCAGTGTGAACTGTTGCTTTTTATTGCTTTATTCCCCCAAAAAGGTATTCTGGATATCCCTGTTTATAAGAGCCGGATCCACTCCCTCCACGTGCTGTTCACTCTATACTCTGAGTTCAAGAACTCTCAGGTACGTCATGAAGGAGATGCCATCATCGTCAGTCCTCATTTCAAACATGTAGGAAACTGGTTTGAGTTTTTATCCTGCAACAACAGCATGCTGTCAGCCAGGATTCCCAAATAGAGAGGGGCGACACCTAAATGATCCATTTGTGGTGTGGGAAACTCTCATTGAATGAATCGTAAAATATTGTCTTAATATGTGATGGAAGTCTACCTGTGTGTTCGCAGCATTTTAAAGCTTTAGCTGAGGGCCAGAAGTCAGAGACGTCAGCCCCACCTTCAGCCAGCGAGCCAGAGACTCTGATGTTCTAATGACCCCCATCCTGGATCCACAAGTCTTCTGCCTTGCCCCTCTAGAAGATCCTTGAGCATGCAACCATACTGAGTATACCTAATAGGTAACAGACAACCATGAGCATTTGGAATACTTATGATCTATGAAGTCAGTTGATGGGCATAGTGAAGCAAAAGGTAGCTTTTGGTACGGACACTAATATATATACTTTATGGGGGGGGGGGGGGGGGGTTAGCTGGATATGCTTACACATATTTACAAACAACAACAAAAAGCTACCTTTACACACTTATAGGCTTTTCTTTGTTTTGTACATGCTTTTTTATAATACCAAAATATTTTATAAACTTGAAATGAAAAACGTAACTGTGTAAGTGATCACTTCTAAGGATTTGATGGAAACCCTATAATGTACCATACACTAAGTCTATTTAGAATGTTTCAAGGAAATGTATGACCAATGTTTGTATGACATTACTTGTATTTCTAACCTTTATGGACAAGATGTGTTGATATAAGAACCTTAAACAGCTGAAGAGAAGACATTAAGAAATATCACACTGGAGTGTAAGAACAGGCTTGTGAGAACGAACATTAATATAGGTTACTTTAATATTTCAAGGAATAATAGTTAAGTCAGCAGACAGTGTTAAAGGAATAATAATTGCATCAGCAGACAGTGTTATGACATACAGGTTGGTGAAAGGTGGGGATGGAGGATCCCTCACTAAGCAGGACTCCGGTAAGGCAAGGCTGCATTAAACAACTAGGTTGTAACAATCAAAAACCAAACATGTCATGATACAGTACTATTAACATGAATCAGAACCAAGCACACATTATACAAACTATCAGAGGAAATATCTTTATGAGATCTGGTTTAACCTCTTCAAAAAACCCCAAAGGAACCATGATCAACATTCCAATAAAGGGAAGAAAGAGTTATATAGTAATTTTTGAATGGGTGCATATTCAGTTTATATTTTTCGTCTTTGACTAAAAGATACATCTATAAAAAGAAGGAAAATGTAATAAATAATCTGAATACAGAGTGTTTGGCAATTGTCCTGTGTAATTGCAGCAGTGTCCCTGGTTTCACCATCAGAACCATTATATCCTAAACTGAGCTCCATTTTACTGCAAAGAAAAAAAAGAAAAAAAGGGACAATATCATCCCCTCCACTGGAAAACCAAAAATAAAATCTCGTCGGTCAGTCTAACATACATACGACTCCATAAACCTCCACTGAGTACTCAGCACAGCAGCCATCTCATCATGAGGACCATTGGTTGTAGCAAACCATTCACATGTGGGAACAGTCTACCATCCATACATATACAGTACAATCAAGACTGAGTTGGAATTATAAAAATACAGGTACAAAATTGATTACATTCAAGAGACAGTACTAGCACAAAAGGGTATTTTTATCTAGTTTTTTTCCAATAGCTTAAATAGTCTTGAGCTTTGTAGAGGCATCTTATAGATAGAAAAGGTGAAAGGTGATCACTTCAATGGGGGGTTGTATTAGACTACATTTGACATTGATCAAATTAGTCCAAATACAAATGTTGAATTTTAGAGAACAATGGTTGAATACCTGCACAATTGTTAAAATTGACTTCATGATATGAAGGAAGGCTTAAAGCTCTTGAGATGAGGCAGGGGAGGTCTGGATAGAAATTACATTTTCAAAATCATGATATAATTTTGGTTGGCTTGTAAGGTGCAAATATTGTCTATTAAAAGAGGCATTAAAATGTGCCGGTACTTTGTAGACCATTTCTATTCTGGGTTAGGACCAAGGAAACCCATAGAATACATAGGATTTGTTGTGCTGATAGAATACATTTGTTACCTGAAGAGGAAAAAGCAAATGCAGTGAAACTGCTATGCCAACTTTCTGTTTCAATATAATTTCCATTTAAAGACAACTTTCCCTTTTCTTTGGCAGATGTCTGTGAAGTCACTTGTTCCAAGCTTGCAGACTTCCAGTGTTTTTGGAGGGGAGAGGGGGCACCGTGTCTATAACAGAACCACACTGATGGTCATCAGTGCAATATCTATAGGTACTGCTTGGATAAACTCATCCTTTATCTCTTATCTGGGGGAAAAATATAGTATAGCTAATTTTGGAATATTTTTTTCCTTTTAAATTCAAAGTCTGACATTTGATTCATTCATTAGCAAATTAAGAGATAAGGTTTAAATAGTCTTATCCCTGCAATTGTACCAGAACGCATAAAACCTATGTAGGAAAAAGCCAGTCTTCATAATGTTGGCAGCCAGTATCAGAATAAAAGTCTTGCTGATAGATGTTGTTTTAACAGGTGTGTCTTCAGTGGTCACCATAGGGGCCCATCTTATTAAAGGTTTGAGCAGAGGTACTTGAGACACTAACAAACCCAGAAATTACACCTTCAGAGCATCTGCATTCAACACACCAGATAGTGGTCATTATAAGCTTTGAAGAGAACTGACTTGGCTTGTTCCATCATCACATCCCGCTTCATTTCTCTTATATAAGAGACACACCTGTTAACCAATAGCATCGTTCTTTTTACTGATCACACCTGCCACCTGCATGTCAAATTAGCAAATATATGCAAATAATTCATTATTGAGCATAACCACCCCTTGGGTGGAACTTCTATTGGACATTTAGGATGGGGCGGAGCTAGTATAGCCTCTTACTTTCTACTTTGGGCCTGGGAAGCACACAGACAAACACCTAAGAGAGGACAATGTCACTTACTCCCAGATTCGGAAAGTTCCGCTACTTCTCTAAAAGCACTGCATTATGTCTCATTGCCTATTTGTGAAACAGGCAGGCATAAATGCATCCTTTTTTGTATGAGCATTTTTTTTTTTTTTTTTTTACAACAGTCTTAAATCCATTAAACCTGACCTCAGGAAAGACCACTGAGATTGGGAAGCAAAGAAAAATAAATCATGATAAAATCAACATCATAATGCACATTACATTTTTAAGAGAAGGATAATTAAATACAGTAAAAAAAAAAAAGAAAAAGATCACGATAAACTCAAAGACAACAAGAGAAATAGTACTATTGTATCCAAGACCTACAAAAGGTTTAAGCATGTCTACCTAAGAAAAGACTAGTCGTAGCATCATGGCAGCATCCTAGAGGACCTACAGGTGGGAACTATCTTCAAATAGACTCATTAAAAGTCCTTGTGGAGTTGATAGTCCAGGGAGACTTCTTTCTATTAGAATCAGAAAATGCATCTTTAAGCTTTAAACAGCTTAGCGCTTTCCTCTATCTCTACAGTTTACACACTGTAAACCAAGGAATGACTTTTATGTACTTATATATATATATATATATATATATATCCATCTGAGAACGGAATGAAAGTAAGCCTGTTCCATTTTTGGGTTAGAAGGACAAGCAAATGAAAAAAAATAAAACATGTTAATGCGTTAAAAGCCAGGACTGATTTCACAAATCATTTCAAATCACAAACATTAATTGATGCTGATTGGCTAAGAGTGGACTATTTACTTGGCATAAGAATCTCAAAGGCCGCCAAGAAATGAAACTAGAGGAAACATAATGATCCTACTTAGAAAAAGCCTCTTCTACTTCAGCTAAAAATTAGTGCAGTGTCTGTTCAAAATCACCTACCCAAGAAAACTATTTGCACACATTTGACTTAGCCTCACAGATGCTACGCAGACTGCTAAAGTATTGACACGACAATGCATTTCATCATTCAAGTATATTCAAACTAATGGAACTGTGTCAAAGGGAGGTGATGACTGTCAGGAGGAGGCTGGTCTAGGGAAGGTTTGCAGTACAGTTGGTAAAGATCATGTTGTTTGGAAGGTTAAGGCTATACAGCATAGAGAACCATCAATACTGTCAGAAACTATCCTCAGCTAGACTAGACTCAGACGCATTGAAGTGGACCAACTGCCAGCTTTCACTGACAGCGTCTGACTGACAGACTATTAAAAACTCTACTGAAACTTGGGAGGGAAACAGTATGCAGCTTTCAAACTGTGACGTGAACAGTTATAAAACTCACTGTGTAACAAGCAGTTTCATTGGACAACTGTAACAGGTCCTATGACGTGGGAATTCAGACGGTTCTGCAGAAAAACTGCTGAAGTCGTTCATTTCTGACAGGATTTCATGGTTCAGGATGGATCAGCTGCATCTCTTCAAACTCCTCCAACAGGCTAAACCAAAATCATATGTACCATTTTGAAAGACAAGCAAGGTGTCCAGGTAGTGGGTCTGTCTAAATGGATTATTTACCCTGACTTAAGTTAGGTTCAGTTGGAGCGTGTAGGAGTGCAAGGAAGCCACACAATTAGATTCATCCTAACATTAGAGGTATTATCTGTGATGGGGATTTCTACATGTCTCTGACTCAAAAGGATGTTCTCTTACGATTAGAAAGTGTATGTGTATAGGTGTTTTGCTCCTTCTCAAATTTGTTTAGAAAACTTGACCTTACTAGCAAATTTATCTGACACAAAAGGTAAGCTTTTTAACTTATCACAACCACCTCTACAGAGAGGAAAGCCATGCACTGACAAGACTGTTCAGTTCTTCAACAAGATCCTCTAGAGTCAACACACCTCTAGAGAGGAGAGGGGAAAGGCACCCTTCTGTGGAAAGAGGGGTTAGAAGGAGGAACACTGAGATGGTGGGCTGGGTGATAAGGAAGGGGGTCTCTTTCCCACTCTGACCAAAGCTCAAGCAAATTCATCTTGGAAGGGAAGGGCCAGAGCTTGTCTGATATTCCACGTTCCAACCACCCTTCAGAACAGGGGTTAGAATTTCAAGGAACGTTAAGTGCGCACTCACAAGCGTCCATTTTGTTGCTCTCATTTCTGGAAAAGGGGCTGATTCCACTTCACTGGTCAGCACAGGAGATGAGCATTGCAGTTTGGGCTATGTCTTTCTTCTTGCCATCACTGCGCTGGCCCCTACATCATGGGCAGAGGAGAGAGCCAGGGGCAGAATTTATTGATTTGAATCCAGCAACTGACTAGGAAAGAAGATAACAACCGAATGCCTACCTGTGAATGTTTTCCATGGCTGCCACCTCAGCCAGGGCAGCGAGACTGAAGAAGGTGGGCAGGTCTTCAGGCCCACTGCTCCTCTCTGCCTCCTCTTGTCCTGGGGTGATCTGGCTCCCCCTCTCATTGCATAAGGTCTCTTGGGGTAATGGCTTATCATCCTGATCCTGGTTAAGCTCTCTGACTTTGTCCTCTGGTGAGGAACCAAGGGAAGACCACAGACATTTCTCAGCTAAGCAGAAACTGAGAGACTGTGGCCTTAAAACTATTAAAAGGATGCCTTAAAGTAGTAATCCTTCTCTGCATCTTTATCACAGAGTATGTCCTATCACAACTGGTGATGACAAATTGTCATTCTTAACTCTTCGTAGCTCTTAAAGCTCCCTTTAAAATCAGATCTATTTTGTTATTTACCTCCACATGGTTTATCTCTCCAGCTACTCACCCTCAGCTGGGGACACCCTGCCGTCTGCAGTGCGCACCAGGTGGGTGATCTTGCTCTTCCTGGCCTTTCTCTTCTGGCTGCCCACAAGCATCTCTGAGCTGCTGTTGCCCAGGGTTTCCAGGCACGTGGCTGAACAAGGGGCACCAGACTTGGGCTTGGTCAGTGGCTCTGACACGGTGGATTCACTCCCAGTCATCACTGTAGTTGAGGTAGAATGGTCAGGAATGGGGTTTAGAGAAGGCTGCTTTCTCTGAAAACTAGCGTGTTCAAGCTGGTTTGTGAAAATCACTAATACCAGCAGCAGAAACAGATGCTTTGAAAATGGTACGAATGAATCGGTGTTGACCATCTGCTCATCTAGAGAGTTCATTACTTACATGGGTGGTTTACCTTCACCAAAATCTCCCCTTGAACAATCAAATCTAACCAATATGCACAAGAGGAATACTCTAATTCACCTTTGTCCACAGAACCAGGCTTCTCCTTTTTGTGCTTGTACTTGCTAACAATCTTGTGGAATGAGGTCTTTTTCTGAGATGGAGATGAACCTGATGTCATAAATAAAAAATAGAACAAAAAAAGAGCATGGAAATGCTAGGTTAAAGGTACAATAGGTTTTAGGTACAGTAGGTTTTGTCCTCTGAGCCACTCCGAGTTTAGTGGGATTTCAGTTCAAATTTGGGAGCAGCCTGCTACTTTCCCACCAATTATATTCCAGATGGCGGCCTTAGGCAAGGCTGGCCGTCCTCCTTGGCTTGTTTTGTGGAACCACTGTCAATCACAGTTGAACTGGATAAAAGGCACGAAAGTTCAGACGTGAATTTAGGGATCTATTTCTTGTGTTTGAATTCATCTTCTGATGTTACCTATTGGAGCTTTAAATCCAAACCATGTTTTAAAGAGAACATGTCATGAACAATGTCATGAGAGAGATTCTGCTCCTGTTAGTCAGGCTTACAGTGTGGAATGACTGGAATGAGCAATTCCTACCGTCCCCCCAAAAAATAGAACAAAAAACAAACACTGAGGTAACATTGAGATAATGTTCTCTACTCACTCTTCCCTGGTTTCGGGGTCTCCTCTGGTACGGTGCCACTGTCCACTTTCTTCTTCTTAGTGACACCTGTGCTTTTTTTATCGAATGTCAGAGGGCTATATTGCGGCAAGCTATTGAATTTCTTCTCAAACTCTTCCTCAAGTTTCCCGAGGCTACAGGAAGGAGGGACGTACAGAAACACATCAAGTAAATGACAATTACCCATTTTGATTGGTTTAAAATCCAAACAGGAAACTCTAAACTGGCAGTTTGTGATTTAGTTAGGGACTGAAGAGATTTCTGGAAGCCTTACCCTGGTGCTGGCTCATCTTTAGATTTGGACTTCTTCAGCTTCTTGGGGTTATTAGTCCCCGTCTGAGAGAAAGCCCAGCTCTCATCAGTCCAGCCTCCATCATGGTCAGATGCACCTCCCCGAAAAGACCCTCTTTTACCTGACCATAACAGCACAACAGTAGCATTTACAAAGTAAAATGGTATCAACTTAACAAAACACATCCAGAGGATGTCTGGAATGGTGATGATTGTGGAGATGGGATCACTGGGTACCTCGGTCTACATTGGCCCTCAGAGAAGTGAGCATTCCTTCAGACACCAGGGTCTTGTAGAGGGCCCCCTTACAGCTCCGCTCCGACTTCCTTGAGCCACAACCCTCTGCACTGGCCTCGGCATCCCTCTCCTCATCTTTGAGCTTGGTGTGTGTGGGGCTCGAAGGGGTGGGAGTCTCCCCCATAACTCCAAGGGCGTCTGTGCTTCCGATAAAGGCTTCTTCCTCCTCTTCCTTCTTGGGGGAGAACGGCTTCGGTTCCCCCTTCGTCATCTCCACAGCTGACGCCGACTGGCCGCACTCCACTTTGTGCTCTTCCACCTCCATCTCTTCCTCTTCTTTCTCTTTAAGAGGGATCTTGGCTTTGGGTTTGATCTTCTTTTTGGGCGAGCCAGGTTCACCCAGACTGGCTCGTTCACCGTTGGCAGTGCAGACCTTCTTTTTGGAAGTGGTTTCCTCTCTCCAGGCCCCTTTGGCCACAGCCTCGATAGTGTAGAACACGCTATCCAGTGCCGACTCGGGCGACTGGCATTTCTTTAGCATCTTCTTGGGCGGAGCAGGGCTCTTGTCTTTGTCTGCTGTTTTGGCCTCATCTTTAAGGCCATCTTTCTTCTTCCTCTTCTTTTTGACATTTGTGGTTTGGCTTTTTAACGACAGGGGGGTGGAGTCTTTAGTAGTGGAGGAGGATGAATTGGAAGAGAGGGGAGGAAGAGAGGAGGATAGATCGAGAGTCTTCTCTGCACTCTCCCTAACGGCTGTTTCCATTTTGACCTGTGGGATGGGAGGAGCCTCATCTTGAGGCTGGGAGGCCACAGCCTCTATCTTTCCGGCCTCAGAAGCCAAACACATCTGCAGAAAACACAATTACAATTCATACCAAGACGACAACAAAACAGACCAAAAGGTCATTGAACCATTGAACTTCAAGTCTTCTTAAAAAAAAAATCTGACTGTAATTTTACAGTTGCTGATAAGATCCCTTACAATATGAAGCGGATCACAGTAAAATAGGTTCATATTTATGAGGATATGCTCTGAAGGAGCCCTGTGCATTACCTCAGCAAGCTGGAAGAGAGCAGACTGTCCACACTGCTTTCCCTCTGCTACTACAGGCTGGGAAGACTCGGAGGAGACCTGCATGAACAGAAACAAGCCACATGATCCACCAGGGCTGTCAGGACCAGAGATGAACCCACAAGAGAGGTGATCATCTGGAGTCATTTCTCTAAACAGATGGTTAATGTCATTCAGGTTCAAGACAGGGTATCTACTGTGTTTGACAAGTACTCTGTCATATTTGTCTAAATAAACATTCACATCTTGATAGAAACCAACCCATGTAAAGGTTTGGCGATAATACAAAGTCAATCCAACATAGGTGGACGTTGCAAGACTGTAATAAACACAAACCACCCTTGCCTAACCCAGCTTCAAGGACATTTATATCCATAACAACACTTATATTGACGGAACAAATACCTCCACAAGTTGGAAAGCAGGGGAGTGGCTCCTGCTTTTTGCTACATCAGGCAGCCTCTCCAGAGAGGTCCCAGATGACAACTAGACAGGGAGGAAAGGTTGGATGAGTTCAATACAAGACTTGTGAGGGTTTAGGTTGGTTAAGGAGCAGTTCTATGGGCCCAAGTGAAGCCCTCTGTCACACTGCTTGTAAGAAGGGCCATAAAAAGGCATTTAGATTTGAAATGAAAAGACATTTAGAAGAGATCACTCACTTTGTCCCTATCGGCCCATATGGGCTTGACCTCTCCTGCTGTGTCTGCTAAAATGGGCTGAGGAGTACTGGAAGAGATCTGGGGGTGGAATCAAACATGTGATTTTGTCCTCTTATCTCAAATATTTCCAAACCTGTAAGGCAGATGAACTGGCAGATGAACCCAGGTAGCACTGGGCCCAGCAGGCACCATCAGCCTGATGTTCAGATGATGATACCTGCTGCCCTCTATAGACAGATACAAACCCATGATAAACTCAATTCCCCTGAAATCGAATATGTCTTGCACATGCATTCACTGTGCATAATAAATCATCTGGGCGGTGTAGCAACACTTTAGACATATTATGCACGTACCTTTTAGCAGAATTCAAGGTAGAATTTCCCAGTACATTTGAAGATTACATTCAGAAAAATTCAGTAAAATATGGCACATGAGTTGCCTCAATATCTTTCATTAAACCTATGCATGAACTAACCATAGCATGCCATGTTATGTTTATGAGAAAACAACACTGATCTTTTTTAAATGGGGCGTTTTAAAGATATTCAATATCAATATCCACCACCATGCATCACAATATATGAGTATTGACGCAGTGTTAAGCGTTGGCCTTACTTCAGCAAGATGGAAGAAGGAGGACTTCCCAGGATGCTTAGCGGCATCTGTGCCTCCAGTCAGTGATGAGCTAGAGGAAATCTGCACACGAAAAAACATTTCCCATCTTGGTGTTTTTTCACTGTCGTTTACAAGCATACTTTGATCACCACTTGCTATTCTGCTGTGGCGTTGGAGCAGCATCAAGCTTCATCTGGCCAGCTGACGTACCTCTCTAGCTGTGAGGGCGTGTTCTCCAGCCAGCAGCAGCATGCTAAGGCCTCCCATCTTCGTAGGATCTTCAAAAACATGGATATGTCATTCTTAAAACGCACTTTTTTAATATCAAAACTTTGATATGACAACATTGTTATTGCTTCTACATTATTTATATGCATTTACACACACACTTTGATATCATGATTTGGTTGTTGTTACTGTTATTATTTTAGCTACACTCATAAAGTCTGCAGATTCATACCTGCCATGGCAAAGTTAAGCTGAGGGATGCTCTCAGTCTTGGGCATTTTTTTGGCAGCGGCACAGTCCTTGGTGGAATTCGATGGGAAGGTCCACACTTTTTTCCGGGTGTTACTGACGGGGTGGCAGGATTGGCCCTTCACTGGCTTGTTGGTGGTGGGACACCACTTGTAGCCTGGGTTAGCCTTCATGAATGCATCCTTGTACTAAAGAACAAGATCATATTCAGTTTACTTCAATGCAAATACATATTTATGATCTTCCATGTCAATTTCCCCGAACAAAGTATATGATTACTTGGGTCTAGGAGTCATGAACTGTGAAACACTGTTCTGAATCATTTCACGTCTAACATCCTGACTCTAAAGATGTTCACTGATCAGGACCTGTCAAGGGAAACTGACTGGACTTACAAATGAACCAGTCTTACCAGCATAGAAGACATTTTCTGCATGTTGTATTTGAGATCCTACACTTTCTAAAGGTGCCAATGACATATCTTCTGCTGTTGCCCTCCAGACTCCAGTGCACCATGATTAGTAGCTGCCATGTGGTCACCTTGTGCTGTGCCAGAATGACACTTCCTTGACTCTGGCCTCTGTCATACTGTTTACTTCTGGTCCTTGATTATCTGCTGTACTTACTATATTCACTGCTGGAAACCTACAGAATCTAGAATGACTCAGATGTTCACAATGTGAAAGCAGTTCAGGTGTAGTGCGTACCTCTTTGGCCATGTCGGTGTACTTCTGTTTTTCGTTGGGCTCCAGAACAGCCCACCAGTCGGCCAGGATCTTGGTTGCCCCGCGGTTGTCGAGACGTGGATGTTTCTGTCGCACAAGAGAGCGGTGACGTTTGCAGAAGAGGAGGAAGGCATTCATGGGTCGACGAGCTCGTTGTTCCGATGGGTCTTCCTCCCCCTCCGCTCCTTCGATGGGGCACTGCACCTCTGGGCCCCTGGACTCTCTGCATAGCTGTGGCTCCTGAGGAAATACCATCTATTAAATACATCTTGTACACTAAACTTGGTCTTCTTCACAACCTCTCTGATCCTGTGTTGACACCTTAAATTTGTAACAGGTGATGTCAGAAGAGATTTTGTTCTACCTCTACTATTCTGTACATAAATACATTTGGACTGCCTGCACGTTGTAAATGTGTGCAAAGTCTTCACACCAAATCAACATATTATAATTCCCAGATGCATAACAAACATGAGCACTATTTCTACCAGTTTAGCCTCCTAAGTCGGCAGAACTGTACATGTAAGTGCTGATTGGTGAATTAGGCTTTTTTCCACTTATGACAACCGGCTTAACCATTGTGCATGTAATGACTTATGTTATAAACAGATGTTTGTGGTGGTAAGACAAGTTAAAACTGCACATCAAGAGGTTGCAGGTTCAAATACTACTCAGGCTGATGGTAGTTTTTCTGTAATTGCACATACAGCCAACCTGGGTAGCAGGGCTCAGTAAGATGAAAAGTCTCCATCCTGCTTCAGAGCAATTAAGAGTCTGGTCCACAGCTGAATTAACATTAGCACAGACTACAATGCCACCGTTTTGGAGTTTCATCTTAGAAGAGTGACAGCTAATAAGATACCAAGAGTTGGATCATGCTGAAGGGCCACAGAATGTGAAGGACGACAGGAAACTGTAATTAAGTACCATCTGTACTTCATTGTGATTATGACTTAAACTGTGTTTATGACTTTATAAAGACTATATGAGAATTGAATGGCATTTTATGGAGAATGTAATGGCACTTAGAAATATTATGGCTCTTAAAAATATAATCTGTTGTTGTTCAGAATGACTTGTTAATTCCCGTGCAGAAACTCGCTAGTGTTGTTGCTTTATTGTTCGCGTCCCACAGGTAGACTACTGTCCGTCCGAGATTCACCTTAAATTTTTAACTTGTTCAGCTGAATGCTCTTATAGTTCTTCCCTTGGCACTTATTGGTTCTCACGATGCATGTTTCATAATCTTAAACCTGCTATGTTTGGGGTCTATCATGTTGTTATGATCAGTGACCGATGCTCTTTTGTAAAGCTCTCTCTTATAAGTCGCTTTGGATAAAAGTGTCTGCTTAATGAATAAATGTAAATGTAATGTAAGTTGTATATGACTACTTTATTTACTCAAGAATGTTTCTTACTTATTCAAATTAGTCAAACTTGTTTCAACATTGTCAATAAGTGGGTTTGTAGATAGGTAAAGTATCTTTTTAGTTAAGTTTTAGTTCAAGCAAACCCATCAATCGAAAAAAAAAAAAAAGGCTAAATTATGTGGTATTCTCTCATTCTTGGGCTGCCACTGCGAGAGTAACACTAATTTACCTTTTCCAGTTCCTCTTCATCTTCCTCCTCTTCTTCCTCTGAGAAGTCCAGGGCCTTCTTTGACAGCAGTGGGTGCCACTGGAGACACTTTCTCTTGGGCCGTTTCCCGCTCACCTCTCCCTCCACTGGCGGCTCCTTAACTCGTCCTCCGCCTTTCATGGCACCGTCGAGCCTAAATGACAAAACAAAGGTTACAATTAAGACAGAACAGATGAAAAACACCCAGCCGTTCCCCCGTGCAGTGAGCAACTTCCAGGGACTAAGCCTGGTCCTGGAGGGCTACTGGTCCTGGAGGGCCACTGGTCCTGGAGGGCCGCTGTCCTGACAGTTTTAGATGTTTCCCTGCTCCAGCACACCTGATACTGACCATTCATTAGAATCAGGTGTGCTAGAGCAGGGAAACATCTCAAACTGTGAGGACGGTGGCCCTCGAAGACCAGGACTGGACACCCCTGGACTAAGCTGAAACCAGGCGCGACATAGGGAAGTCACCAGGTCAGGTTTCAACCACAGTGGAAGTCTAATCAAACCTTATCTATTCTCTTTGCTATAGTTTCCTTGAGTTTTCTGAGCAATTTATATTAATGCTGTTTGATGCTGTAGATAGGCCCTCCCAAAAAGAATGTTTAGGTCACATCTTTGTACAAGGCAGGTTTTTATTTGCATTTCTCATGGGTGTTGTGGTACTGAGGTTTTAAAAGCAAAAATAAGTGGACAAAACAAAAATGGTAGTTATGTGAATAATCCATGATGAGTTGTTTGTTGAAATGCAATATCATTCTGAGAATGTTATTATTGAGGATTCTAAATACAGGCAATATCTTTGCCTGTTGGGAATGGATAAATGTCAACAAATAATGTATTTCCCTTGACAGTGTTGTTGCATTCCTTTCTGATTATAATAATAATTATGACACCTTCTAACGGCTTGTATATCATCAATATATTGAAAATTAAATAGGTACAGCAAATGATGTGCATTCCATTTATAATAATCACTTGGAAACGTGAATAAGTCCAATATTTTGGTCTGTCAAGTGGAGTACAAGAATACTTACTGAAGACAAGAGACAATGGCAATGCTGTATCTGAGATGAAGATGAATCTGTCAGTCAGGCTTTGTCATGCGATGATGATGACCTATAAAATATAAGACACTGCTCTCAGTCAAATGATGATATAAAATGTAAGACACTCTCAGTCAAATGATGGCTCCTCTGCATCAGAAGAGCCCAATGCTAGATCAACTTCAGCAACCATGATCATTGTCATCACTGATTTTCAACCACCTTTCATATGTAGGAAAACAGACATCCACATGCAAAGCTGCAAACTACTGGGGACTTTTCACATTCTTAAAAACAGTTTTTATCATTTTGTTGTCGAAAAGATTTTGAATCAATCCAAATAGTCTGCCAAATAGCTTAGAGCTTTCAGTAAATAGGACAGATCCGAGTTTCTTGTTTTCAGGTCCAGCCTGCAGCTCAGAAGCAGCCAGAGAATCCATGACATAAGTGAAGCTGTGACAAACATTCAGAAATATCCCTTCTAATTCATGAACTAACATTTAGTTAATGTTCTGTTCTACGGATCACTTCACATTTACATTTCCGTGCAAAATGTCGATCCAGGGTCTGACAAGACCGACTAGCGACTGAGAGTCCATCTTGCTTTGGAGAACGAATATCTCTGGATTATTTCATCTGACAAACTAAAGCTTCACCCACAGAAGATCCGAGGAGAAAAACAGAAAACATTTCATCAATTAAACTACGGATGTTCCGTTCGGGCATTTCCAGCAGTATTACCCTGTCTGGGGGCAGGAAGCCCATTTCCTCGCAGTAGGAATATGCTGTTAGCAGGCTGCTAGCTCACACACACACACTCACTCACTCTCACACTCACTCACTCACACACACATACATACACACACACTCACACACTGCTATCCAGTTGGACGTGTCATAGACAGAACATTTAATGGTAGCAAACCCCTCCAGTCACTTCAGGACTTCCATGTAGATTCGTGCAACATAATGTTTGATTCCATGAAAACACCCTGCATGATGTTCATGTTAACTCAGTTTATCTGAACATACATGACCATCAGCCTCTATAGCTGTGGGGTTTGATAGGAACTGTCCTTTAACATGGCTCGTGCCTCTGTGAGACTTCAGATGTTCCATTAGAACTTAGAACATCAAACTAGAACATTAGAACTCTGTGAGTTGACATCAACGCTCTGCTGATACAAAATGTCCTGCAGGGTCCAGAAGACATGAGGGGAGAGAGGAGATACAGAATATCTCACTGATCCGCTGTACCGCGAACAAGAACAACACTTCTAGTCTGATTATCGATAAAGCATGAAGACCTTCTCTGTCATGAAGGCATGTACATGTCGAAACATCCCTGTGATATCAGACATACCAGGGCCTCTCATCCCTCCTCTTTAAACTTAGTGACACATCATAACAGTTCAGTCTCACTGTACAATAACACAACACTGTCTACAGGCAGAGGAGATCCACCACAACCAACCAGCAAATCGTCAACATGCACGGATTCTTTTGACATTAAATGTTCAGTTTAAGTCATTGAAGCTTGAATACTTTCGTTTCCCTCGAACGAATTTCTCATTTTGTCAGATCTACAGATCTACCCTCCCCCAGTCTGCAAAGTGTTCCTGTGATGTTCTCTCACTGGCCTAGCCCTTACATCCACATCCTACTGTAAGAGATTACATGTTAAATTAACTTTCTTTTATGGATGTTGGATTTGATTACTGAAAAGATGCAACTGACGCCCAGAAACTGATCCACCTTTCTTTATTAAAGCTCGTCTCATTCGGGGATCTTCCTGTTGTGTTACTGAGACATCGGTGAAATGTTTGGAAAATGAAGTGTTCAGTAAAAGTATTTAATCACTCACCCGCAACAGGCCACAGACTGAAATTACAATAAAGTTACGAGTTTGGTTCAAACCCGAGTCTTTGTGTCCCCTTTTGCCTCCTAATATGCTTCTGTGGTGATCAGAACAGTTTAGCAACATACAGTATTACTGCGGTGAGAGATCCCCCATCATGGAAGACTGGACCGGATTGGATGTTTCCTTGACAGACAGGCTAGCTCAGCCATACAGAAACAACATTACAGTTCGGACCGAAAGATTAATATTATGTCTATATAATGTTTCGAACATGTGGAGGATTGCTAAAGCGAGTGAAAGAGTGAGTTGCCACAATAAATAATGACACCCTGATAGATAATGGACAGTATAGTTTGTTGTATGCAACAGCTCAAACACACTGTATCAGTGTCATGATGTATTTACAGGGCTTGATAACATTACATGTAAATAGGCCTGCATGTAAACCAGTACGGTCATTTGGAATTGCATGGAATTATGTTACAATGTTCAATTAACATTTTTGCATTACTTAATGCAAATTACTTAATGCATAACTTTCTTACCGTTGCCATTAGGTAAACTGTGTTGACTTGAAATTACTGAAGCATCATTGCATTCACACACACAACCTAATGATCACCAATGCACTCAGCAACATATCCTGAGTACATTATATATTTAGTCATTTATCAGACGCTCTTCTCCAGAGCTTTGTAGCCTGATTAGACTTCTTTCTTAACACTTGTGAGCCAAATAGCCCTGAACCCACCTTTCCTACTCACTCTCCCACTATGACCCAACTACTTGTCTTAACTCTTTCTCCTGTCTGAGGCAGAGATCTCTGACCTCACTCTCTCTTATCGCCCCACCTCCTGTTCCCTTGATCCAGTCCCCTCCCATCTCTGTAAAGCCATCGCTCTCTCCATCATAAACTTTCCTCTCCATGTCCTGAACTCTTCTCTTACTTCTGGCACTTTCCGCTCTGTGTTAAAACATGCACAACCCACCTTCTCCAGCGGATTCAAAATGCAGCGGTCCAGATGCTCCCATGTCACCCCGCTCCTCATCTCCCTCAACAGGCTTCCCATCATGGCCCATATCAGATTCAAGACCCTGGTGCTGACCTTCCGAACAGTAAACAGGACTGTACCCAACTACACCAAGTCTGTCCTCCAGCCTTACACCCCCACCCACCACCTACGGTCTTCCTTAATTGTCTGGTGGTTCTTCCCTTTGGCACTTGTTTGGTTTCTCACTATGTATGCTTCATGTCTGGGCTACCTGCAATGTTTGAGGCTATTATGTTGTTATGATCAGTGACCAACGCTCTTTTGTAAAGCTCTCTTGGAAGTCACTTTGGAGAAAATGCTAAATGAATAAGTGTCAGAAAGCTGGGTTTGCGTCCAAGATCATGGCTCTTCCAGCAGGATAATGATCCCAAAAAGCACCCAGAAAAGGATCTCAACAAAGTACTGGAAAATTCTGAAGTGGCCAGCAATGAGTCCAGATCTAAATCTCATTGGGACGCCTATGGATCTTACAATTACTGTTAGGAAAATGTGCCCTTCCAATATCAGAAACCTGGACCAGTTTCCAAAGGAAGAATGGTCCAAAAGTCTGGTGTGAGAAGCGAATTGATGGTTATAGTAAGCGATTTATTTGTTCCAAAGGGTGTGTATCAAATATTAAGGGGGACAATAATTTTGTCCAGCCCATTTTTGGAGTTTAGTGTGAAATTTGGTCTAATTTGCTTTTTTTCTCTGCGTTGTTCCAATACACACAAACTAAATAAATATGTGTATAGCAAAACATGTGTAATTGCAATACTTTTCTATGTGAAATACTTCACATAGTGAAGGCCCAGCTTCAGCCCCAGCCCTGACACAACACAGGGCCCAGCCTCTAAGGCCCAGCTTCAGCCCCAGCCCTGACACAACACAGGGCCCAGCCTCTAAGGCCCAGCTTCAGCCCCAGCCCTGACACAACACAGGGCCCAGCCTCTAAGGCCCAGCTTCAGCCCCAGCCCTGACACAACACAGGGCCCAGCCTCTAAGGCCCAGCTTCAGCCCCAGCCCTGACACAACACAGGGCCCAGCCTCTAAGGCCCAGCTTCAGCCCCAGCCCTAACACAGCTTCTAAAGCCCAGCGCCAGCCACAGTATCTGACTAGCTAACATCCAATGGCTCCACCTATTTTCAGCTTGCGCAAGACCCCCAGTCTGTCTTCAGTTGGCCCTGGTTACCATTGCAAGATCTAGCTAGACCCAGTCTAGCTCCTAGTCTAGCTCCCAGCCTAGCTCCCAGCCTAGCTCTCAGTCTAGCTCTCAGTCTAGCTCCCAGTCCAGCCCCAGGTCTTAGCTTCAACAACTAGATGACTCGGCCAAATTTAGTAATGAAATTGTTCTCAGTTTGTTTGCTTTGAATTTGTCCTTCTTCTTACACTTACAGGCTTGTAACAGGAAAATATTCAAAATGGAGCCAGACTTGAGCTTGTAAACCCTTGAACAGTTGTGCTGACGTTGAGGGTTGCCAGAAATTAACTACAGAAACAAAAGCTTTGAAGAGTAAAGTATATCTTGATATTCTTTGTTGGCTAACAGGAATCCTATTTTTTTTTAACTAGTTTTATTTATCTTATGTTGCCCTGTCTGTCTTGGTTTTGTCCTCCAGACTTCGGATGGCTGCACGATGATGGTCCTGTCCAGCAGAGGGCGCTATTGGTTCATGTTTTACATTTGACTTTCTCGGACTTGGAACTAAAGTTCCATGTATTTCTCTTTTGAATTAGCTGGGTTTTTTTTTAGATATTTTGCACTTTCAGCAATTCTAAATCAACCATGACTGAGGACCACCAGTCAAGCTGCAGTACCTGTTGGGACAATCCTTCATCTGTAAAGCCTGCAATGATAATTAATGTCCAGAATTCAGACCCCATTATCTTGTGACATCATCTCTTCCTCATTCTCCAAAGATTATATTTGAAATGTATTGTGAATTAAATTATACATGAGTGCCTTTTGTATAGGTTATCTTTCAAGTTGTCCTCACTGATCACAGTTGATCTGCCAACATGGTTGGTGGTGATAATGACAGCATGAGCATCACTGCATGTTTTGAAATGCTGAAGGCTGATTTATAAATATATTGAATTATACTGATACACATTTCAAGAGATGAGCGCTAAAAGCAAAGTTTCTTGATGTCATCTCAGTTATCTTTGGACGGTTCGGTTTCATTTCATTGCTGTTCAGTGAAAGCTTGTCATGTTTCCACTTATCTTTATATTACAAAGACTATTTACTTTAGTGTCACTGTAGGCCAACCTGCACCTGCTTTATTTGATCTAATATAAGCGAAAAGACTATATTTTACTGACACTATCTAAAATGGCAGTCAGCACTTATGTGGTTTGTGACTCACTGATAAAATGATGATTTAACCCAAAACAGCAACAAAGATGAAACACAAAGATGGCAACTTTACACGAAGAAACATAATAACATAGATAAGTGTTTTTGTATAATGAACCTTCCAATTGATCATGCAAAATTAATATGAGCATATAGTTGAAGTGGCACGTCAGAGGATCCTGGGAGCCCCTGGGGGCCTCCCTGCTCAGTAGGAACCCACACTGAGGCGGCAGAGGACTGAACTGCAGCTGTTAAAACAGATCAAGGATTTGCATCAGGATCTGTTACCGATGGATTGCAGAAATGTAAGTAACTTCCACAGTATATTTGCACCTCATTGTAAAGTTAGTTAAGGGTTAGTAGATAGTGAACAGTTAGGCTGTGTAGAAGACTTTATAATTACAGTAATATCTGCTGTTTCCTTTTCACGAGCTTCCTCACATCCAGGCTAACACATTCTTACAGTACAAAGTAGAGGGATTTAGAAGACAAATGCAAAATTAGCGTTTTCTTTTTTAAATGAAAAAGTAAACGCTCGAACTTTAGGCACATTTTAGTGTCTGGATTTAGATACATTCTGCAGACCTCTAGTGTCCGAAATGAAATAAATAAAACTCACATTTAAAATGTGGATAAACTGTGGTTACACAGTCATGAGTGTAATCAGTTGAAAACGAAATCAATCCATGAAGGTAACGCCAAAATATAAGGATAATAAATATAAGGGTAATATTCGTATTCAAAGGTTTGTTTTTTTGAAGCAGTGTGGATCAAACCAGCTTCTGATCTTTCCAGAACTGTATGGCTCCAGAACAGTTCACTATGAATATGCAGAAACCAAAACCTTATCTCAATCAAGTAGACTTCCTGGAGTATTTGGTTATTTTGAAAGGCATGCAATTACCTTGTTTTGCTTTATTGCATTTATAAAAATGGAAAGATGCATCGGTGTTCCAATTAACCATTATCTACACGTTTCTGTCTAATAATGTATTTCACTTTATCTAAATTTGTTACATTGCAGAGTATTTATCTTTTTTATATATATGGAACACCTAGAAGTCTTGTATTCGTGTGAGTTACAAGCAAGATCAAGCAAGTATATATTTGGCACATTAAAAATCTGAATGATTCCATGCAGTGTTCAGACACTTCGGACTTGTAGTTTCCTCAGAGTTCCCTTGATGGTTCAGTGCCCCCTAACCACTAGTGAAAAATAGATGTGTCGATGGAAACTCTGTCCCAAAGGTGAAGACAAATACACAAAACAGGATGTTAGGGTTCCACAGAGCGTGAGGGACCAGGTTCCATAGGTTTCTAATGAGACATTAACAAGGCTTCCAGGAGAAAGACTGTTTACCTGCTCCATAACACCATGAATTACACAATGAATAGTGTTGCTTGATAATTAATCATTGTGAAATAGAATATGGTGTGACTGTGATGTAAGTCGTGCAGCCATTGCACATGTTCCAACGGTAAACATGTCCATTTAGGAATAATGTTTTTATGGTGTGCTATATGGAATAAGTTTTTGTTTTGCAAGATGGTTTTAGCTAAGTCTTAGGTATCCCTGTAGATTTCTTGAGGCCACTGTGTGGTAAACTACTGGGACCTGATATCACTATGCATTTGGGCTGAGAAATAACATCCATGTTTCATGTTGCATAACTGAAAAAAAAATCTACCCTGGAAATCTGAGTACTGAGTTTTTTACATAGTGTAGGGGGTGAAGTGGCTAACCAGTGAGGGAATTAGGCTAGTAATCAGAAGGTTACAGATCCCTGCTGTGCCAACATTATGTTGTGTCCTTGGGCAAGTCACTTTATCCTACTTGTCTCAGGGGGGAATGTCACTGTACTTGCTGTAAGTCGCTCTGGATAAGAGCGTCTGATAAATGACTAAATGTGAATGTAAATAGTGATATGAATGGAGATGAAGCTAAAGCGCAAATCTGTGTTTTCATGTACAAACTAAGCTTAACCTGTAAGTTCAAGTGTAAAGTTTTGAAGTGAAGATAAGAGTTTATTTTTATAGATTTAAAACTAGTCATCAAATGTGGAATCTTGTCTTCGCTTGTCACACCACATAGGATGGGTGTCCCAGACCTCACGAAGAGGACATCATGGACATCCCCCTGGACGACCCTGAAGCCAATAAGGCAGCTGCCAAGATCCAGGCCAGCTTCCGTGGTCACATGACCCGCAAGAAAATGAAGGATGAAAAACCAAGGGAGGAGGTAATGCTGGTGATAACCACAGTGATAATGCTGGTGTTAGAATCTAATAACATGCCAGTGATACCACAGTGATAATGCTGGTGTTAGAATCTAATAACTTGCCAGTGATACCACAGTGATAATGCTGGTGTTAGAATCTAATAACATGCCAGTGATACCACAGTGATAATGCTGGTGTTAGAATCTAATAACATGCCAGTGATACCACAGTGATAATGCTGGTGTTAGAATCTAATAACTTGCCAGTGATACCACAGTGATAATGCTGGTGTTAGAATCTAATAACATGCCAGTGATACCACAGTGATAATGCTGGTGTTAGAATCTAATAACATGCCAGTGATACCACAGTGATGGAGAGTTCTATGGGTAACAGCCAGTCAGTGTTGAATCTGTAAGACTAACACTTATTCAACCTCACTGGACGTATAAATGGTTGAAATAACCCGCTGTGTTCGGGGTCTATCACGTTGCTATGCTCAGTGACTGATGCTCTTTGTAAAAGCTCTCTCTTGTAAGTCGCTTTGGATAAAAGCGTCTGCTAAATGAATAAATGTAAATAATGTTTGAAACTATAATGGTTTAGGAAGTGGCTCTTATTTCTACCTTATATAAGATTTGAAACATCAAGCCTTTGCATCAATAGAAAGAAGCAGTGCAGAATGCGTTACCAAGTAAAATGACTTGATTGATTTAGTTTATCCTCAAGTATGGTTCATACAGGGAAAGAACTGAACACGTTTAAGAAGCCTTTTAGGAATAAATGACAAAGCATAATGGTGGTTACACTGTGTACTGTGCTGAAGACTTGACAACTCATATTGTACACTTTGGTTTTGTCATAAAATTTGCATTTAAGAATCCTGTAAATAATTCTTTCCACTGTTGTCGACGACGACTGTGTGAGAGAAGTGAAAATATTATAACATAAAAACATGTTGCTGCCCACCAGTTATCAATGCCCCACCAGGCCGCCTACAGATGGGGAAAAAGGCTTTCTGAACGATGCTGACTTAATTGCTTGTTGCTAGGCGATAATACAGATGGTAGCAGCTAAAGGCATGAGTGCAATATCTCCACTGTGTTTAGAATAATGAACACTAACATCACTCAAATACCTCTGGAGACTAGTGAAAATATCTCCCCCGTTTTTAATTTGACCGTTCAAAAGGCAACACAGTAAAATGTTTACGTTGACACAAGTGATGAGTTCATAGACAGTATTGTAATATTACTGTCTACTACAAACTGTGTCTCTTTATCGTTAGGTGATCCACCCTGTTGAAAGAGTTTGTTTCATCTGTCAGTACAGTTGTAATATTGATGGTTCTATCAACATACATTCAAAGCATTTCAAGAGTTATGTTAACTGATGCTAAATAAAGTTGACTTTAATAGAAATGTAATGCCTCCAGCCAGACTTGTCTACCATATCTAGAGAATGTGAATAATGGTTTGTGTGTGTGTGTGCTTTCAGAAGCGACGGGATCAGAAGTAGAAGAGCCAGAGAGGTGAAACATCAGCACCTGAACTGTGACATCCTGGTTCCTGCCAGTTACCAAGCTGCAATATGAAGAGCTCTTATCACTGAAAGAGGGGCAACATCAATGTCACTGTACCGCACAAATAAAGCTAGATGTAAGTTTGGAAAACCATCACTCTGATCTGTGAACTGTCTGTCTTTCTCTTACACACACATTATAAATACATACCAACACATACAGCGCATAGACACACTCAAACACACATGCACACTCATTGGGGCACACTCACTCCTTTTCCTCCTCTTGTATCAGGTTAGATGTCTGTGACCGAACATAATCTTCCAAGGCATGAATTTTAATGTAAACAAGTGCACTCAAGTGAAAATATTATCTGAATTACTTAAGTCACTTTGCACCATCAAGATCAGATAGTTCTGGATCCAAGGATTGGTTGAGATGGTTACATGTAGATTTGTGTTCACTTAAACTGGCTAGTAACAGTACTTGTATCCATTTTACAGCATAGTAGTTATGCTCTGTCTGCAATGACAGTTTCTGTATTTAGTTTTTTTTCTTGTTCATACATGTTTGTTCTTCAACATCTGGGCAACATGAAAGGGAATTGAAAAAAAATGTATTTATGTTTTACTTGAATATTTTATTCAATTTAAATCTTCTGGATGGTTGTCTTTGTTGTATAGATATTGTAACCATTTAAAGATCTAGAGTACCTGTATGTTTTTTGATGGCTTGATTTATGTGCAAAATAAATAAAAAGGGAGAATTAGCCATTCAAGCAACAACTCATTTTGTCCCTGAAACTAAAATGTGTCCACCATGCACATGTTCTATTGCTGGTAAAAAATGTTTACATTAAAGTTACCTTTCCACATGCAGATGAACACATTATGTTCAGACGAACACATTATGTTCAGATGAACACATTATGTTCAGGCTCTACAGAATGAACACATTATGTTCAGATGAACACATTATGTTCAGGCTCTACAGAATGTGTTCTCCATGAATTCCTTCAGTTAGAGTGTTTGTTGGATGCAGAGGGCCAAAGCTGCATCAACTGTCAAACACTCAAACAGGTGGACAGTTAAGTTGTTTTGAGACCTAAACACTTAAACACCTTTCAATCCTCCTTCCCCTCCTCCTTCCTCCTTCCCATCCTCCCTCCTCCTTCCCTTTCTCCTTTCTTTCCTCCTTCCCTTTCCTCCTTCCCTTCCTCCTCCTCATCCTCCCACTAGTTCCTCTCCTGTCTTGTTTCCCATGTGATCCTTCCCAACTAAAACACAACAGGCAAACTTTTTACTCAGCACTCATGTTTTAATTACTATGCACAAATCACAATGGACAGAAAAACTGGAGCATGTGGTAATTATCTCTTCCCATTCCCCTCCTCCTAGTCCCTCAGTTATATTTAATGTCGGTGAACAAGCTGGGACTGTGGAGCCTGAAACCGACACTGTGCTTCTGTAGTTTTGCAGCTTCTGGATCTGTGAAGTGAGACAGATCAGAGTGAAATCATCAGGAGGAAATGGGGGGGTGGGGGGGGTGGACATGTTGGAAAATATTGGAAAATGCTGTATGACCCAGGGGGGGGAGACACAGCAACAGAGAAGATATCAGGTTTTGCCAGCAAATCTGTCCCCCCTAATGTGAAAGTCAGTCTGCACCTTTGTTTGCATAAAGGGGATCCTCTGGTGTCAGGTGAATGGCACCACAGTGTAGCACTTCCTTTAAAACCTCAGGTAGACAGACTATAGTGGCGAAAAGACCCAGGAAACAGAGAAGAATGGAATTTAATTCGACAAGCATTTAAAGATAGTTGTCTATCTTCAGGTTAGTGTCTTCCTGCCTGTGTGAGGGTCTTGGGCTCTCTGTGAGACGCTGACATGACTGTGGTTAAGCACAAACAGACTGTGTCAAAGTCATGACTGTGGTTGAGCACAAACAGACTGTGTCAAAGTCATGACTGTGGTTGAGCACAAACAGACTGTGTCAAAGTCATGACTGTGGTTGAGCACAAACAGACTGTGTCAAAGTCATGACTGTGGTTGAGCACAAACAGACTGTGTCAAAGTCATGACTGTGGTTGAGCACAAACAGACTGTGTCAAAGTCATGACTGTGGTTGAGCACAAACAGACTGTGTCAAAGTCATGACTGTGGTTGAGCACAAACAGACTGTGTCAAAGTCATGACTGTGGTTGAGCACAAACAGACTGTGTCAAAGTCATGACTGTGGTTGAGCACAAACAGACTGTGTCAAAGTCATGACTGTGGTTGAGCACAAACAGACTGTGTCAAAGTCATGACTGTGGTTGAGCACAAACAGACTGTGTCAAAGTCATGACTGTGGTTGAGCACAAACAGACTGTGTCAAAGTCATGACTGTGGTTAAGCACAAACAGACTGTATGTCAAAGTGGCTAGATAGAGATTTCTCTCCACTCTTCTTCAAGTTGAACTCTCCTGTATTGACGTCTGCACTCAGACTCCTCTGGAGCTGGTCAGCCCATAAACCGCCCACACCAGCTCCCACTCACGTCGCCATGGAGTGGAGGGAACGGCTCTGGAATGCTAATGCAGTGTGCACATGGAGGTGGGTGTCATCAAACATGAATTTTTCAGAGGTTTCCAATAGCAACCAACCATTATTGCCAACGCCAATATGATATTCCCGTCCTCACCTAACACCCCCTCCATCACTCCCCCATCCTTCAGAACACACCACTTGATTTTCTGTGAACTTGGTAGAACGATTACTGCCATGTGTTCAGTAGGAAACCATGTTTGAGGAGTGAATGTACCGTGCATCTGAGATGTAGCTCAGCATATCAAGGATTCATGAGAGGAAGATTTATAAAGTTCATGGCAGACGAGCGTGTGTAGAACAGAAGGAAGGGAGAGAAAACCTTGCATGCCAACAAACAGACACACAGGGATTTAAGGGAATATTCATCCCAGAATATCTAGCCCTCTTCGTGCAAACATTGTTTAACTCCATACCATCCTAACAATGGCAAAACCATATCAGTTTGTTACCAGTGATGAGTTACCAGTTTGAATCTACTTACAGATCTAACCAGACATGCAGAGTTGAATGTGTTGCCATAACATCTGAAAGACAAGGGAGAAGTTGAATTAGTTATTAACACACAGAAAACGACTGCTGAATGTTTTGATAGCAAGATTAGATGAATCTGATCTGATGGCACGAGTTTAGGACCTCCTTTAAGGAAATATGTATACATGTATAAATAAAACACTATGTATACCTTGCCACAAACTCATATATATATATTAGAATACCTACACTGAACGGGTACAAAAAATATATATTATTTCAGATCCTTTATAGCAGGGGTAGGGAACCCTGGTCCTGGAGAGCCATAGTCCTGAAGGTTTTAGATGTTTCCCTGCTCCAGCACACCTGATTCTAATTATGAGGCTTCCACAGAGTTTGATAACGACCCTTCATTAGAATCAGGTGTGCTAGAGTAGGAAAACATCTGAAACCTTCAGGACTATGGCTCTCTCTTCTCTACCTCTGCTTTATAGTAAACCAATGCTGGATGATTCCATCCAGTCGGCACATGAACTTGTCATGTTTCCCAGTGAACAGCAGAGAGAGCTCATACAGCATTAGATCTTTTTAACAGAACATAATTTACAACATTTAGATAAAACATGACAGGTCATGTATTCCTCCCCTCATTAGAATCAGCTGAACTCATTTATTTAGAATTATAAAGGTTTACATTTAAAATGTATTTGAGATGGATGTCGTTTAACAAAGGGGCCTATACAGACTATGCTGTAATAACCAACCACATTTGGGAATTAGATTATCTGATTGCTGTGAGCCTTTAAGAAACAATACGATGGTTCAAATCTCACCTTTTACATTGAATTGCACTGTATGGAGGGCTGGATGGCTGTAAAATAACAGACCAACAAACAATACAACTTTTCCCAACTTAAAATGAAGGTGTTCAAAAAGAATTTGCTTTTTAAATCACCTTTTTCATCATTAATCAACCAGTACATCCCAGAAAGTAGTGGGACAGATAATGTAACAACTAGCAGTAGCAGTGACAGTGTTCAGTCTGTAGTGTTCAGTCTGTGGTGTTCAGTGGTGTTCAGTCTGTAGTGTTCAGTCTGTAGTGTTCAGTCTGTGGTGTTCAGTCTGTAGTGTTCAGTCTGTGGTTTTCAGTCTGTAGTGTTCAGTCTGTAGTGTTCAGTCTGTAGTGTTAGGTCTATGGTTTCTATGAGCATAGGTGAAGCCGTCTGTGACATTGCTTGTAAAAAGGGCTAAAGGCAGCAAATACATTTGATTGGATTTGAAGACAGTTGTGTCATTAAATTGATTTCAACAGTGCTTCCCATTATAGGAGTGAATTTACTTCCTTGCTAACATTGTTGTTTTGAGTCTCGTACAATAACAATGCGTACTTCTCTTCTGTCCCTCTTTCTCTCCCTCTCTTTCTCTCCCTCTCTCTCTCTCCCTCTTTCTCGCTCTCTCTTTCTCTCTCTCTCTTGCTCTCTCTTTCTCTCTCACACACAACACACATGATCTGTCCTGCTGCTTGGCTTTTGTATGCAGTTTGCACCCAGTCCCATCTGAGTCCAGCCTGAGAGGAACAGCTGTGTGCCTCTCCAGGGACGAGTCCAGAGTGGACGAATCATGCTAATGGTCTGGGAGAGAGACGGCGTGTTAGACTGAAGATGAAGACAGAGAGGGAGACTCTCTCAAACGCTCCAGCTGCTCCTCAACTTTTGCTACTCTGGTGTCTCCATGTTATGTGCCTGGCAGGTTCGTACAACTATTTTCAAGTCTCTCAAATTGTGCTGATTACTTTAGATTCAACTTTATTTGAATCATTCAGAATCCGAGTAAAGAGCTTCTGAACTGCAGTTAGCCTCTGACCACATAGTTATATCTTATAAACTGAGGTATTGATCAACATATTTAGGCAATAGAGAAGTGGAACAGTTGCAGTAACCAGTAACACACAACACAAGGTACAGGTAACACAAGGTAACAGGGAAGGTGGAAGGTAGGGAGGGAGGGGTGGAAGGTAGGGAGGGAGGGGTGGAAGGTAGGGAGGGGTGGAAGGTTGGGAGGGGTGGAAGGTAGGGAGGGTGGAAGGTTGGGAGGGTGGAAGGTTGGGAGGGTGGAAGGTAGGGAGGGGTGGAAGGTAGGGAGGGGTGGAAGGTAGGGAGGGGTGGAAGGTTGGGAGGGGTGGAAGGTTGGGAGGGGTGGAAGGTTGGGAGGGTGGAAGGTAAGGAGGGGTGGAAGGTTGGGAGGGTGGAAGGTTGGGAGGGGTGGAAGGTTGGGAGGGGTGGAAGGTAGGGAGGGGTGGAAGGTTGGGAGGGGTGGAAGGTTGGGAGGGGTGGAAGGTTGAGAGGGTGGAAGGTAGGGAGGGGTGGAAGGTAGGGAGGGGTGGAAGATTGGGAGGGTGGAAGGTTGGGAGGGGTGGAAGGTAGGGAGGGGTGGAAGGTAGGGAGGGGTGGAAGATTGGGAGGGGTGGAAGGTTGGGAGGGGTGGAAGGTTGAGAGGGTGGAAGGTTGGGAGGGGTGGAAGGTTGGGAGGGGTGGAAGGTAGGGAGGGGTGGAAGGTTGGGAGGGGTGGAAGGTAGGGAGGGGTGGAAGGTTGGGAGGGGTGGAAGGTTGGGAGGGGTGGAAGGTTGGGAGGGGTGGAAGGTAGGGAGGGGTGGAAGGTAGGGAGGGGTGGAAGGTAGGGAGGGGTGGAAGGTTGGGAGGGTGGAAGGTAGGGAGGGGTGGAAGGTTGGAGTCCAAGGCTCGGGTGGACAGCTGGTCCTGAGGCTGCTGCAGTGTTGGGGTGAGCGGGGTCTTTGAGGATGCCTCTCCACAGGTAGAGCCTGATGGAGAAGGGCTGGGATGGGTCTTCACCTGCTGCAGGTGTTGTACCACACTAAGACACAGGGGGTGAAGTCAAGATAAAGTGGGCAGGAGATCTGAAGCTGTGTTCATCTTCGGCTTCATTCATCCCAGATTAGAGCGGCTTGGAGTGGAACACATTTTTTATTAGACGTCTGCCTACTAGGAATCTGTTTAGTTATTTATAGTGTTTTAAAAGTCCACTTACATTTCTCCGTTCCACAGCAGCCAATTAAAAGTTTAGAAGTTTTGCATTAATGACTAATGAACTTGTGGATTTTGCAAAAAGGGAACTGCGGAAAGTAAGTGACATATTCAAGGAATCATTCAAACTCAAATGTTTTGTACAGGACTTGTACAAACATGTATACATATTCTACTA
Organism: Neosalanx taihuensis; assembly: GCA_030340665.1. Taxonomy (NCBI): domain Eukaryota; kingdom Metazoa; phylum Chordata; class Actinopteri; order Osmeriformes; family Salangidae; genus Neosalanx; species Neosalanx taihuensis. The sequence goes on along the minus strand of CM059310.1, from coordinate 382,903 downwards.
TATGTTAATGTTTTGTAGGATGTGGTAAGTGTCTGTAAAAGAATATTGCCATTGTTTTGTTAATATAAATATTGTGTCAGAGGTGTGGTTTCCATGTATTACTACTGTGGTATTGTAATCAGAATCACTGAAGCTCTCTGTTCCTGCTTGAGCCAATCAGAGCCCTGCTTTCCACTGAGTGCTCTTTTCATGGGCTGCCAGGGAGGAAATTGGACCAAACAAATCCAGCTTTTGTTAGCTCATCCTAGCCGTCCCATAGGATGGCAGTCCGTTACCACGGTGATGTTGAGCTGCTGCACAGACTTGCTCCGGTGCTCTCTGCCCTGGCAGAGGAGAAGGAGGCAGCTCACTGAGGCAGAGGCAGCTCACTGAGGCAGAGGTAGTTCACTGAGGCAGAGACAGCTTGCTGATCCAGAGGCAGCTCGCTGAGGCAGAGAAGGAAGAGCTCAGTGAGGCAGAGGCAGTTCACTGAGGCAGAGGCAGCTCACTGAGGCAGAGGCAGTTCACTGAGGCAGAGGCAGTTCACTGAGGCAGAGGCAGTTCACTGAGGCAGCTCAGTGAGGCAGAGGCAGCTCAGTGAGGCAGAGGCAGTTCATTGAGGCAGAGGCAGTTCACTGAGGCAGCTCAGTGAGGCAGAGGCAGCTCAGTGAGGCAGAGGCAGTTCACTGAGGCAGAGGCAGTTCACTGAGGCAGAGGCAGTTCACTGAGGCAGCTCAGTGAGGCAGAGGCAGCTCAGTGAGGCAGAGGAAGTTCACTGAGGCAGAGGCAGGTCACTGAGGCAGAGGCAGTTCACTGAGGCAGAGGCAGTTCACTGAGGCAGCTCAGTGAGGCAGAGGCAGCTCAGTGAGGCAGAGGCAGTTCACTGAGGCAGAGGCAGTTCACTGAGGCAGAGGCAGTTCACTGAGGCAGCTCAGTGAGGCAGAGGCAGCTCAGTGAGGCAGAGGCAGCTGTGAGGCAGAGGCAGCTGTGAGGCAGAGCCAGCTCACTGAGGCAGAGGCAGCTCACTGAGGCAGAGGCAGCTGTGAGGCAGAGGCAGCTCACTTCCTCCCACTCCAGCTTGTAACAGAGTGCCTGTAGTTACAGGACTGACGCTCAGTCCGACACGTGAGCTGAATCTGATCACCTTCTCCTCAGAGACTGCAGGTCAATGAACATGAACTGCACATGGACAGACAGCCTACACTTGAAGACTAGTGGGATGGATTATGTTTGCATATTTCTTGTGTGTTGGAAGCTGTAGATCGTGTCTGTAAACGAAACTTCTCCCGATACCAAACTTCTTGTCAGCCACAAGTGCTTAAATGTAAAAATGTAGATTAAAAAGTTAAACCTGCTGATCATAGATTCCCAATTCTTAAATGTGATCCAGGGGGAAATGCTGGATCTGGGTATCGTTTATTTTATTAGCCGATTTAGCTTTAATCAATGCCCCATGAACCTGGCCAAATAGTAAAGTTTTTATCCATAGTTGACCCCTTTTCTCCCCCCTCGTCAGGAGGTGTTGAAGGGGTCAACATCACCAACCCAGGGTCTCTGATCCGGGGAGTCGTAGGAGGGGAAGCTCTCCTCTCTGTCCGCTACAGCAGCATCAGCCTTGACCCACCTGTGATCAAGTGGCAGCTGAAGAAGGATAAGCCAGTGACTGTGGTTCAGTCGATCGGTACTGAGATCATCGGTAACCTGCGGCCAGAGTACCGGGACCGCATCCTGGTGTTTGAGAACGGCACCTTGCTCCTCCACAACCTCAAGCTGTCAGATGAAGGCACCTATGATGTGGAAATTTCCATCACAGACGACAGCTTCACCGGAGAGGGCAGCATTGAGCTCACTGTTGATGGTAAGTGATGGATATGGAGCGAGACATTATCCTATTAGATTGGATGTTTGTGTTTATATGTGGTTTTGAATGCTTCGCCATTGATTGTGTTGGTCTCATTTCATTCCTGCCTGAATGAATCATCCTGTCCATAGAGCCAATATCCAGACCATATGTCCATGTGGAAGCGTCCTCTGTTCTAGAACTTACGGAACACTTTATCCTAAACTGCTCCCATGACAACGGAACCAAGACTACATACAGCTGGTTGAAAGGCAGGAAACCGATGACCAATGAGACACGCTTGCTGCTGTCACCTGACCAGAAGTACTTGACTATTAAACGTGTGCTAATGGTGGACGATGACATCTATAGCTGTGCAGTGGAGAACCCCATAGGCAGCATGAAGAGTCTGCCTTTCAAACTGACTGTGTACAGTAAGTGTAGAAACTTCTCCTGTTTCCTTTGGAAACATACAATGCCTAGTTTCCTTTTGAATAAAACCATGTAACCATGACCCCTGTCTCCCAAGGGAGGAGCTCCCTGTACATTATTCTCTCCACCGGGGGCATTTTCCTTCTCATCACCCTGGTGACGGTGTGTGCTTGCTGGAAGCCCTCAAAAAGGTGAGAGCTTCCAGAGCATCTCTGCTGTTGGTCTCCAGGCACCACAGTGTTTTTATGGATTACCTCCTGAGGCTCGGTGTGGAACACTGAAACAAGTCGACTTCTTCCCTTGTTCTTATGTTCTGCCAGTTTTGTATCTTATTTCAGAGTATTTAATTTAGGTGAGACACAACATTTCACCCTTGTGACCCCTAATGGGAATAAGCATCCCTGCTAGTAAGTGGTAGCTAATGAATGAATGAATGAATGAATGAATGAACAACAATGTTATGGGAATGTGAGCACTGACTGGCAGTATAGATTTGTAAAATTGTCTTATATTTTTATTACGTTTCTCTGATCATTAAAAATGTCAGACTTATCGTGAATGAAAATGTAATTTTCGTTTCTAGGCCAAAACATCCCATTAGAAAGCCTCTATCAAGATCCTATCACTACTCTGATCACACTCTTATCAGTCGTACAGGTATGTAACACTGTAGCTCTAACTCATGACTGAATAATGTAGAATATAGACCATATTATAGACTACATGGTTATAGCATATTATTATATAATTTCTCATCATAGTTCACCAAGTTCAAATCATGATTTAATAACAGTTGATATGGTACCAATAGGGATAGACCACAAACGCAAGAGTCCAGTGGCACACTACATCCTTCAAGCTGTAAGTCTACCTGTAATTACGATAAAGTATGTACAATGATGTGAGTCTGCTTGACACAGCTACAAATATCATCAATTAAAGAAATGTCTTAAATTATACCATTGCTCTCAAACGCTGACATGCATGCATATCCTACAATAACTACCAAACAATATGACTTACTGTTATGTAAGTATTCAGTAATAATGTTGACTTTTCCTTGTTTTGTTGCAGGATTCTCTGAAGGGTGAACATGACTCACTGAACAACATGTGTTCCCCCCCTGAACTCAGCAGCCCCCCTAGTTACAGCAGCACACAGCTCCCCCCCCCCTCTCGCTCCCCCGAGCCCCCCGCCCGCTCATCTCGCAAGTATCCCCGCACCCCGACCAGCTCGCCCCCTTCACATCACAAGAAGGTGCAGGGCAAGTGCACCCCCTCCCCCCCTCGTACCCGCAGCTCCGGGCGCATGTTGCGCTCCCCAGAAGTGGAACCCTCAGTCCTTCCTTCTGAGCCGCCTGCCCACACACTGGAGGCTGCATCTTCATCCTGAACACATTCCCTCCAGTCATACAGTATTTCTGCAGATGTGAGATCCAATTCTCTTTGTGTACACAGGTGACTGTATGCTTTACTGAAAGGAAATACATTCAAAATATTACATTATAAAAAGTCGACAAGAACACAGGATGTAGTGGTCCTTACTTCTGGTACAGAACATTTACATTTCAGGTTGTAGTACAGAATTAGAACCGGTCCAGATTCAATTAAATTTCACATTCCTGTGTGTGAATGTATGTTTACATCTTTTCTTTGTCAAAATGACATTGTGTAGATGTCTAATCATGTATGTTCATGGTACCATAGTTCAATAATGATTGGACCCATTGTATCAAGAAAGTACTGAGAATTGTATGTTCTGACTTTGTAATGACTTTACAAAATAATAAGATGAACTGTACATATCAGTAGTTGAGGTTAATAAAAATGTGTAAAAGCACATAATGTATAGTTGCAATGTGTTTTCACAGGATCAAACTGATATTTAAACGTATATTTTGCTCATTGTTACAGACATGTCTTGTTCTGGTTACAGTGAAAGCTTGTCTTTAAACTAAATGAGATAGACACACACTTTCACACAGGACAGTACAGCCTTATGTAACTGCTGGACCTCTTTTGTTGAATGCTTGTTGAACTGATAGTTGTCTCTTTCACACACACACACACACACACACACACACACACACACACACACACACACACACACACACACACACACACACACACACACACACACACACACACACACACACACACACAATGTTTCGTGATTCACATCATCGGAACAATGGTTTTCCTGTTCTGTAACTATGCTGTTGTGTAGCTTGGGCATTAGGAAGACAGGGAACAATTCATCTGCTCATCCCCACAAATACATTAATGCATCAAGTGGTGAGGCTGGACATGGTTACACAACAGCCACGGAACAGAACAGTCTCATGCCCGAATAACAATTACGTATTGTTACGATGTTTTCTGTCACATAATGTCACATCATGTTCTGAACTCCTGAAATATGTGGAAGCCCACGTGACTCAAGTTCAAGCATTTCTTTGACTTTGGAGAGCAAATGTTTTCAAAGCGGAGTGAAAGTTTAAGATGTTGCTTCATGGATAATGAAACATTCCTTCCTAAGAAACAGTAAATAATCAAATGACTCATTTACTATAATTCAACATTCAGCATCCAACGGTGTAATCAAGCATTACGGTTAAGCGCTTCGACATAAAAGATCATATTTCAATTCTAAATTATCATCGGCAAATTGAGAGGCTCAAAGCAAAGTTCCTGGATTCATCCAGCAGGTGGCGCTCTTCACTAACCTGGGGGCGGAGCCTGGGGGCGGAGCTGACCGGCGCTTTTAAAATACGTCACTAATGACGTCAGGTACATGGTGGCAGTTGAAAAAGCCAAACAAGAAGCTGATTAAAGTGTTTTAATAGTGATACTCTATGAAGAAAGGTAACTAATCTACTGTCAAGATCACGAATACGGTTCATATAAAAACAGATTGCATGTCTGTAAACTGGTTGTATAACATGCATAGACTGAAACTTTGATAATTTATTGGCTACTAGTCTAGCAGCATGTTCTGTTACTACTGTAACCTAGTATAAGTTACTGACAGTATTACATCAGATTAGATTCAGCTTTAATGTCATTACACAGGTACAAGTACAGGGTAACGAAATACAGTTAGCATCCAACCAGAAGTCCAAAACAGTTATTACAACAGTATATAATTGTATACTCAGTATACAATATACACAGTATGTACAGTGTAAATACAGCATAAGTCAAGTACTAGTACTACTAATAGTAGCAAATAGTACATGCAATTAACGTATTGTGTAGTCTTTAATGGGAGCAGCGTGCATTCATGTCAGGTGGGGTTTGTTTTCTTTATCTTTCAGTAAAGGACCTCACCACGGTATCTGTGAGGAATCCTCCAGGTAAACATGCTGGTAGAAACCAGGAGAGACACCAGGTGAGGCACCAGGAGAGACACCAGGAGAGACACCAGGTGAGGCACCAGGAGAGACACCAGGCTGGGATCAAGGTGTTGGCAGAGAGACACCAGGCTGTGATGCCGGTCGGTGCCTGGGTGGAGAGTGGACAAGATCATGGAGCTCTGGATCACAACCATCCAGCTGTAAGAGCTTCAACACTTTCATCTAGTTTGAACATGTCAACATGATGTATTCAGTTCAGTTCACCTGATCACACAAACAACGACTAACTAGTGATGCACATTTTCTTTTTCCAAGGTCCGTGCGATCATAACTGAAGCGCAGCAGGTTGAAGTTCTGCGGCTAAAAGAGGAAAATCTCCAGAAGTTTCAGGACCAAGTGCGTCTCCGTGTGGCTCAACAAGCACAAATCCAGAAGAGGAGGCAGCTGCAGAAGTCATGTGACTCGGTGAATACTTTTCCTGTTTTAGGATGACTAGACTAATCACTTTACGATATACAAAAATCAAATAACAAGTGTGTTTTTGGGGGGTAAAACAATCAAAGGGTTTTACTTTTTGTCCATCTATAGGTTACATTGTGCACTTAGTAGTAGAATGACTGTAGTATTATACCTTTACTGTGAATAATGCCTTAGCAACCCAAGCGACCAAACGTAACCAAGGAACTTTGTTGTTTGTTCCACAAGGTGGAGCAAGAGGGCAGAGTTCTGCAACAGTCAAGCCATGCAGCCCAAAGTCTCACCCCAAGGAAAAAAGCTTCCCCTTCCTTCTCTCATGGGGAGTTGGCGATCTGTAGTCCCAACTCACGCTGGGTCGAAGCAAGCAGCCATGACTACAGTACACAACCAGCAGACCAGAGCAGGAATCAGGTGACAAGAACAATCACCAATAGTCTGCTGTGATGGAGATCAACTCTTGAGCATACACATCTAATGCAATTAGAAGAATATATTGACTCAGGGGTGCCCAATTAGAATTACACGTATTCATTTAACAGACACTCTTATTCAGAATTCAGATTCAGAATACTTTATCCAGAGCAAATTACAGCACAACAGGGACATTCCCCCCTGAGGCAAGTAGGGTGAAGTGCCTTGCCCAAGGACACAACATCATGTTGACACAGCCAGGGTTCTGTATGACTTCTCCAGCCACTGCTTTGACTTCTCTTGCTGTCTCTTGTAAACTTTTGATTTGCTTGTTTGAGTTTCGTGAAGTAATTTAAATAACACCTGTCCCTGGTGTAATACCTAACCCTGCCTGGAACTTTCCTGTATGTGTTCATTGAAAATAATGTTTGCTTAAGCAGTATTTAATTTACATGTATTAATTTAGCTGACACTTTTATCCAAAGTGACTTCAAAGAGAGAGTAATTTATATAATTACTATATATTGTATACCGGTAATCATAATTTAACAATTATTTATGAGAATGTATCCAGGGTTGGATAGAACCTTGACGAACCAAGTTGGTCCATTTGTGTACCTCTGAAGAACACGCTAACTGCTGACTAACTGTTATATGTGTCTCTAGCTGAGTCATGTCATGACAAAAGTGCGACACAGACTGGCAGCCTATCAGACGGTCCCTGAGGGGGAAGTGATGTCAGAGCTGCCAGGAGGTCTGTGGAAAGTCTCTCCGACCAGAGATGTGCGTGAGACACCTGCATCAACATTTAACTCTTTAAACTGAGGCTCCCTCCCCGTGTCGTAGGCTTAATTCTCATGTTTTCCTTCTCAATGGACAGAAGCCTTTTTCCAGATTCACAAGACAGGCAGGGGAGGAGGAAGGAGAAGAGGAAGTGGAGGAAGAAGATTATGAAGATGTTCCTCTGTCTGGGCAGCATGACTGCCCTCTCTTCCAACAGAACGTCAATCCCTGCGAGGGTCAAGTCAACAAATCGGTGACCTTTGACAGCAACCTGGTAATCCATCCACCCTTGATTACACTCACTTCTTCCATGTGTTTTCCCCATCCTAACTGCACCGTTTCCATAATGTCTTCAAACAATAGTCACGCTTAAGACATTTTTATTAAATAATTAGTCTGGTCCAACCGTAAATTGATGTTTGGAAATGAAATGCTACATCTGTGTCGAACATAAAGACAACGCTAACGTAAGACAATTGCTGTCCTAAACAACACAGACTAAGCAGGACAATAGCCTCCCTGGTTGTCACTTCATACAGGTGTTTCTGCTTCAGTCTTTACAGGTGTGTGAGAGGCTGAAGGAACCCTGCCGCTCTGCTCCAGCTCTGGGCTTCAGCACAGATTACAGGGCGACGCAGGTTCTCTGGCCACAGGACGACCAGGAGGAACTCAAACGACAGGTAATCTGAAAGGCTTTGCTTTCTCTGTCTAGTACCTAAGATCTGGGCATGGACCTGGTCGAAATCTGTCAGGTTTTCAGGTTAAAAAACATGTCTATTGTCTTAGCAACAGGTATGATTACCTCTTGTATATGTAATGACTGTTCTAGCCCCTCTTCCTAGTAGAACTATATGTTGCACAGTAAGATGTTATAGTGCCTTTGTCAATGGAGGTGATAAAGACAACCAAGCTGCATCCAAATAGTTAATAGTTAACGGTGGAATTCCTCATCTTGTTGTTTGCGTTCATGTGTTTTCCAATGTGATTTGAATACCGGCTCTGACACATGATGGTCACATGACTCATTGTGGTCACATGACTTGCAGCGTCAGGCTCAGTTTCTGATGTATCGGCGTCTCTTCATGGACAATGAAAGAGAGCAAGTGAAGGAGCACCAACGACACAGGAAACACCTGAAGAGAATTGCCAGGTGCAGATACACAACTACACACAACTACACAGAGCCACACGCACAGCTACACACAGCTACACACAACTACACAGAGCCACACGCACAGCTACACACAGCTACACACAACTACACCCAACTATACACAGCTGCACACAACTACACTCAACTAAACACAACTACACACAACTACACACAAGTATACACAACTACACACAGCTACACACAACTACACAGAGCCACACGCACAGCTACACACAGCCACGCACAGCTACACAGTTTCCTGTCTCTCTCAATTCTGGCAGATCTCTAAACATTGTCTTCTGTCTTTCAACTTTGTGTAATGTGTTTTAAGGCATTTCAATATGAAATGATTGTGCAAAATGCATTGGTATTATGTTGCCTAAATGATGCATTACCTACACATGAAAACACAATGTCTTCCATGATAGGATCAAAGCAGAAAAAGAACAGATGAGACTTGAAGAAGAGCAGAAGATGAAGAAGATGCAGCAGCTGAAAGAGGAACAGTTGGAAATGGCCAAGAGGGAGTTTTTGATCCTGGATCGTCTGAGGCAGGAGGAGGAGGAGAGAGCAGAAGCCAAGCAGAGACAAGCAAGAGCCAGGAAGAGCAGAGAAGCCACCAGGTCTCTACCAGAACATCCACATTGGATCAGAAAGCAGAGTCACACACAGTCAGCAACACAGGATTTTGTATCTTTACAACATCTTGTCCTGGTTAACAGTCTTGCAGTTAGTTACTGACCATACACAATAATGTATTTTCGTATGCACTGGAACACCAAATCACATTTTTAATGAATACTAGAAATACTCAACGTCCAACTAGTGTGTCATTATGTGCAAAAGTTAAAATATCAGTTATAGTTACAAATGTAACCTGTCCACTGCTGAATGACTAAATGTAAATGTATTTTAACATGTGTGTGTGTGTGCGTGTGTGTGCGTGTGCGCGCACGTGTGTGTGTGTGCGTGTGTGTGTGCGCACGTGTGTGTGTGTGTGTGCCTGCACGTGTGTGTGTGCGTGTGTGTGTGTGCGTGTGTGTGTGTGTGCGCACGTGTGTGTGTGTGCGTGTGTGTGTGTGGGGGGGGGGGCAGGTACATGGAGGCTCTGAGGGCCCAGATGAATGACAGGATGCTGCAGGATAAAGTGGAGCTCCCTCCTCTGTGCTGCTGTGCTGACGGCTTCTGGGACTCCCATCCTGACACCTGCGCCAACAACTGTGTTTTCTACAACAACCCCAAAGGTACAAACTCTGCATGTAAAGCAGGGGCAGACTGGAGCCCCATGTTGTTTCAGCTGGCAGTCAAGTGTGTCTGTTCATTTCACCGGATGGTTTATCTCACCTCGGTGTTAAAACACCCTCAGAGTTCATTAACAGGACTATGTCAAGCTACTGAACTTGACAATGACCTGAACTTCGTGCTAACAAGCATAGATGATTTTCTTAGAATAGAGCTCCATCAGTCAACCCAAGCCTATTCAAAAGTTTGTTTTAGTCTAGAGCAGAGGGTGGACAATCCTGGTCCTTGAGGGCCACACTGTCCTCAAGGTTTTAGATGTTTTTCTGCTCTAGCACACCTGATTCTAATGAATGGGTCGTTCGCAAGCTCTGTGGAAGCCTCATAATGAACGATCATATGAATCAGGTGTGCTGGAGCAGGGAAACATCTAAAACCTTCAGGACAGTGGCTCCCTAGGACCAGGGTAGACGACCCCTGGTCTACAGAAATCCCAGGAAAGACGAACTGTTGATTGGCGGTTTGAAAGGAGGAGTGATGGTGATTGTGTGTCTGTGGTCCAGCTTATGTCCAGGCTCTCCAGTCTGCCTTGTGGAGCTGTGATCTAAAAGAGGGGACACACATCCTTCAACAGAAGGGTTCAGCTCGCAGGATCGCCTCCATGCACATGCTGGTACCCAGGAAGTGAAGAGAAAACATCCCACCACAACCCCACCACAGATGATTGTTTTTTGTTATTTTTAGTTTTATGTTGCCCAAATCCTTCCAGAATCTTTTTTAATGACCTTAAGTGTACCATTAATGTTTGAGAGGAACGTTATCCATAATGCGTGATTTGATCTGACTATTTCCCCCTGATGTGTGTTATTACTCAGGTTCTTAATCGGTTTGTGTGAAATCACAGCATGTCAATGACCATTAAATGCTTAAATGTATCTGATTATGTCTGCTGTTTGAGCTATTTCAAAACACAGAACAAGATCGGTAATTTAAAAAAAAATCAGTACATCCGAATTTGATGATTAAGTTTGATATTGTTGACATAAATGCTACATAAAAAAGTTTTTTCTTACTTTTGTCTTCTAGTTTGATTCGAAGGATATTAATTCAAAATGCAGTTGCTGCAAGATTGAACACAGATCGCTCTTGTGGTATGCTGTATTGGAAAAATAAATAGACCAGGTGTAAAAATGGGGAAATAGTGAATCCTCTCGGTGCCTCTCGCTTGTCCGGTAGAGTTAATCAGTAACGTGTGTGACGTCACGGGAGAGTCACATGTCCCTCCAGCTGAGCTGAGGCGCACAGATCTGAGAGCTGGAAAACATTAGGGAATGGCGGCGTTTAGATTTATATTTATTCCGATCATGAGCATGTCCACTAAAATACATGTGACTCGGTAAAACGGTGCATTGACTATTTATAGAAATTGCCTTTAAAACGCGAACTACCAAACTGGACCGGATCAAGCATGGAAATCTATGGAAATGCATTGTTCAGGATATTCTACCTCATCTGGGTGGTAAAGCAATAAGACTGAAGCAGTTTTGATCGAAACACAAGTTTTCTAAGGTTTTATCTATAGCTTTGAAGAGATAAAGGAGACATTCCAATGTACCTTATTGTTGAAATATTTGACGGAAGATATTGTCTTTAAATGACAGCTGTTAAGTGGCTTATTTGTCTCCAGTAGGTGATTACGTTTCCTGTTCAGAGTTTCGTTTTTAGATTTTAAATATGGAGTTTTATCCTGAATTATAGCAATTAAATAGACCATCTAGCAATATACATGTTTTGAAGGTATTTTTTGTGTAGCGGTTGGAAGTTTTTTTAAGTTAAGTTTTAAAAGACCACTGAAGATGAGTTCGTCTTTGGCCCCGGCTATTCGCCTTATCACGTCCTTCTCCAGAGATAGTTGGTAAGTTTCCACTCCTAATCAATCTGATGTTGGTCAAATTACCTTAGTAGTAGAGGCCCTACTGTTACAGCTATTAATACCCGGACTGAAACCAAGTTGGTGGCAGAAAATGCCAGGTAATCTCTATATATACTTTTTTGTAACATTAGTGTATCTTAGACTAAAGTCTTGATCTGTACTGCGCTTCCCATCTAATAAATGACATTCTAGACATTCCAGGATTTATAAGGAAAGTAAAGATTTGGCTCAGTCTAGGATTGCGCAACTGTATGAGTTTAGGTGAAGGAGTGTAAAACCTGACTTTCCACCCGGATATACAGGTACAAAGAGCGGCCTGTTTATGAGGTGACTGACTCCCAACATCAGTCTGAGCCTGCAGAAATAATAAATATCCTCTCTGAATAGTGCTGTTAGTCTCTGCTGCTTTCTTCACAAGAGCCAGAAGCTACAAAGTATAAATCTGCTTTAGGTTCTATTAAACTCAGTTTAATAGGATCTGTAGTTTGTCTGTATTTCTGTCAACCTATAATTAATACATCTTTGTCCCTCTCAGTTACAGATACTACACCCTCTTTCTCACCTTCATCTTTTACACCAGTTATCATCTCTCCCGTAAACCTATCAGCATCGTCAAGGTATACCTGACAAACACACAGGACTACTGTTCATCTATAACCCACAATATTAATAATGCACACTGTCCATAGATGAATGCTCTTTGTGATACATTGGGTTTCTGATATATCAATGGTGTGGACTGATGGCTTAAATGTGTCACATTGGGGTGTTGTTGATCATCAACAGAGTCAGTTGCACAGAAACTGTTCAACAGTCATTCGCCCAGCAAATCTCAATATCACCGACAACATCACATGGTGTGATTGGGCTCCGTTTGGTGAGTTCCTGTCTTCTAAACACCCATAACATCATTTGTTTTACGATATCAGGCTTTTTGCATAGAATGTTATTAATTTGTCTCCTGTCTCTGTTTTCAGACCAGGACAATTACCAGACACTTTTTGGAGCCCTGGACAACTCATTTCTGATCGCTTATGCCATTGGCATGTTCTTCAGGTATATAGTGTATACCTTGGTGTATATTCATCTACCTTGGTGTATATTCATGTACCTTGGTGTATATTCATCTACCTTGGTGTATATTCATCTACCTTGGTGTATATTCATCTACCTTGGTGTATATTCATGTACCTTGGTGTATATTCATGTACCTTGGTGTATATTCATCTACCTTGGTGTATATTCATCTACCTTGGTGTATATTCATGTACCTTGGTGTATATTCATCTACCTTGGTGTATATTCATCTACCTTGGTGTATATTCATCTACCTTGGTGTATATTAATGTACCTTGGTGTATATTCATGTACCTTGGTGTATATTCATGTACCTTGGTGCATATTCATCTACCTTGGTGTATATTCATGTACCTTGGTGTATATTCATGTACCTTGGTGTATATTCATGTACCTTGGTGTATTCAGTGGTTTGTTTGTCATGGTGTGAACAGTAGTAAACTATGGACAAATGTAAATATTGGGTGTGTGTGAGAGAAAAAGAGAGAGGGGGGAGAGAGAGAGAAAGGGACAATGAAAGTGAGAGTATATGTGTGTATATATGTATATAATCTAAATTGGGTTTGTCATTTTTTTTGACAGTGGCATTTTTTGTGAGCGTCTCTCCTTGCGGTACTACCTGTCCACTGGGATGATCCTTAGTGGTATCTTCACTTCTCTGTTCGGTTTGGGATTCTACTGGGATATCCACTCCATATGGTACTACGCCTTTGTTCAGGTAGGCCAGTCATTGGATGGGAATTATGTAATTTGCTTCATGTCCTACATGTTTGTCTTTGACAACTAGCCTTTATGCGTCAGTGTTCTTAGTGACAGACACTGGCTGTTCTATCTCATTTAACTGTTATCTGGTTAGAATCTTCGGTTCAACAATGTACATAGAAATCATGTGCACATCCTATGCTCATTCACAGTTATGAGCTATTACCTGAGTTGACACTGCCATAAAATGAGTTTTAAAGCTAGACCGAAATGCAAGCTTTCCATTTCCATTTAGTAATTTAGCAGACGCTCTTATGCAGAGCAACTTACAGCATGTACAGGAACATTCTCCCTTAGGCAAGTAGAGTGAAGTGCCTTGCTCAAAGACACAACATCATGTTGACACAGCTGGGGTTTGAACCGGGTACCTTCTGATTTCTATCCTGACACCCTAACCTAGCCACATGACTCCATAATGCCACATGACATGTCAGCTTTGATCACATGATGAAGCCAGACGGATTATGTGCTTTCTCAATGTGAGAATGCTGTGGTTGAATACTTCACTAACCTTCCTCCATGTTTCCAGTCCTCTGTTGACTGGACAGGTTTAACTAGATGTTAGTTAATGAAGGCCTCCTCAATATGTGAATCAACACAGTGTCTCTCATTATCCCACCCTGACTCTCTTCTCTCCTGAATCCTTCTCAATAGGCCATGAATGGACTGGCACAGACAACAGGCTGGCCTGCAGTGGTGGCCTGTGTTGGGAACTGGTTTGGAAAGGGGAAGTGAGTGACATGGTATTCTGTCTGTAGACAGGCTTCATCTCTGCTGACTCCACAGTATCACTACCCACATTACACTCTGCACATTGTTTCATTTGGAACACAACCCACAGTCACATGATATGAAAGTGAAACAAGATCATCAAGCCATCTTGGATTAGCTATATCACAATGCCTTACTTTAAAAACACTGTTCCTACAAGGGGGAAATATCATAAGAATACATGGCAGAAAGCGGGAATTCGTATTTTGAAGGATTTGTCTATTTTGTGTGTGTATCTACAAGACGAGGCTTCATCATGGGCATTTGGAATTCCCACACATCAGTGGGCAACATCCTGGGATCTGTCATCGCTGGACTCTTTGTGTCCTCAGCCTGGGGAATGTCCTTCATAGTGCCTGGTATCATCATGGCCTCCACTGGACTGCTCTGCTTCCTGTTCCTGGTGGAGAGTAAGTCATATTGGCCCAAATGTTGTTTTTTAGCTTCCCTCTGGAACATTTGTGTCAAACATAATTTTTTTATTCCTTCCCCCTTTTCCCCCCCTCTGAAGCATGTGCTGCCTCCTGGTATAAAATGTGCTATTTGAAGTTTGATTTGACTCCTGATAACATTAACTTGAACATGATGTCACTTGTCATATTTTTTCAGTGGTCTAATTTAAACATAAATTCAGAAATAAAACATTTCTACAATCTGCTCATTTGTATTTTCAATAGAAATCATTGATTTGATGAATTTTTTCTTCTCTTTTTAAAGACCCTGAAGATGTAAACTGCAGTCCTCCTCAGCACTATGTAAGTTTAACACATTAGCACAACCAGAATGTGTGTGTGTTTGGGATGAATGCTGATCAGCAGTGTTTGATATGTCAGAACAACACAGAGAATGATCCCAGCGTGCTCAGCTCTTCTAATGAGGAGATCTTCAGCAGCCCCTCATCGATCTCTGCCACCACAGAAGTCTTGGAGGAGCAGGCTCAGGCTATCAGCTTCTGTGGAGCGCTGAGGATACCTGTGAGTTTCATAACTACCATCCTGTATCTGGTTAAAGTGGAGTAGGTTTCAGAAGTTTTGAAATCTATCAGTATTGTTTTTTTCTCAAAATTATACTACATTTATCAACAGCACCTTCAAGTACAATTCATAATTTTTGTTTTGGTTATTAGAATGTTTATTTTTCTTTTTTTTCTTTGTTGTTACTCATGTTGTTACTCATGATGGAGTAGAATATCCAGCATTATTGTAACAGTGTTGTAACTCTCTTTATTTTACTGTTACTGCAGGGTGTGATTGAGTTCTCTCTCTGCCTGATGTTTGCTAAGCTGGTTAGCTACACTTTCCTCTACTGGTTGCCGCTCTACATTGCTAATGTTGGTGAGTGACTCACGGCTCCTCAGTCGATTGAACGTCCAACATTTACGTGACAAATTCATCCACGGAAATTCTCAATGTATTTACCGCTTCTATTTTTCTGTTCTATTTTTCCTCTCAAGCCCATTTTGATTCCAAAAAAGCAGGTGACATGTCAACACTATTTGATTTTGGAGGAATTATTGGTAAGATTTTCCATTTTACATGACTGACATTTGTCATGATCTGTGTTGACACCATACATGAAATTACATCAGAATCTCTCAGCAGCTGAATGCTGGGTGACATAACTGACTTCTGTAACATAACATGTTTCAAAAACCTTCTTTAACTCTGCAATAGGAAGTTATAATATTAAGAATCTTGTCTGAACAGCTGCACTTTATGCAGCTTGAGTTTGATTGACAGTGGTTTCACAAAGTCAGCAATGGATAAAGGCATAAGCCCTCTGAAGGCAGTTAACTGGAACAGGAGTACAGGAACATGATTGGACAAAACATATAAAACTTTATGTATTAAAGTCTCACCAATTGTAACCTTTTAAAGTTACCAGTGTTTCCACCTATCCACACCATTTGAATGTAAAACTGTGTTTGTGTGTGTGTGTGTGTGTGTGTGTGTTGTTGCAGGGGGCATCATAGCTGGTCTTGTGTCAGACTACACAGGAGGCAGAGCCACCACATGTTATGTCATGTTAATATTAGCCGCTCCCATGGTGAGTGCAGCTTCACAGGGTTCAGTCCTAGTTCCTCTAATGCTGTTGAAAAATGACATGTTTTTAACTGAAATATGAAGGTTTACACAGTCACTCTGTGTGAATTCAATCCATGTATTTGACATAATTAAATGTTAAATGTGTTTGAATGGATTAGCATGGAGTTGAGAAATTCTAAGAAGATCCCAGGTTAAACTTGTTCTGTTTTAATGATTCATCCCTTCCTCTCTTGTCACAGCTGTTTGTGTATAATCAAGTTGGACAGGACAGCCTTGGAACCACAATTGGTAAGACTCTTATTTTTCTGTAAATATTTTTTTCGCAGTGGTCAAAAACCTTAATCTATCCTAAGAAAACTTGAATAGGGCTGGGCCATAGTACAATAAGTTTAGCCATAGAAAAACCTATAATGTTTCATATTGCACTCTCTCGCTAATATTGTAAAATTCCACTTGTGTTTAGGAATATACAAAGGAAATATATGTAATTGATGGTTTATAATAACCAACCTAAAAACTGTATAAAATTTAAGAATCTAAATATGAGGTTTAACTGGTTATGCTATGTAAGGTTGGATGGGATGATGGTGGTTGGATCAGCTCACAGCAGTACTTACTGACTGCAGTGGTTAGGGAGCGTTCTGTAGAAAATGAAAACAGGTTCCACCACAACATTTATATTTAGTCATTTATCAGATGCTCTTATCCAGAGCGACTTACAGCAAGTACAGGGACATTCCCCCTTGAGGCAAGTAGGGTGAAGTCATGGACACAGTGTCATGTTGCCATAACCAGGAATCAAACTCACAACCGCAGGATCACTAGCCCGATGTCTTTACCGCTCAGCCACCCAATGATTCACACCTGCTCTTGTTAGGACTTGGAAAGACTAAAGTTTGGTTCTCCCTTTGCGTACACAACTTTGTGTTGTTTATTGAAGTTGTACTTCCATGCAGGTACTCTGCTGTTGTGTGGAGGTCTAGTGAACGGCCCCTATGCCCTTATCACCACTGCTGTGTCAGCTGACTTGGTAATTACCTGTTCATCTCTGCATGTCTTCTTCACACGAGGCCTACAGCTGTTTTAGACACCCTTGATCCTATCACACAGACAGGTGGGATATAGAGGGGGGTGGGGGGGGTGGGGGGGCTCCATGTGCCCTCATGATCATTTCAAAATGACAAGGACCTTTGAACATGATTGACGGTTGGGACTTTCCCCCCCCTCCCAGGGAACACATGAGAGCCTCAGAGGAAACTCCAGAGCGTTGTCAACGGTAACGGCTATTATTGACGGCACAGGATCAATAGGTAAGTGAGGAATGTATGAGTGGTGAAGGAGGGTCGTGCTATTGAAAGACTTGGTTTTAGGTGCAAGCTACTTTTTAAAACAATGTTTTACCTGCAAGGTGGAAAGTGGGTTAAAGCGGTGATTCACTGGGTTTTTTGTCTATTTCATTACTGTCCTTAAAGTCTGAATAGGGGATGTAACATTGGTTGGGCTGAAAATGGCCTGGATGCTATTTCATGTCCCCTAATGCAACCTTAGACATTGTCCAGCGTTGGAATTAGCAGTTTTCTCCATATATTGACATTTTACATCTACATGATCTTGTTAACAATCAGTGCTAATGTGTGATCGGTGATTTTCATCTTGGTGAATTCTGCATCAAACATGTTGAGGAGGACAGATTTTAGCGATTAGTAGCGATTCTTCATTGAACTGTAACATAATTCTTGTCACAAAAGTTTTTTTGCAGCGTTTGACCCATTTAAAATGTCATTAACGTACCTCTTTTTTTCCACCAATTGTCCACTAGGTGCTGCTATAGGGCCTTTGTTAGCTGGTGTAATATCTCCAACTGGATGGAAAAACGTCTTCTACATGCTCATCACGTCTGACATCCTGGCATGTTTGGTCAGTGTCTATTAATGAACCAGTGTTATATCTTCCTAATGACAGCAAAGTGATCTAACACAGGTCTTTGTGTGTGTTTCCAGCTTCTCACTAGATTGGTGTACAAAGAGGTCAAAGGTTGGTGTGGACACAACCCCAGGCAACGAGGGTGAGGACAGGAAGTCATGAGTACAGCATACAACTGTTATTCATATACAATTAACTGAACATTTATTTGATGATCATGTAGCTAATGACTCAAGAATAGGAAGCACAGTTATACATACAGTAGGTCTCACTTACACCTGAGTATAAGTCCTCAGGTATAGCATGCTATCACATGCTATTTACTCAATAAATTACCCATTTTAAAAAGAAAAATTCTAGAGTGAAAATACATACTTTTTGTACTTGTATTATCCAGGGGTGTCCAACCCTGGTCCCCAGGAGCCGCTGTCCTAAAGGTTTTCGTTGTTTTCCTGCTCCAGCACACCTGATTTTAATGAATGTGTTGTTATCAAGCTCTGTGGAAGCATCATAATGATCCATTCATTTGATTCAGATGTGCTGGAGCAGCGAAACATATAAAACCTTTTATCATGTTTCCATTGGAAGAGCCTTTGGTGTTGTGCTGATGTTGGAGTGGGACAGTAATACACTGAAGAGTTTCCTAAATCCACTGTATTAGGAACATAATGGAACTCTAGTTAACATGGAACAAGATACATGAAACAGAACCACAGATATTAATTATAAAATGTCCAGATATCTGCTAACACTGCATTATAACTGGTGCCATGAACATTTAAACTGGACAAGAGCGACACAAGCCAGTTGAGCAGTGCAACATGGAACATCATTTTAGTAAAAGTCTTTGTTGGACGCTCTGTTCATATATTATTATATATTTTTAGTGGCTTGCTTGTAAAGCTTTGGAGGACATCGTGTCAGTAATGTGGGTAGTTTACATGACAGAAGTGAATTTGAAGGATTCTGCATGGATTCAGTCAAGCAATTCCATCTAGTTAGGACACAGTGTTGGAGTTGCAATAGTTGAAAATTTGAATTAAAGTTGTGCTTCTTAACATGTCTTCCAGGTACAAAGAAATTTGAATCCTGCTCTCGTCCACTGATCAAATCTGTGAGGATGGATGCAGAAAAAGGGACCAAGTGACCAATGGAAAACTGTTGAGCCAAACAAGACCTTGAATGTAGAAGAGCTGTATGAAGACCTGAAGTTTACCGGACACAGTTTACCTGACATAGCTGCTTTCATCGTTCAGCCTTAATGGAAATAATCCATCAGCAGCAGATTAAAGGAATTGAAAGGAGGGACAAGGATACATGAATATTCTGGGACTGGCTGATTTTCTGAAATTTCCATGAAGCTCTTTTGCTATTTTAAACCAAAAAATATATATTTTTAATGACTAATATCCCCTGTTTTCATCTACTTTGGCCTTGTGTAGATTTGTGATCTTTTATCATTAAATCACGTATACACATTTGATTGTGTCTTCTCAGTTTTATGTATGTATTAGTTCACATGTCTTATTGAACGGATCGTTCTATAGACAGTATGTGTTTTGATGGTATAGTAAGATAAATCACTCACTCTGTTTACAACATGACACCCCCTCTCAAGGTGTCAGATAGAATGATTGCACTGGTGCTGGGTGCCACAGTATAAACTATCAATAGACGTACGAAATCAGATGCACTTACTTGAGGTGTCTGTATATTTTTGGATGTTGTCCCATGCTACTGGATTTAAATGCTTATTGCACATGATTTGGTTCTATTTTTATCCATGGTACAGATCATTATTTACCCTAAGACAGGGGTGTCCAATCCTGGTCCTCGAGGGCCGTTGTCCTGATAGTTTTAGATGTTTCCCTGCTCCAGCACACCTGATTCTAATGAATGGGTCGTTATCAAGCTTCTTGAAGCCTCATAATGACAATGATAATGTCATTTAGCCCTCGAGGACCAGGATTGGACACCCCTGCCCTAAGGTCTTAATTGCACCTCAGAGACCCTTTTCAGTATTGCTCTGAGAGGTGTGTTGGTGTGTGGGGTCGCTTAATTGATAGAGAGCGGGAATTTGCAGAGAGCATGCTGGATCCTGTTAATGTGACAGGTGCTTAATTGTCAGTGATGCGTTATGGACCAGAGTTTGTCGTACACAAGATATTCCAATGTATAAAAACAACAACAAACTGCAGGTGAGCAGTTAGCAGCTAACAACTAATCAAAAAGTACAAATAAGAAATATAAATTTTACTTTGAACAATGTTCAGATGTTTTTGGTGGGAGGAAGTGGAAAAGAAATTATGTTCATATTGTTTACAAGCTACAACATAGAAAGCAGTTATTACATGACATGCTGGTGCATTTGTCCTGTTTAGAAAGGTAGAAACCATCATGGACTTCTATCAACACCTGGCTCTTTCTTTTTCTTGACCCTTAATTAAACCAAGGGTCAAAGCAATTATTCTTTATTAATTATTTATCAAATCAGATCTCTGTCTGGACATCTGTTATGTATAATTTATCATTAATATACCCAAATTCAATTTGTATTACTGAATCAAATCTTCAAAGCTGTCTCTGACTGAGGAAAGTGGGATTGATTCCATCCACTAGGTGTTCAGTCATCACGATGCTTTCTGACATGAAAGAGTCAAGGGACCGCCTACTTTACCATAGTAACAGGTGCCCTAGCAACAGAGTGTGTGTGTGTGTGTGTGTGTGTGTGTGTGTGTTGAAGATGGGTTATATTTAAGGGGCTTATAGTAGTTCCTTCCTGTGGTCTCAGTGTTGTGAGGACTTAATCTCAGTTCATTTTCAGCAGTGTGAAAGGAAAGGCTGGTGCATTTGGCAGTGATACAGGTACTGTTGTTTGAATTATTTTGTCATCCATTCCTCTGTACAGTAATGTAGGATTTGACAAGCTTTTTAAAAAATATTTGCAAAAAATGTGTGTTTTATTTCAGTTATTATTCTTCCAAGTATTTGTAATATGACTTTAAAACATACTTGCAATTTTAAAGTAATTGCAGCACACTGTTGAAAAACCTTACCATTGGTAATGTGTATTTTTGACTTTATCTCTTCCAACTACACAAGACACAAAAATGAACGAACGTTATATAATTCATAGTTAAACTATATTCATATTCATCTATGAACTATAGAATGTTTGTTGAAAACTGAACCTTGCTTTATGTTAGAATGTGTATTTAATCCAGTTCTTGTATTAGGTGGATAACAGAGGGCATTCAGGAAGCAGTAGGGGAACTACAGTACACTTGACCTTTGGGTCTGAAGGTCAGGATGGGTTCCAGTTCCTCATCATATGCGCCAAAAAAGATTTACCTGGATGTGGATGGGAAAGTTCAAAGGGTATGTGAATATTTTCTCTCTACCAGGGTTTACCTCCTGCTTGGCCTCGTAATGGTAACATTAATTTGAACAATCGATCCTGGGGTGTTCAGTGTTGTTTTTCAGTAATGTGAGCTGTTTATTTTATGTTCATTTGACCAATCGGATGAGCGATCTTGCTTGGAGCAGCAAAACAAGTAAAGAAAAGTAGATCATGTGGTTTTGAGGTGCTAATACCAGAATTGTTTTTGACATTGTGACTGTAATAGTTTTATTTATGAGACATCAGTGGAGTCTTATTGATTTTGACATCTGTGACAAATATGTAACCATAATTCACTAACTGAAATGATTATTTTGTGTAGCCGATGTCTGAGTCCAGTGTCAGGTCATGTTAAAAATAAAGACAAGAGGTGACGTGCATCACAGGTGGTTGTGACAGAAGGGTTGAAGCGACACCTGGAGTGAACATGCTCCACTCTCAGCAGTTGTTGACGGTTCATTCAGCTTGTTTGTGTGAACCCACTTCACCTTAATAACTTCAATAGGTGTGAAACGTGATTTTATTTAAGATCACAGGACTTCCAAAATGATCCTTGTGTGTCTTCCAGTGCACACAGCATCTGAACACAGTGTTCTAGTGTTCAGTATATTACTAACATACATAATGTTACTAAGAATTCTGATTTGTTTTTTTTTCAGTTGATTTTCAGTCGGTTCTGCAGCCCGTGTGACATCAGAGAACTTCTGTGCTCCTCTTCTAACATACCAAGGTCTGTGACATCTCACTATCACTTTGGTTTTTATCTTACTTTCTTTCTCTCTCTCTCTCTCTCTCTCTCTCTCTCTCTCTCTCTCTCTTTCTCTCTCTCTCTCACACACACACATACAGACACACACACACCCACAAACACACACCCTCAGACAGACATGCGCTCCCCACTAATAAACAACGTTAGCTCATTATGCCAGCCTACCAACATGACTCACCCTGCGAAGGGCCCTTCAAACTGCATTAGGGACCTTCTTTTCTTTGAAGGGTTGTTCACAAAAGCTTTTTTCACTCCCTGATTTCCTTTTCCACTTAAGCATGCAGATCTAACAGTCTCAGAAAATCCGTCCATCATGCTGCTTTGGTGTGTATTTGGTTCATCCTCAGGAACACTGCTATAATGCTGCTAGACTCAGAAGGAGCGCTTATCTCCATAGATCCCACCATGCCCACCAACACTCCAAAGTAAGAAAATACCACTTCTATCCAGTTATTTTTTACGTTAGATGTAAAATTTCATTCTGACTTGGACTAAAGTGTGGAAAGACAGCTTTTGGATACTTACTGTCTGCAAGAAATACTGTCTAAGTTCACACATTGCAGTTCCACAGGGATGTTATGGTTTAGTGGAAAGGTGGATGTGAATTTTCAACACTTTAAAATTGCCATCTTCTGTTGTCTTTTCTGTTATATTCAATTATTTCAGTAAGATCACATCATAACTGTGTTTTGGTCTTTTCAGTTCCTTATACAAGGTGATCCCTCAGTCCGCTGGGCAGGTGGGGGGTAAGCAGAAACAGTTATTAGGCCAAATGTATTTTCTTAGTATAGTATGGTTGGTCTTTTCATACAGATATTTAAATTGAAATATTTTATCCACTTCATCTGGAATATACATTTACTCTCAAAGTTTACAAAAGGTTGGAGAAAAAAGTACAAACATGGAAATCGGAACACAAAGGTAATGCATGTTTAAATATACAATCAAATTCATTAGTTTCTTTCTCAGATAAGGAAGATATGTTCCAGAATGTTTTGTCCCAAGTTGCTGAGCAGTTTAGCAGGTAATGCAACAGTTTAACTTGTCATTGGCCTTCAGCTGCTTTGCAAAAAACAGTCTCTGTAGTGCAAAAATCAACACAAATGTTCTTTAAAGAATTTGTATGTTTTCTTTTAGAGCTTTCAGGATCAATGAGTTAAAGACGGAGGTGACTAACAGACTGGCCATGCTGGAGAAGAGAGTGGAGTGTGAGTTAACATGTTATAATCATGTTATAATCATGTTATAATCATGATGCCCTAATCAGGCATTAGTATCAGGACATGAACAGAAACCAGTATATTCTAGTCCATCATGTCTTGATTTTTACCTGTTAACAGTGACTCTTTAGGGTTTAGATTGACATTACTGTGTTTCCATGATGTCCTGCTACAAACTAGCATTAGTTCAAAGTAAATTCCCTGAGGTTTATCTCAAGGATCTTTAAACAGTGTTTCTGTTTCAGTGGAAGGCCTGAAAGTTGTTGAGATTGAGAAGTGTAAGAACGACCTGAGAAAGCTGAGAGACGAGATGACATCCAAGGGAGGAGCAAGGTCAGGGGTCAGGGGACAGGGAAATCAACATGTGTATTGTTGTTTTGACCAACTGAACCATTTCATTAGTATTTTTGTTTAAAAAATAAAAATTACCGTCCAATTACCATATTTGAAACTCCTGAAACCTCAAAATGTAAGGATTTTGCAGTCATTGTTTTTATACATTGTTGCTAATTGTAAACCCTATGCTATGCATCCCCATCTGTTTTAAGGGTGACATGTGGTTGCAAATATAGCTTCATGGATGATGGAAAGAAGCTCTCGCCTAGACGTGATGTTCCAAACTACCCAAAGGTGAAATTCTGTTTAAAAACACAAGGCTTCACTCTCATGGAGGACAGAAGAAACACTACTAACTCTCCTCCCATTCATCTACAGTACACTTTATCTCAGGAGACCATTGAGGCCCTCAAGAAGCCAACATTTGACGTGTGGCACTGGGAACACAATGAGGTTGGAGGTCTTTCACTCCACAAACATCGTGTGTATCAAGGACCTCTCATGTTCTTACAGAACTGCTGTTTCTATGTTTCTTCAATGTGTAGATGTTGAGTTGCTTGGAGTACATGTACCACGACCTCGGCCTTGTCAAGGAGTTCAACATGAACCCCATCACACTCAAGCGATGGCTGGTAAGATTCAGCAGCATCTCATTTAGTCTATTGAAACAGTTTACAGTGCAGGTCTGGTTATTACATGGGAACATTTCTGATTCTGTGTTTCAGCTCGGCATCCAGGAAAATTATCGCAACAATCCTTTCCATAACTTTCGCCACTGCTTCTGTGTCAGTCAGATGATGTATGGGATGATCCACCTCTGTAACCTCCAGGTGAGGATACAGGACAGACAGTGTTGGATACAGGACAGACAGTGTTGGATACAGGACAGTGTTGGATACAGGACAGACAGTGTTGGCTGTTTTATACATGTGTGTCTGTTGTTTGTGTGTCCTACTTCTCTGATTTTATGCTCTTGCGTGTTTACATGTGTATGTGTACACATGTGTTGAGTGTTGTGCAAGTGTTGGTCCACTTGTGAATGTAGGTGCTGTGCGTGTGTATGTGGGCTTGTTTAACAATATGGGAGAGGATCAGAAATGGCACTTTACCCTCCCTGCTTCAGGGGGAATGTCCCTGTACCTGCTGTAAGTCGCTCTGGATAAGAGCGTCTGATAAATGACTAAATGTAAATGAAGATGTATTCACAGTTGTCAGTTGTAATTTAGTAGAAATAAAGTAGCTAATTGAAAAAATCCCAAACTGCCAAAACTCTGCAACTCACACCAAAGACATCCAGATGGATAGTATTATATTTTGGAGTGAACTATTCCTTTAAGGTTAGGGCTAAGGTCAGAGGTTAGGGAAACAGATTTCAATTCTGATTCAGATTTTGCTCCTGAATTCACTACAATTAGACTTTGTGTGTGTTTCCCAGGACAGGCTGACCATGACTGATATGTGCATCCTGATGACTGCAGCTGTGTGCCATGACCTGGATCACCCTGGTTATAACAACACGTGAGTCAAATCACTATGGAAAAGTAAAACTAAAGTCTGCTTTGCTTCAGGAAATACCTTTTTATATTATATATTGTGAGTAGTTATTTTAATAACATGGTTATCTATTGCTATGGCAAAGTTATCCATATCAGATATCCATGCAGTCAAATCGTATGGGATTATCTAGATGCTATCAGGATATTTCTGACTGTATGTTACCAGGTACCAGATCAACGCTCGTACAGAGCTAGCCGTGCGCTACAATGATATCTCTCCTCTTGAGAACCATCACTGTGCGGTGGCCTTCCAGATCATCTCTATGCCTGAGTGTAACATCTTTGCTAACATCGAGTCAGAGGCCTTCAAACAGATACGCCAGGTTCATTCACAGTTCCTTCACAGTCACTTAGATAACATTCATGGTGTTGTGAACATTAATAATAATAAAACATTGGGCTGGAACAGGGTATGATTTTTGTAACTAATTGTTGTCCTTTTGGCCCCATTCCAGGCTATCATCACTCTCATCTTGGCCACTGACATGGCCAGACATGGGGAGATATTGGATTCCTTCAAACAGAAAGTGGACAGCTTTGATTTTGCCAATGATGAGCATGTAACTTGTGTATGTAATAAACCAAGTCCTCCTGAAGAAATGTACGATTAATATGTCATGTGATATATTGTTCCCAAAATGTATGATAAACATATTAACATGTACTCCACATGTTACTGGGAGCAGTAAGGTCTACATAGGATCTGTATTGATATATTCCCTGTGTTTCCTGTGCACATGCAGCTGAAGATGGTTCTTATTAAATGCTGTGACATCTCCAATGAGGTGAGACCTACAGAGGTGGCTGAGCCGTGGGTGGATTGTCTACTGGAGGAATACTTTATGCAGGTGAGTGAATCACACCATGATTGTAAATTGACAGGTTACATTCGACAGCTTGTTAAATATGTTTTGATTTGGTCCAGAGTGATAGAGAGAAGTCGGAGGGTCTCCCTGTGGCTCCTTTCATGGATCGGGACAAAGTCACCAAACCCACAGCTCAGATTGGCTTCATCAAATTTGTCCTCATTCCCATGTTTGAGACTGTGATGAAGGTGGGTCATGTTATTAAACAGAGACAGACAGAAAGACACACAGACACCTATATAAATACACACTAACACACAGAAACACACAGAAGTTGAAAGTGAGACTGAGTGAAGATGTCAAAAAGTAAAAGTAAATTTGACATGTGTATTTTCCAGCATGTTGTATTGATTCTGCTGCCTCTGTACAGCTCTTCCCTCAGATTGAGGAGATCATGGTGCAGCCACTGCGTGACTCCAGAGATCACTATGAGGAGCTGAAACAGATCGATGATGCCATGACTGAGGTACAGTTCAGTCCTTCACACCACATCAACCTTCCACATTTCCTTTCAATTCAGTCATATTTAATAATTACAGGTATTTAAATACATGGGAATTAAGATTTTTATACTTTTTTCAACATTGACATACACCAGAGTAGAACTGACAGTAGTTATTGGTCGTTACCCTACCTGCATTACTGACTGATATTAGCACACAAATGCTAACCTGGAGGTGTGTCTTTTGTTCTATGAGGCACAGAAGAAAAAAAGTGAGAGCATGTCATTAGGAGGGAAGAAGAAGTAAAGTTTTCCTGCAAACTCAGTGGGTACGGTGTAAGTAAGTTTAAATGATAGATGTGACAAGTACAAGTACCCTCCTCTCTCACTCTGACTCGTCCTTGTCATTAGTTGCCGTTTGAGATCTAGTGTATTTTGAGTGTACTAGCAATGTTCTTAACTGTGTGTAAAGTAGCTTCATAGGCTAGCTTTGGTTCCTGGGTACTGAGGACATTGTGTGGATGTTACAGCATTTGCAGGACGAAACCCTGGACGTTGTAACATTGCAGGCATGGACGCTTCTCTTGCTGCACAAACACAACTGACCTTTATACTGATGATAATCTGTTTTAGTTCTTGATAGCAAACAGATCCACATGCTGAAAAAGACTGCTGATAGACTGTATTCTGTCAATACTACTATCAACTTATGAAAAGCATCAAACTAGTACACAGATTCACAGTGAATAATCAATGTTATGTACAATATTATGTATTGATCCTTTTGTTTCACTACTTGTGTTATGTTTACATTTGACCCTCAGAAACTATATGATATTATATCCTCTCTGTCAGTCCCATTTGAACTTTGACCTATTTAAGGTTCAGTTCAGTACTCATCTACTTCATGGAGTAATATGTGCCTTGCTCACACTTTAATAGCAGAATGTGTGTTACAGTATTGCATTTACCATGCACCTATTAGGCAACATTTGTATATCATTATATATAAAGTATATGAATATAATTGTATATTTTCTAATACTATCCTGCTGTTCTCAGCTCCCTTACATTTCAGTCCAGCTAAAACAGAGCTCATCACAACAGTCACTGCACGACCTTTGGCATAGTTTCTACAACTAGTTCAATGTCAAAGCTCGTACTGCTCGTATCTCTTGCAGTCATGTAGAGGTCTGTCCTCCCCTGATAGTAGTCACATGACACAGCTATGTGTCTATGGTAACACATTTTGCCTCCAACCTCCTCTTCTCCTCTGCTCCTTGTTAGGGACCTCGTATGGTGTTTCCGTTTCGTGGAGGAACCAAGTCATCAGCTTGAGGAGCGAGTCTCCTTCGGGGATCAAGACATGCACCATTCTATGAAGGGGTTATCCCTGCTCAAGTAATACACACTTCCTGTGGTCCTATCCACATTTCCTGTTGTGTCCATTGGGTAAACATAATGGTCAGTAGTAGAGATATATAACACGAGTGGCTGTTCTTCTCCATAGTTAAAGTTTATAGAATTTATTTCTTTTTTAAGGCAATATACACTGATTTACCTCATCTACCACTAATTGTGTGAATTTGTTATGGCTATTTTCCATATCATGGGCATTGTAAACAAAAATCACAAACAAAATAGATGAAATATGACATTTTAACCTAGAGTCAATTATGTGGAATCACACAGGTTTAGAGTTCATTTTTTTCACGTGTGTCTATAAATCTGCACAATATTGAATAAAATATTTTGGTAACTCAAGTTTTTGTGTCATTTTTGTGTCACAAGCTATGCTTGTTACCTTGGATTTTAACTCTTTCTGATACACATTTTATCACCGTAGTGACTTTTTTCAACCACTTAGAGACGTGTGCTGTAGTAAAGTGTGTAGCATATAATGTGCTACATCTTCCCTTCCCGAGACACATATTTTGTTGTATTTTTTTATAGTCTTTATTTTTACCAGTATAAGTCTCTGCACATCAGATGATTTGTAAGAAACCAAAGTATAGAAAGTAGAAAGTAATTCAGAGTAATTCTACAACATTAAAGGTTTCTTCTTCAAATGTTTGGTAACATTTGGTCCTGGAGTTTCCCAAAGGAGATTAATCAAGTATTCTGAATTCTGAATATTAAGTTTGTGTTTACAAACAGCACTACTGAGGCCTAACATTTAGTATTTGAACTGCCTCACATTTCTGTCTGTTTAGCCAGAGTGACATCTGCTAGTGAGGCAGCTAGAGGCACAGCAGATCAGTGAAGACATCTGCTAGTGAGGCAGTTAGAGGCACAGCAGATCAGTGAAGACATCTGCTAGTGAGGCAGTTAGAGGCACAGCAGATCAGTGAAGACATCTGCTAGTGAGGCAGTTAGAGGCACAGCAGATCAGTGAAGACATCTGCTAGTGAGGCAGCTAGAGGCACAGCAGATCAGTGAAGACATCTGCTAGTGAGGCAGTTAGAGGCACAGTAGATCAGTGAAGACATCTGCTAGTGAGGCAGTTAGAGGCACAGCAGATCAGTGAAGACATCTGCTAGTGAGGCAGTTAGAGGCACAGCAGATCAGTGAAGACATCTGCTAGTGAGGCAGTTAGAGGCACAGCAGATCAGTGAAGACATCTGCTAGTGAGGCAGCTAGAGGCACAGCAGATCAGTGAAGACATCTGCTAGTGAGGCAGCTAGAGGCACAGCAGATCAGTGAAGACATCTGCTAGTGAGGCAGTTAGAGGCACAGCAGATCAGTGAAGACATCTGCTAGTGAGGCAGTTAGAGGCACAGCAGATCAGTGAAGACATCTGCTAGTGAGGCAGTTAGAGGCACAGCAGATCAGTGAAGTGGAGTTTGGACGTCTCAACTTGCCGACTTGCTCAGTCTGACTTGATTTATGACCTGGAGGTCAGCTGAGGTCACAGCACCATGTCAGCTGATCACAGCACCATGTCAGCTGATCATCATGTCAGCTGATCACCACGTCAGCTGATCACAGTAACAACCCTTAATTAGAATCTGCTAGAGCACACCTGATTTAGGTTGAAGACAGGCCCTATGATCCCACACAGTTCATCAGCACAAGATTTCAGGAATGTTGCCATCTCATTCCTCTGCCTTACATGCAGTGATCCTCCTCAGCTCTTTTCTCACCTGGGCAGGTGTGACAGACTGAGTTGGTGGAGCAGTGAGCCAATGGACACCAGGGCTGGCAGCGTGGGGCAATGTCCAGGTGACAAGGTGTGGGGAGATATGGGGAGATGATGAGGTGAGGGGCAGCTGCCTGGGGGGGGTTCAGGTTGTTGTCTCACTGCAGGGGCCTCTCAGCCTGGGGGAGGGGAGCCTTGAAGCCAGAGATGGTCTTAAGGCTTTTCCACACCCCACTCATGTTTTGGTTTTGCAGCTGTTCCTCCATTTTGGTCTTGTAACTTGCATTTCCCTCACTGATTGTACTTCTCATCATTGGAATATGAGTTAAAGTATTCAGCAAAATATATTTTGGGATTAAATATCTAACTGTGCACTTTCACGCCTGAGTGAACTGCATTGTGTGGAATGTGATCCTGGTTTAAGGAGCAGCTAAACCTCCAGGAGCAGCAGACCCAGCAGCTGTGTCGGTCTGTGGAGGAAGTGACGAGATTAAATAGTCACTTCAAACACTTCTTTTTGTAAGCACGAAAAAGTTGCGACTGGAAGAACAGAAAATAAGTAAATAAAAGAAGGTTTTCAACACTGTTTTTGTATCCACACAAATAGAGGACTTGAAAAACAACAGAATGCCACACAATGTTCACAGTGCTGCGGGATGGGAGCACACCCACCTTCGCTGAGATTTCTTCATGATTTCAATCTTTTTTTCGACTTAACTTCAAGTGGATTTTACGACACAATTTAAATGTTGAAACAAGTTGGCAACGATGGATGGGGGGAGGTCATTGTACCATTTTACCAACAGTTAAAATATTCGAAGTGGGTTATAGATAATTGAACAGTTGGGATGTATTCTTGGGAGTCTCCAGTTCGGATATACGTTACTTTACTTGTAGTTTCACTCATCAGTTGTTCAGAACTTCGAGTCAGAGTGCGTCTGAAGGATGGATTCATAGCAGAAGAGATTTTGGAAGCGGACAATGAGAAGGATGTCATAACTGTGGAGTTCAAACAGGGAGATGGGACTCACATTACTGTCCTGTTTGATTTTAAACGGGTGAGTGAACGTTAATAGTTTTCTGTGGAATATAAGTGAAGAGATGGTTAGTGTACTTCCAAATATTTGTTTTTTGGTTGTACATCAAAACAATAATAAGCTATAATAATATGTTAAGATTGTATGTATTTTGAACATAAAACAAACAGGTAGGCCTTACTGTGCAACATTCACACAAGTCTTTATAACCAACAGTTGATGAGACACTTGAACTTGTTATTTACTTGTTTAACAAATACTTGCAGTTGCAGTTGGTTCAAGAGCAATAGAGTCATAAAATCATTGTCCAACTTTCTCCCCTCAAGCCCTGGGCAACTTTCTACTGGTGGATAAAGTTTTACTAAGTTCCTGTGGGGCTTCTCTAGTTACAGTTAACAGCCTCACTCACACAGTAACTGCACATCTTTTCTTCTGGATCAGTTTGAAGACAGCCCTCCACCTCCTCTCACATGTGCTTCCAATCTTCTCAGCAGTAGCTCGATTCATGGAAAGTTGGAAACTGTCCGACTGGTGTTAAAGTGCAATCTTGTCATCTTACAGAGGAAATGGTTGTTAGAGCAAAGAATGGAAATGATTTGGCTTCCTGTTGAGCAGGGGTGGAGAGACATATTGGGTCATTTGAAAACATAGTTCCAACAAATGTTATGAAATTGATATGACTGTTTCCTGACTGTAGCCTGACATTAGGAGGGGTACAGGGAGGTGTGGGTATCCATCCCATTCATACACAGTGTAACACACTCACTAATAGCTGGAGCCTAGAGCCTTGTTAGCTTGAGTACCTATTTCTATATGAGCATCGTATTGTGAGGCCCAATTTACATGAGTATATTCTGTGTGTAAATGGACTGAAAATCCCCTTCATAAGATATTAACTGGTGTTATGGCTGAGAACCCCCACCTTGGTAATACCACAACATTGAGCTGGTCTTGTTGTCTAATGCTCAGTAGCCCTAGGAAGTAGCGTTGGGGTTTTTAAACTGGCAAGACTGATTGTCCATAAACCGGCTCGTTGTGTTTGACCTGCTTTTTGTTTTAGCTCTCACACACGTCTCTGTATCCATGAACTGACCATGTGCATGTTGGTCAACTCTGCCTGAGGTTGTAAAAGAGGCAGGAACATGAAGAGAGAGACACTCAGGCCCTCCAGGAATGTTCCAGTCCCCTCCCCCACCGTCGACACTGCTATCCATCTGCTCCTCTTCTGGATGTCAACACTCCCCCTCTTTATTATTCACCACTTCACATCTTTTTGGACCTTATTATCTCTCCCTCTTCACTTTAAGGAAGGCTGTGTATTTTTGTTCCACAACCTAGAGTACATTCTGTGACTGAAGCTATATGAAGAGAAAAGAAATGAAAGACTGGTCTCTGGCTTGTTCAGACAGCCTTTATTTTATTTTGTCCTCTTTGCTGGGATGTTCGCCACAGCATTGAGTTTAAGCGCGGTTGTAACAATGTTTAGACAACCATTGAGATGGAAATGAGGCCCAGCTAGTAGCATTGTCAGTCATGAGGGTAGATGGAGAGTTTCATAGGTTCATGTTCCTGTTTCAGGTCACACCAGGTCAGCCCTCATAACATTTGTGACACTTGATATCGCTGTTTTGATTCTTTTTTTGACACTTTTTGAAAGTCTCACTCTTCATTGAGGTCTCCCCTTTAGCAACCACAGGAGCAACCAAATGAAATGAAAACTTTTGAAGTGACCAAGTTAAAATTGAAAAAACTTCATTGTACTTTTTCTTTTTAGCTTTCCAACTTGATTTATCTTTCCTTTTGTGTTTTCAGGATGTCAGGATCTTTAAAGCTCTTATCCTTGGAGAGCCAGAACAGGGTCAGAATCAGTACCAGGTGCTGTGCTTTGTCACAAGACTGGACCATCATGAGATCATCCCCAGTGAGTCGATGTCCCGCCTCCGACAGGTAAGGAAACCACTTATGAGTTAATCATGGCAGGAGCCACCTCACTTAACTCGCACTCACTTATATACAATGTTGCTATTTTATACTCTTAAATCCTTATCTCCATATTTGATAGGATTCCCTGTATCTTGTACTTTGTATTTTTATACTTTAACCTGTTACTCTGAGTGCTGTACTGGACCCTGCTGCTGTTGCAAACTGCAGTTTCCCCACTGCAGGACAGCAAAGAGATGATCTTATCTTATCATCAAAATGATCAATGGTTGACTTAATGATTCAACTGAAGCTGATGTTTCAATGTAACAGCCATCATGTTGTCCCATAATATAAGATTTAAGATGTTCTTTTAGAACTCCAGGGATTATTGATTTGAGCCTTTCTTTTTTTGTGTGTCTTTCATTGAGCAGAAAAACCCTCATTTGATCCGTACAGCTGAGGAGAAGCACGGAGTGGAGCTTCTCCAGATGGACCTGGCCGTCAACCTGAGTCACACAGGAAATCTCAACACAAACCTCCGTAATGTGTGCAAGGAGGCCGATGAAGGGGTGTTTACCCGGAGAGTCGACGTAAAGCACTGGTTTAATCAGGGTGAGGGGTTTTAATCCAGTTAGTTTTCTCTGACAAAGATATCTGAATTTGAACTTGACAGATCTGAAATATTTGTCGAAATTCATAAAACTTAAATGTTTTGCTATTGAATATATCCTATTTGAATTATTAGTCTGCATAATTTAATAAAACTGAATTATTTGGATCCAGATATTCAGATTGTAAAAAAAGTAGACTATTTCATAACGACCGAACTTTACCTCAGAACAAGAACTAAGAGTTGTCCTATACATATCATATATGTACAGGACAGTGTAGAGCACACGAAAACGTTTGAAATCAATTATTTAAGATGAAAATACACATTCATGGGACTCAATCTGGCTGACATTGTTACTGGTTTCACAGTGTTCTCTGGGTACCCCTTGGTTTTAAAGTATGCTCTCTTTGGTTTTGAGGGGGTATGTAGCTCTTCCTTCCCCTCAGCCATTATCCTCGATCAAGACGATAATTGAGAAAGCACTTACTGTCACGTGAATGTGAAGAGGTGAAGGGGTAAGGGAAGGGTGAAGACAGAGAATTGGGACTTATTTGATGTCAACAAGCTTGTTGAGTTACCTATTGACTTCTTTGATTGCGTAAAAGAGCATTTACCTGGCTTTTCAATAGTCTTAATTGTCAGAAATAACCTTATAGGTGTAGCCTTTAAGGTGTTATTTTTTGGAGGAAAGAACGTTTAATTTTACCACTGTACCCCTCAGGGTATTTATCTAAAAAATAACCCAGTGATTTGGCTCCCTGGAAAGCATTTCTCATTTGACTGGGTGCCTGAAGCTCTATCGGCTTAATTTGAATGGCTACTTCGTCTAACGAGGGCATCAACTCGCCTCTCGTGGGACAAATCTCCATCTGGGTTGACGTTCATATGTTAACTGTATGCTGTTGTTAATGTGAACTTTCTATTTAAAATATACACATAATTTAAGGAATTGAATGATGCAATAAAAATACGATATTTGTGATGGCAGAATTAACAATCTAAGCATTCAAATAGATGTTCGGCTAGCTGGCAATGATGTGTTGCTTATGTGGGATATGTTCCTGTACATTTGGCGGCTTCCATCTTCACCAATGACATAACTCATCTAGTTGTTTTACAATGTTTATTTGGATTGCTAAGAATGAATGGCGTACAATGAATAAATAACCTGGTATTTCTATGCAGGAAGGGAGTCTCCCGTGTTTGAGGCCCAGCCCCATACATCAGATGTGGACCCGGTGGTGCAGCGATGCCCCTCCACACGACACCTGTGGCAGCCCTGTACCTGCAGCTTCCACCTGCGCCTGGAGTGGGTCCCCTGCCTGCTCAAATACTGCCGCAGTCGCAGAGGGGCCCCTGGCAGGGCCAACCCATACAAGTGTGGCATCAGGAGCTGCAGTAAAGGCTACCGCTTCGACTACAGTGTTCCCCACAGACTGCTCTGTCCATGGGATCAGGACACTTAGAACAGTGTCTCTAACAGATCCAAACCCTGAAACTGGATGGTGATGGAAATGAGGCTTGAAGCACTCTGACCTATCCTGCCATTCCCAGTCTATATCAGTGAAATAGTGCCATTGATGGCCTAAATAACATTCTGCAGGAATACATCACAGTCCAACAAAATATTAGTGGGACATCTGAAAATGAACATGAGTGAAATCACTGCAGTCACTGAAGTGTCTGGATTCTGCTGCTCAGCCCATCTTGACTCAGTGTTCTTCACTTCCTTCATAGATGTGTGATGCCAGCTGTGCCGTCTTACATTGGTGAGGCGACAACTGTGCAGCTCAATAATATTGTACTGATCAATGTTGTTCTAGGTTTCAAGAACTTTATGTGAAGCTAAGCCATTGAAAGTGCTGTCTATACCAAGCCCCTTTATTTAAACTGTTTCTCAAAGAAAACGGTTTAGTCTAGCTTGTAGGCTGTCATCTACATTTGACCAATTATTTGTCTTTACAACTTCACATCCACAGATGGGTGTAGGCTTAAAGAGATTGAATACCTATTGAATACCTACAATTATAATGTTGACATTGTTCTCTCATTAATGAGTAATGTGTCAGGCAAAACATGTTCAGGTCTGTAACACAGAGGCAATTGTTATTGAATCAGTGTATTTAAGGCAAAAAATATACTTTCTGGACTCCAAATGACGTTGTCTCAGGTTTCCCATCTGTTGCTAGTTTATAGTGTTCTGAAATGTATATTACTGTCTAATATGTGCCTATTTATTTGATTTTGTTAAAAGTTCAGTTTGTCAGTAGTAAGGTTTATACAAGAGTGCTGTACTACATTTCATGATTAAATTTGACTGATGAAGCATTGTATGTAATTTCAGTGTCTTGAGGAGTAGCTCTTGTCAGATTAATGGGATTAAGTTTCAGTCCAGTTTGTCATGTTTGAAGTCCCTGTGTTTGATCTGCCTGTGGAAAAGGAGGCCTCTGTTCTTCTTATCAGAAGATAGTCATGCACATGTTAATGACCATGATATTCTCATCTTCTGTTTTTCAAAAGGTGTTTGGAAGTGATCCATACCTATTATGGTTGATTGTTGTTGATTGTTAAGTGCCTTAACTTTTTAACTTTGACTGTGTTTATCATGATTTATTATGTATTTGGTAGCTGCAGAGCAGTAGCGTCTATTTACAAAATAAAAATGTCAACACTCTCCCAGACTCTCACTGTATAGAGAGGGATGTGTTGTGATCACTGTTCACATTCGACAATATGATCATGGTTTAACTGTTTTTGGCGCCATCTTCTGGTAAATGTAATATTTCAGATTTAAATGCAAAGTGAGTGGATTATAAAATATGAGTCTTTTAAAATGCTCAGACTCTTTCAATTGTTTGACCTTTTGATGTTATAGAATTTGAATCAGTTATATATTCATCAACTTATATAACAATGATGTTGAGGCATAGACCTGTAAAACACTGTTAAACTGACTACAAAGGGAATCCCACTGTGAATGAAAGAAGCTTGAAACCACCTATTGTGTTCCTATTGTTGATCATCCTTCCTGGGCATCAGTGTCAGTTAGATGACCAGGAGCCATTGTACACACAGACGTACACTTCAAATACAACAAATTGTACGTACAAGTACGCACAAATTCCACTTCAATTCCATGAACAATTCAGTAGTGTGTATTTCACAACCAATACCATTTCCATGATGATGCTACGAGGATCCTTCTTATTATCAGGGACTGTGAGACCAGTCAGGATTGAAGGAGTAATAACTAGAGCAAGATATCTATGTTGGACTTTCAAGTGTCACTGGAGCAGGCTATGGATGCTATGGAGTTCTGTTATGAATACTTCTTTTAAATTGTAGAAATAAATATTTTGAATTTTGAATACGAAAATATGTGAAAATTTCCAGTCACTATACTAAAATACTAGAATACTTTTAACCCCCCACTCCCCCCCCCCCCCCCCTTTCAATATACAATATGCACTGGTGATTGTTGAGGATGTAGCCCATTGATTGGATGATTGATTGATTGGAGTGACACAGCTGTATTCTCAGTATACTCCTTTCCTCTCAATCCCAAAATTGCAATTCCACTGCAAATAAAGTTTTGGGGGCCTAATATGTATCTTTTTACTGTCTGCTTTTGTTTGACTTTGGATATCTTAAAAAAAAATAGTAGCTGGGGATGGAGGCTTAAAAAAGTTGATAAAAGGCCAAAAGAAATATGAGTTTAGATGTTGACATTATGAGAGGAACCTGTGCCATCGTGCTTTAAATCCTCCAGTCTGCTTTCAACAGTCATGTTGACACTGGATAAAACATCAAACACAAAACAGGTATGGATATATTGACATGTTATTATTTTCTTTTTTTGAATCGCCTGAGATTCGACTAACTTTGAATTTAACATGTTTTTGGCTTGGGATACATATTGCACTCACACACACACACACTCACACACACACACACACACACACACACACACACACACACACACACACACACACACACACACACACACACACACACACACACACACACTGAAGTTCCTATTGTTGTTTTATGCAAAAGTGTGAGGCTGGATAGGACACAGCAGAGCCTTATGCAAATGATCCACCATCTGCATGTGTGGGGTATTGAAAAGGTGAACGTTCCTCTACTAACCCACTTAGGTAAATGCAGATGAGCATCAGTGGATTATCAAAGTTTTTCTACAATTCCACCAATTGGACAAGAAGTATATATAAAAGTGAAACTTCAAACTGAGGTGAGCTTTTTATCCCATTATTCTTTACATATGAGTCCATTATGTTTAGGTTTTACATAACTAATCCATAATATCATATAAATCTTGGTGCCTTTTTCATAATCGAGATGAATGTAGGTTGAGTTGCTCAGTATTGTTTTGACTGTGAGAGATAAGCAAACAGGAGTAACTGTGGTGAATACTGAATGGGGATACCCAACTTATGAATATGAGAACAGCAATGCACATTAGAATAACCTCAAGATCATTTTACTTGTAGAACTGACTGCTGCATTGTTCCAGCAAATGTACAATCCTTTAGGAAAATAAGCAGTATTTCTCATTCCAGATATTGAGATGAGCACTGACATAGTGGAACAGTCTCACCATGAACAAACAGGTAAGGATGTTGAAGTTGACTCTAACATCAATTGTTTTATTCTTTTTTGACAAGTTTTCTCTAGAAGCATATATCCAAACAGTATCCCGACTGATCTTGGAAAGTTATCATGTTTGCTTTTAATCACCTCTTTTGCCCTGGAAGTTTATCTTTTCTTTCCTGTGCTCAAAACAGGAAACAGGACAGGACATACAGAGCATGTATTCAGTTAGGTTACAGTCAAACATTTTAAAATACACATTGGTATATGTACTATGTTTGATAATTGTCTAATGAATAATTATTTGTTTGCCAAATGGTCATGTATTTGATACTTGCCTGGAAATATGCTTTGTGAAATGAACTTTTGAAAAAGTAGAAAGACATTTTATTTTTCAATTAAAAAAACAAACAAAAAAAGACAACTTTGTCATCAAATTCTCTTCAACCTCAGAAAGTTATCAGTGATGATGTCAGCATTTTCTTAACAGTTTCAAATTAATTTAGTTTAGAATATAAACTTTATGTGTCTGCTTCCAAAAATAAAAACAGAAATTTGTCTTTCAACAAAGAAGAAGCCCAGAAATCTATTAGCAGTAGCCCAAAGGTTTGGTTGAAAACTGCATTTAGACACATTTCTTTCTCATATCTCTCTCAATCTCAATTCATTGAAAAAAAAAAGAGGTTGTGTTGACTGTCAGTTGGCGCCTACCAGGATGCACCTCAGGCTGTTTACAGAGAAGCACTTCAAGCCTTTGGCTGTGCTGAGACACCAGGTCAAAAAATAAACAAATAAAAAACAGAACAAACTGCACGAAAAATTGAAATAGATTTACAACAAACGTCTTAACTCCTAAACTGATCAAATCGCAAGAATTACTTCACTATCATCTGCTGAATGATTCCAAAAACATGAGATACTCTCAAAATAAGGCAGTCAATACTTATATTCAGAACAGTTCAAAGTGATTATATAAGTCGCAGAATGAATGTTTTTTGTGCTAAAATATCAGTCTTACTACTAAGATGTAATTGTGCATAAAATGTGGGTTACATAATTATTTCTCTGTGTAAGTAAATGGATGTTTCTCCCCAAGCAAACCAAGTTGTCTAATAAGATTATAAAGTGACTTTATAAAAGGCACTTTATATATGAGGCTGAAATCCTAAAAACAGAATCATGCATCAGTATACTATTTGAGCTTCTTTGAATGCTCTCAATCAAAACAAAAGTATAATTGAAAAGTGTTTCACTGTTCACTGTTTCTGCAGTAGCACTATCCATATGCAATGCACAATTTTAAGACCTTGATTTCGTCACTTGGTGATAAATGTGATGTGATGGAATGCACAGTACCCACTAAAGTCTTGATCACAGTCATTTTGTATGTTGGTGTTGGTACACTAATGTTCAGAAATAGGGAGACAGACATATAGATGCACCTGTGGATCTGTAAACATTCAGATGGCAGGGCCTGGAAAGGTTGCCATGGCTACAGTCATCTCATTTGCATGGGCTGATGATTTCCATACTGGAAGTTTGGCTGTAGAGAGGAGTTGGATTTCCATATTGTGGGTCTAGCAGGCATGGCACCCAC
Organism: Neosalanx taihuensis; assembly: GCA_030340665.1. Taxonomy (NCBI): domain Eukaryota; kingdom Metazoa; phylum Chordata; class Actinopteri; order Osmeriformes; family Salangidae; genus Neosalanx; species Neosalanx taihuensis. The sequence goes on along the minus strand of CM059310.1, from coordinate 343,214 downwards.
CACAAACTACCAGAGGTCCCATTTGACATTCAAATAAGGGAAGATTACTTGCCTTGGCACAGTACACCTTTGAACCCAGGCATATATCATGCTTTTTTCTAGAAAGGAAAGGGTTTATTTGATCAATATAAGTGTATGTGATGGTGTAAAAATGCCTTAGGCACATTATTGGGCATTATTCAACGCTGCAATGTTATGGTGCTTGTACTTTGAAGCAGTACCTTGACACAACATGATGGTACATAAATTGAGTCTTATGGTGTTTGTTTTGTTGCAGACATTGAACAAAATGGCATTGACTTCTCCAGACAAGTGAGTATTAATTTCCACACTTTTCTATAGAATCAAACTTTCATAAATGGAAATGATCTTCATAAACATATGTAACTGAGAGAATCTTCCAGAGATGTTTACCAGCCCTCTGGTCCACAGTCATTATAAATAGGACATCAAACTAACGTTAAAGATAAGCAAATTCTCCCAAACCTTGGTACATAGCCTAATGTGACATCAGTGTTGTACTACACACACTGAAACTGACTTTGGTAAAACCCTTAGGTAAAAAGGTTTCTTTGTTTATTTTACTGTTTAAACATTTCAAACAACTTCTGAACATTCTATTATCTATCTTCAAACTTTGGCAAAATGGACGGATGAGTTTTTGCCTGTAACCCTCAGTTACAGGAACTGCCCTAAGCTTTGGAATACATTTGCATAGCCTACTGCATTGCTGAAGGGGGAGGGTGGCACTGTATTGATGTTTGTATCTCGTGTAGCAAGTCCTGCAACCTAACTTAACCGGTTCAAGCGCTCGCATGCATGTGAACACACGCACACACAAACACACACAAACACACACAATCCACTATTATACCACAGTGGAATGCCAATTTAGGATAGTTCTGTAGAAACTGCCAACTTACTCCACAAAGAGGAAGCTGTTTACAGTCTCATAGTGTTTGTTGAAGTCTCTTGCTGTTAAATGAGGATGAGAGTGTTATTCTGTGCTGGTGTTTGGTTACCAGATCAAGACAGAGGACATGAATGATCCCCCTCACTCAGTCACAGCTCTGAAGACATGTCACCTGACTCAAGGCTCACCAGGGGGTCAGCTGAGCACGGTGAGACACAGTTTGGTTGGTCTCACAAAATTAGAGAGAGAAGAGAAAATCCTTTATTTAAAATGAACCTATCACATAGGGATGCACCAATATGGCCATTTTAGCCGATAACGATAACTGCTAACTTCCTCTTTTTGGAAGATAACAATGGATACCTACTGATCAATACAAAGTCTGAGATTATGAATCCCCATCCTGCAGGAGCTGCCCTCCTTACATAGCATGCAGCAGCTGGTCCTCATGCCAGGATCTCACACATCATCCTTCCTGCTCTCACAGACTCAGACTAACCACCAAGGTAAATACCCATGTGTGTCAAAAAATATACTGTACATAGTGTTATTATTTAATAACACATCTAACCAATCAGCATTTTATTTCATCTGTGCATAATTTTACTGTATATAACTGCTTCTCTTACACTTCTGATTGGATGTTAAACTGTATTTTGTTTCCTTGTATTTATACATGTGTTAGGGTTAATGGAAATAAAGTTGAATCTAATCTAATCTAGTCCTTCAGTCACTCTCCGCTAGTTTTAGGGATTAATCAACAGTTCAGCACCAACCCTCCCAATATTAAAATAACTAGACCGATCAATGAGTGTTTCAGCAACTCTTTACTTTAATTCATTACTTTATTATTTCTATCTTTCTGCTGCTGTAAACACACACATCTTATCTTGTTCAGCACTTTTGCAGCAGAACCTCTTGTCCCTGCCGACCCAGAGTCAGTCAGGCCTCTTACAGCACCAGCCTGGATTGGCTCTCACACCCCAGGTAAACCTGACCCTGAGGAAAGAGAAGGTCTTATTCCTCAGCACCACATCACTCAAATCATTTATTTCCAATTATTTTGTACACATTACCTAGATACACAGTACCTAGATCAACAATGAGGCCCATATACTAAAATAAAATAATTTATAAAAATGAATATTTATATGCTGTCGTAATCCCAGTCCAGGTCAAAATGCTCACAATCTTTTCATTCCAATTGAATGAATCCATTGCCTGGTCCACTGTTCTTAATGCTGCCTCTCGCTGGTGTGTCTTCTCCTCCAGGCCATGAGTCGATCTGGCCTGGCTGGCTCCTCCATGGAGGGTCATCTGGACATGTCCCACCTACAGGTGCCTAAACACCTGGCAGTTAGTCAACAGGACGACCCAAATGACCTAGAGGAGCTGGAGCTGTTTGCCAAGGCTTTCAAACAGAGACGTATTAAACTGGGCTTCACTCAGGTACAGTACATACCAGGCAACGGTGACCTTAGCTAACATATTGACCTGAGGGATACAGTTTTCACACAATTCATGTTTATCATTTATGTATTTTGTGATTTTCAGATAGTTGATACATATATGTATTACACAATGGTTGTATGCTTGTGTTTGTGAAGGGGGATGTCGGTCTGGCGATGGGGAAACTTTATGGGAACGACTTCAGCCAAACGACTATTTCACGCTTCGAGGCTCTTAACTTGAGCTATAAGAACATGTGCAAACTAAAGCCCTTACTGGAGAAGTGGTTAAGTGATGCAGGTAAAGTGCAGCAGCATAAGAGACATAAACACAATATTATAAAACAGTACATCATACATTGCTTCATCATGATGTATATGGGAAATGCAACTTTTTATGCCTTGAATGGTTTTAATTTGTGTATTTGAACTGAAACTAGTTTGGTTAAGGTTTCCTTTACGTTTGTTTCCCTGTTAGAGAATTCCCCATCGGATCCAATGAGCGCCTCTGCCTCTCTCCCTCCCTTGATGGAGGGATACGGCAGGAAGAGGAAAAAGAGGACGAGTATCGAAACCAACATCAAGCTGACACTAGAGAAACGTTTCATGGATGTAAGTTTGTGATGTCATCTATCTCCAACCAACCAGAAACACTCAAAGCTGCTGATGCATCCTTTAGTTAGAGAGTGCTGAAATGTGCCAGAACATTTATATTGCATGAATTATAAAGATAGATAGATAGATAGATAGATAGATAGATAGATAGATAGATAGAAGATCATGTTCATTTTACTTAGCGTCATTCCTAAAACACTTGTTCAGTAATAATTGTTGTGGTTTGGAGTGGAACTAGCAAGCAGCACATTGTTATGACCCCAAATTACTGACATTTGTTCAGAACCCCAAGCCCAACTCTGAGGAGATCACTCTGATCTCAGACCAGCTGTCCATGGAGAAAGAGGTGGTCCGTGTCTGGTTCTGTAACCGCAGACAGAAGGAGAAAAGAATCTACTGCCCCGCGTCCAACTCACCTATGAAGTCTCATAACTTTAACTCCAGAATGGTAAGCCACGAAACCAGATAAGTTTTAGCACCAACACCATTTTAGAATTAGGTTTATGATTTGTTTTCTAATAATTTTACATAAAAGAGCTCCGGATGGTAAACTAGTTTCTTTGTAGTTTCTGTAGTCATTGTAGAGTCATTTTGTAAATGAATAGCATTTCATTGAGCTGAACTTTGAAGATAGAAATTAGAAATTAGATATTGTAGATATTACATTAACATTCAAATATATATGTAAACTGCAATGTGTTTTTCCTCATCAGCCATCATGTAACACATTATTTCAGGCGTCCACATCCAGATCATACAGTCCTCTAGCTTCTGGGGGAGGCAAGTATTACACTTACAACACAAGTATGTGATATTCTGTGATAAAAAGATAATACAGGATCAGCATAAAACCACAAATGAAATACATTTGTATTTTCAAATTCTTGAAGTTCAGAAACTAAATGTCAAAGTGTTTTCCTCTTTGTCTTAGTCTCGTCCAGTTCCTCCCCCAGCAGTCCCAGTCGTGGGCCGTCTCCAGGCTCTCTGTCCTCCGCCACCTCTACTCTGAGCTCCCAGGTCAACCAGGCCTACAGCTCTCCAGGGTGACAGAACCACACATACTGACATCTGATCAACCCTGTTCACTGGAAACAAAAGTTAAATACTCTGTGTTTTTATTTCAGGTCGTGGTATCGAACATGGAACCCTGCATCCTATCACCCCTGAGAGATACTTACTAACTGTCCACAATTATTCCGCTAAACCAGACAAACTACTGATGTAATTAGAGTGAAAAGAAATATTAACCTAATAAGATATACATTGTGAAATTGGTATCAAGTACACCTTAATGCAAAAAAGATCTCTGATCTGTGAGAAATACAACAGGTAAATTATTGCCAGACATTATTTAAGCTGAAGGAGCACATTTCAGACCTGATTTTGTAAAACTTGCTAAGTTAAATCTTTATTGTTTACAAATGACCATCGATGCAAGAGTATTGCATATAAACATTTCTATTTAAATACTTGCAAAAGGCAAATGAACAGCAGCAATTCTACAAATGTAAAAAAAAAAATCAGTAAGTTAAATTTGGCTTTGCTGACTTGAACTAACTTGAGTGACATTGTTATTTATCATGACGTTTATTATGTGTGACGGTAATGTGTGAAGGTGTACATATCACAGTGTAAGTCAACAGTGTAAGACAACAACTGTATGTTGTCCATTGATTGTATTTTTATATTTGTATGTATTTGTATGTGACATTAGTGACTTTAGTAAAACTTAGTAGGAGTGTATAGATTTTGGGGCAAAATAAAGTTTGTACTGATCAATATTTTGATATATTATTAGTGTTGAATTTCTGTGTTACTTTTGAATGAGAGAAAAACTAAGCATTTGTAAAGAATAAGACTTGTTTGGTTGCTTGTTTGTCAGAAGGACAGACAGAAGAACATCAACACATTCTGTATGCCAGACTGTTAGTATTCACAATATACATGAACTTGTTTTAATTTGATGATGAAAAACAATTGTTATCAAAGATTTTATAGCTAGTAATAGTTAATTCTGATTATGTATTTTATTCTGCATATCATATACAATTCCAAGACATTTAACTTAAACTGTAAATATCCATAGATGAACAGTCCTACATTAACTAGCTAGTTTGATAATGCTTTGTTTCCTTTGCCACAATGAACCATCTTTGTCCACCAGATTAGCTGAGACCAGTAACTAACCAGAGCCTGTTTTATTCTGTTATAAGATCCGTGTAATTATGTGATCATATTTGAACTGTTTGCACATTTCTCTCTTAACCAGCAGCAAGAAAACTGCTTGGTCAAATAGGACTTTCATCCACAGCTGTCTAACCCTCCACCTTACATCTACCACAGAAAATACAACCTAAGGCAAGTAAATTACTTTCATTCAAATTAGTGGTATTTATATCCTTCCCAGGATTCCTACCCGGAAATGACATTTGTAACAAGACAACATGCATCTATAATAACGCAGTGAGCAGAATGGAATGTTTACTTCCAGTAGAGAAGCAATAACCCAGACCTGTCACAGATTAAAACTAATCTGGATGTTGGTTAAAGCTGCAGCTTTGTCTTGTCCACTTCACAGCTTCAAGGGTAATGAGCTTTTAGTCCTGAAGGGGAAGTGATATTCCTTCCATTGTTTTATACTGTGGATTGAGTCAACTATTGCTAGTAAAAATCACCATCAATATAAAACTCTGTGTTATTATGTAGGATTTATGAGTACCTAAACATGAATGTTGATGTCTATATGACAATCAAGCGATACATTTAAGGTTTAAGATTATTATCTAATCATTATTATTATTGACATTAACGTGTACTTCCTAGTGCATGACACACAATCTATGTGCCTTGTGTCGTTTGCCTGGTCCATAGTGTACAAAGTGTGTATCTGGAGAAAAGGACAGTAATCTCATAAGAGGCTAAAGCTGTGCTGGAGCTTCAGGGGGAAGGGAAGCAGCAGGGACATTAATTGATTGTAGTTGACGGTTCCAGTTGCCACAGAGAAGTTAACGTATGTTAGTTTCAGATGTTCCAGTCTTCTCTGACCCCTTTAGGTGGTTTTGAAAGGTCAGAGGCGCTCTGATGAAAGTTCAGGAGAGAATCTGTTTTCCTGTGCTGATGTTTCAAGTCTGGAAATCAGATTAGGATGGATAGGAAGAGAGAACCAGATAAGGTAACGCACACTTGATTCATTACATTACTATGGCTGCAAACAGACATTTTTCTTGATTTTTAAATAGTAAAAAGGAAATAAATTTAACACAATTCTTACATTTGAACATTTTGATTGTGATATTTACAGAGCATTTTAATGTATGTTAATCCACATTAGGGAGGTGAATAATGCCAAGTCCATTTTGACTGGTTTTAGGGCCTTTATCCACAGTATCAATACTTATCTTAATCAACAGGGAGCTATTGCAAATGTAGCAATTGTTACAATTTGAAATTGACATGTTAGCGCTTATCAACACTTAGAAAGAAACTAACATTATAAATGTGAATGAACATTTAGAGATTGAACATAAAACTGCAACCAGTTCAGAATCCAGAAGTTGACCTGAGTGGTGGTTCTCCCTTTACTCCCTTTACCCTTTAGTGGTGGTTCTCTGGGTTTGATAAACAAAACAATGTTATTTGAATCTTTCCCAATATAGCTTGTTAGCTATTTATCTATGATCTATATGTACCTGTCTATATGAGAAAGGATGCAAAGAAACATTCTAATATGATGCGTTTGAGAAAATCCGGAAATTGTATGAAGACAAAATAAATATACAAAAAAAATATCAATTTAGCTGCTTGGTTTCATGATGACAGGTAAGAAGGCTCATGAATCTACTCACTGAAAGAAAGGTGAACCCATTTGTGTAGCAGATTAAGACGTGTTTGTTATACCTGGCTATGACAGCATATCAGGTAGGACCCACAGGAGCTGCACTGACCAGCTAGCAAGGGTCTTCAGTGACCTCTTCAGCCCCTCAGCCTGTCTGTACTCCACACCTGCTTCAAGAGAACCACCATTGTTCCTGTGCCCAAGAACATCAAGTTAACCTGCAAGAATGACTGCTGCCTGATAGCACTGACCTCTGTCATCATTCATCTGCTCCTCCCTGCCTCCCACCCAATGCAGTTTGCATACCGGTCCAACAGGTGTAGAGATGATGCAATCACCCCGATGATGCACACTGCTTTTTCCCACCTGGACAAAGGTGGGAAAAAGAAAGGCTTCATATGTGAGAAAGGTGTTCACTGACAACACCATCATCCCCTCCAGACTCGTCTCCAAGCTTGTGGATCTGGGACTAAACACCTGCCTATGCAAGTGGATCTTTAACTTCAGGCACTCCCCAGGGCTGTGTGCTCAGTCTTCTCCTGTTCACTTGGCAACGCACAGTTCCAACCTTCATGTCAGATTTTCTGACAACACTGCCATTGTAGGCCTCATCTCATGACAGTGATGAGTCATCCTCCAGAGAGGAGGTTGATACCCTGACATCACGGTGTTACAATATGCTCAAAGTAAAATGTATGAATCCTTTCTGAAGTCACTATACATCACAAACTGAACAATCTGTCAAAGTCTGTCTAATCCTGATCTTTCTCCCAGACAGATACAACAATGCTTCTTCTGGAGGTGTGCTGCAGTCTGATTGGCTGGTTGGCACTCTACTGCGTCTTCTGCTGTCTGGCCAACCAAAGAGGAAAGGAATGGAACTGCCGACTGGTGACGCTGTGTCATGGAATAATCATTGTGTGCTTGACAGCCTACATAGCTTTCATAGATGGACCCTGGCCCCTCACTCACCCAGGTCAGATGAGGCACTGAAATGTGTGCTAGGTTTCTTTATCTCTATACTGAAGCGATATCCTCAATGTTTGCATTTCCTCACCTCCCTAGTTCCCAATTACAAGATAAATCATCATCTTCTCACATTCTTTACAGTGTACGGTAAACTGAATGATATAAAACCACACCATCACAAATACCTGTATTTTCAAAAGGGGGACATAGTGAAATGCACGGAGCCACCTTGTTGCATAGGATACAGCAATGGTCCCCAACCCAGGTTCTCGGGGCCCTCTGTCATTATGAAGTTCAGCAGAATCCTGATATTGATTTACACATTTTTTAAATAGGTGTGTGGGAAATGGGAAACATCTAAAACATGCAGGACAGTGGGCCCTGCGGACCAGGGAAACATCTAAAGCATGCAGGACAGTGGGCCCTGAGGACCAGGGAAACATCTAAAGCATGCAGGACAGTGGGCCCTGAGGACCAGGGAAACATCTAAAACATGCAGGACAGTGGGGGGCCCTGAGGACCAGGGAAACATCTAAAACATGCAGGACAGTGGGTCCCTGAGGACCAGGGAAACCTCTAGAACATGCAGGACAGTGGGGGGCCCTGAGGACCAGGGAAACATCTAAAACATGCAGGACAGTGTGCCCTGAGGACCAGGGAAACATCTAAAACATGCAGGACAGTGGGCCCTGAGGACCAGGGAAACATCTAAAACATGCAGGACAGTGTGCCCTGAGGACCAGGGAAACATCTAAAACATGCAGGACAGTGGGCCCTGAGGACCAGGGAAACATCTAAAACATGCAGGACAGTGTGCCCTGAGGACCAGGGAAACATCTAAAACATGCAGGACAGTGGGTCCCCTGAGGACCAGGGAAACATCTAAAACATGCAGGACAGAGTGCCCTGAGGACCAGGGAAACATCTAAAACATGCAGGACAGTGGGCCCTGAGGACCAGGGAAACATCTAAAACATGCAGGACAGTGGGCCCTGAGGACCAGGGTTGGGGACCACTGACATACATACATTTTGTAATTTTGTAATTTCATAATTTTGTCAGAAATACTTAATGACTTTTTTAATTAGGAATATATTAGCACAAATTAGCAATGAATCCCTGTACTTTTGTCCATGTCCAACCGTAGGTGAGGAGAACACAACTCTCCAGATCAAGGCCCTCGTGCTCAGCCTGGGATATTTCTTCTTCGACATGGGCTGGTGTATGTGCCACCATTCTGAGGGCCCCATCATGCTGGCTCACCACACAATGAGCATCCTGGGTATCCTGCTGGCACTGGGCCTGGGAGAATCTGGAGCTGAGACATGCGCCGTCATCTTCGGCAGTGAAATTACAAACCCACTTCTCCAAGCCCGCTGGTTCCTCAGACAGATTGGACGCTATGACACCCTTGCGGGGGACGTGGTCGACTTGCTATTCATCTTCCTGTTTGCCTTTGTGCGTGTTGGTGTGGGAACCATGCTGCTCTACGGTGAACTCATCTCCCCTAGACCCAGTCTAATAGTGAAAGGGGGGGGTCTGGCTATGTATATATTAGCCTGGGTCTTCATGGTGGACATAACCAGATTCGCCTGCAAGAAAAGTCGGGCCAAATATAAAAAATGGCAAGAGAGGCACAAGATGTTGGAGCAGAATGGGCAGGATATGTATGGACATACTGGAAAGACAGATTGAAGGCTGAATCTTTTCTATGTTTAGATACAGAATGCTATTTGATGCTCCTTTAAACATTTAAACACGATATGAACTGGAACTCATGAAATGAGTCTCATTTTGGGGACTTTGCGCTATTTAAATATATTTCCAGCACCTTCAGGAACCTGTTCTGGGCCATACTTTTCAGAGGAGGATTGACTGCAACCCCTATTGCTAATGGTGCATCTAAAGGAGTTAATTCAGTTCATTAATTCAAAGGAGTGGAGATGTAGACTACCTCAAGAACATACTTCAAGAAGACATCTTTGTTTTATTATTTTTATACGTAATTTGGCTACTGTGCATGTCTCAAAGTTAGGCTGCATTCAGCTTTGTTTAGTTACCAGTCAACAATAAGCAATCGCCAAAGAATTAACATGAATACTATGGTGATCCTTAGTAAAGTGAATGAATGTATCAACTTTACACTACGGTAGGCTGCACTTACTAGGCAAGACACATAGGTATACTAATTCATAACTCCATGCTCTTTGTATAAAATGTGGTCATTGTTGAACTTGAATTGTTGAACTTACAGGACTTTAGTAGGCAACAAGAAAGCATTGTGTGCCTGTTGCCATCTATAGCCGTGTATTAAACTTATCCTTTAGGTGGCAGTCTCCACCTTTTTAATGTTGTTAACCTTACAATTTGGGTGTTTTGCAATCTTGAAGCTGTTTTAAATAGTCACAATCCTTAGCAGCCATCAGAACAATGATGAATAAAGACTACATCCCCCAGTGTAAGAACTGTTGTCTCTGGACACATTATATCCCATACTGCATCTGATATACTGTTATCAAGACTTGATTTTTACTCTTCAGCAAGTGCATGATATGGGATCTCTAGACCAAGTAGTCAGATTAAATAATCTATATAAATCATATTGTCTCAGATCCCTGTGGCTCCCTCTGCTTAAACTGACTTTAACCATCTCTGACCCAAGTTGAACACTGGATTTTGGTGTTTGAACACCCAATGACAGCAGGACTGTAAGGGAGGGGATCCCTCACTGAATTGCTCCTCCCAACGTTTCTTCCATTTTTTTCTCCTCCAGTAAGTTTTCTGGGAGTTTTTCCTTGTCTTCCTGGAGGGTTCAGCTTGGTGGAGTGGCAGGTCTATGGGCGTATGCAAAGCCCTCTGACTGAAACATACAAATATATTTGGATTTGATTGGAGATCAGCTCGAAGGATTTATAACGTTTTGTTTTACGTTTGTTACGTTACGTTTCACTTCTTGTAATAATTGTCATCCTTAGGTAATATTTATAATGAGACACTGACACTGAATAGTACGATATGAATCAATGATACAAGTAGAAGTAAACAAGTGTTAAACTAAAATGCACTTTGACCAAAACAGTTATCTGAAAAACACCATTGGGGGTGGGGGTGGAGGTGGGGGGGGGGGGGGGTTGGGGGGTGGGGGGGGGGGGGTGAGGTGGGGGTGGGGTGGGGGTGGGACAGCATTTCCTTTTTCCATCCGCTCTATACAGTAGGAGTGAGAGGCCTGTGCAAAAGTGGGAATCACTGACTTGAACTTACTTGAACATTGTGAACGTGGCGCGCAACAATGTTTCAATTAGTTAAAAAGGTCTAGAACTTTCTGTCGGAAACTTTGGTTCTAGTTGGCAGAAGAGTTCAGAAGAGTTCCGGACATGAAGGACCAGAAGATCAGGAATGCTGCTGCCATGAAAACCTTCCAGAGGGGAGTTTAAGGGATCCGCACCGAGGGCCAGCAAGCTGGGAAAAAAACCTACGAGAAGACGAGAAACGATGTCCAGACTGTTTGTCAGTTAACAGGGAAGACTTGTTTAAAAACAATAATCAACAAACAACAACTTGGTCTTGTTGAAAAAGGAAACATTACCAACAGGCAGCCAGTCTGTTCCCTGGTGGTCTGCTGACAAAGAGAGGGCAGACAGCAGCCTGGATAAGATGTGTTCATATTTACTGCTCCTCTGGAAGACTTTCACACATTAATGTAGTAATACTCGGTATTTCAATGTGTCACGGAGTATTCACTTCATGTCCCGGTAATGTCTTTGAAGAAGAAAATGTTGATATTTTACCCTGATTCATTCGCTCTCGAGTCACATTTTTTCACATCAGTTGCTCCAGAAACATCCTAAATATACCATTTGGGTCTAAACTGTGGAATACCAACATTACTCTTTCCATTTGATGGATAAAACGTTTTTTCAGTCGTTGTGGATCGCCTTGGTTGGACGAAAACTAAAAGGACATACGGAGTTTGTCGTGGTGGTAAAATGCTAGTTGGATAAAATCCGTGGAAAAGCCCCATAAAGGAAGCCCAATGAGCGGCACACAGTCAACACTCACTGACAGGTAAACTACACAGAAAAGTCTCCAATGATGATTGAATCATATGGGTTTGCAGTGTGGATCATATGGGTTTGCAGTGTGGATCATATGGGTTTGCAGTGTAAATCATATGGGTTTGCAGTGTGGATCATATGGGTTTGCAGTGTGGATCATATGGGTTTGCAGTGTAAATCATATGGGTTTGCAGTGTGGATCATATGGGTTTGCAGTGTAAATCATATGGGTTTGCAGTGTGGATCATATGGGTTTGCAGTGTGGATCATATGGGTTTGCAGTGTAAATCATATGGGTTTGCAGTGTAACGTTATTTCTTGTGATATAGTTGTGTTGGTCAAATTGTGTGCTGGAATTGCTATGTAGACTACTATTCTATAACCCCACATTTTTCTTAGTTGGTGAGTTTTTGAGACTGTAATCCCATATAAGCATTCTTACTCTTCAATGGGTCCCAATTATTATGTAGAAAGGAGTTCTTCTTGGATTCCTGTGAATTATAATGGAAACGATGCGTAAACAAACCTGCTGAATTGATATACAGCAAAAGGTAAATCCTCAGGATGATCAAGAGGTGATCTGATTGGTGACATTATGGAACCGAGAGGAACATGGGAACATGTTTTCATCTGCATGGCCCAGCACATGGCTGTCCTTAACACTGGATGTGTCTAGCCAAAGTCTTTACTGGTTTGTGTTGAGTAGGGTCATGTATTGTTGTGGTGACACAGCATCATACTTTGCCCAGAGTGTGAGGAACAGCTGAACAATGAATTAGCTGTTTTTGTAAGGAGGGGCTTCATTGGAAGTCAGAGACAGGTGGTGAATGAGGAGAGAAAAGAAAATAACATCAACATGATAGAAGTGATTTGTAGAAGTCCTCTGGCATGAGTGTAGAACTACTTTCTGGTCCAGTGCCATGTTATATGCCTTATATGCTATATGCCTTTGCTACGAGCTGTTTCTATTCTTGTCATTTTGTACGACATGGGCCAAAGCACAAAACCTCAGTTTTTACGGGGTGGCTCATTTTTTCTGCCGTATATAAAATAAGATAATTCTTTATTTGTCTCGTAATGGAGACATTTCAGTTGTATTTCAGTTTTCCATTGATGGCAGTTTGAACAGCTTTGGACAGCTTTCCAGTTTTTCTAAAACTTCCGAAGTTGATGGCTGGGAATGGAAAAAGCAGATTAGATTCCAGTCCACATTCTTGTACCCTGAAATGTGTATTCCAAGAAATGGAAAAGATAGACACACATTATGCTGGAAAGTAATTTGATGTTTAATTATTTCACTGGTCATGTAGACGACAAGATTAAGATGGGTTATTTTGATGTTGTTGTCATGCAACAAAAACCTTTTGCAGTCAGTTCTACTAATGTTTAGGTCACCAAGACACCACATCTCATCAAAGAACCTTTTCTGGCTATAATTTGGTTTTGTACTGATCACACACGAGCCCTTCCTACTAACCTCCTTCTTCCTTTGAATCGAACCTACAAGAGTCCCATTGTAAAAAACAAAACAAAACTAAAAAGCTAGTCACTGTAAACAATATCAGTGATGACTCACAGTTGTTATGCCTTTGGAAGGCTGAAGATGACTAATGTCCACAGAGCCTGAATACTGTGTACGTAATCGGTGGACATGACACTTATGGAATAAGACAAAAACAACAGCAACATATTTTGATGTCAGTGTGAGACCAGCAGATGCCAGAACTTCACAGAGTCTCAGACCATCTTCTGCAGCATCTTGAAACAGTCTCACTTATTAACCTAAGATGTCAGGTTCTCTGTCAAAAAGTTGGCACAACCAGCGATGGATAAAACCATGAGTTGAGAGATAACCAGGAAGCAGGATCATCCCATCATTATGACCCGCATGCAGCCTCAACGTGTTGCTGTAGACAGAGGAACAGAACCCAGACCAGTCTGCTGCCTCTGGCTCAGACACGTTCTACTATGAAGGGTTTATATTCAGCCCCCCCTCCCTCTCTTGTTTCAACCCCACCTCAATAGTTATTAAAATAGTTATTCTCTGGCAGGTCCTGAATCAGAGGGAGCCTAATTTAATTCCCGTTTGATTTGGTTGAGATTTGATTTGACGGATCAAAGATATAATCCTCAGTAGTGTTTCAAACATTTTCTATCCTTTGGACTTCTGCTGTCGCAGAAAGTCTGTGTAAATAATCTCTATGCCTTCAAATGAAGTATGAATAAATAATTGGTACATGCATGCTTGATGTATACCCCTGATGAAGGTGATTTAGAGAAACTGATTTAAGACTGACTGATGGAGATATTGATCAGTGTAACTCGTGCTAGTGGGAAGTGTCACTGTTGAGACTGATGAAGGCGGGGGGGGACATGCGACCGGCTCTTTGTCACTTTTTTGCTGATCAGAGGTTTTCCTCTCTCCCTGAGGCCCTCGCGGGAAGTGGTGACATCACTGATAAACAATGTCTGCCAGCCCGGCCTGCAGCCCTTCCTGACCGAGCTGCTGGCCAGTGAACAGAGCAGGATGGGAGGCAGCCCAACCTCTGCTGTCACCCCCCCCCCCCCCCCCCGTAACACTGGAACTGGGCTGTTCTGAAAGGGCTTTTGGTTGCAGTGTTTTGACTATGTTAGGAAATGCACTCTGAATAGCCGTTTGTGATTTCAAATTTGCCAATAATGCAAAGTTCGTTTTTTTTTCTTCTAATGAATTAGTTCCCAGTTGTGGCAAAACAAAAACTGACGTTGAAGATTATACAATTGTCAGCAGTATTCTGTGAAAATAGGAAGATTTGCGAAAATATGGAAAATCTTTTAAATACTAAACACATCACATACTTCTTCATTTCTATTGTTTTGTATTTGAAAACCAATTCATTGTCATACTAGTCTGAGATTGCATGGGGGCAAAAAGTTTGTTAACTTCCTCAGAAACAAAGATAAGAGTGTGGGGGCATGGTGGCATGGTGGCCCCTAAACAGGCTGGTTATCAGCAGATGGGTGTGTTCAGGTGTGTCTTATCAACATGGACCAGGTCTGTCTCATGACTTGGGCTGCTGAAAGATGTCGTCTACCTCGTGGAAATGTCAGGTTTCTCGTGTGAAGATATTATCAAGCTCAGCCATGCAGAGAGAGAGGACAAGTTAAGACAAGTTCACTTTGATTTGCTTTTCTGAACATAGACAAAACAAATAAAACCAGATGTTCAGGTCGTCATTTTGTCCACTTTATGGAGGACTACTAGACAGAGCTCCCACTGGAAGTTAGGAAGTGGAACTTTTACCAATGTTGGCCTGTCAGTGCCCTCTGAAGAAGAAGAAGAAGAAGAGGTTTCTGTTTGTGTTCTGAAGCCTCAGCTGTGTTGAGTCATGGATCCATGAAGAAGGTCACGTTGCACCGGCTGATTGAAACTTGTCAACCAAGTGATCTTTGCTGTCTGGCACAGCTGAACATCCCTGTCATTAGTCAGGATGTTGCCTCCATGCCTTCAGCCATGTAAGTCGCTTTGGATAAAAGCGTCTGCTAAATGAATAAATGTAAATGTAAATCCAGAAACACACTGACAGCCTGTGTTTCCTCCAGTCACACTTTGTCTCTGTGTAGACAGATCGACCCCACATTAGTGTCTCAGCAGAGTTGCTAACACCAATGAAAGGAAGAGCAACTATGAGACTAAAGTGTCTGAATCCTTCATGACCCGTTGGGTTTGTATTACAGGTGTTGTAGTGTCAGTCTCACCATGTTTCCTCCACCAGCGCTCAAACTGGGAAAATCCCGTCTCCAGAACAATAACACCCCAAAGTCATGTGATGTTGTGGGTGGACAGTATTTATACTGAGGAGTCATTTCAACCTATTCGAATATTTAACACTTGCCACACTTTATCACAGGACCTTGTGTTCTTGTTAACTCTTTAGCGATATTAGCCCTCTAGTAAATCTCAGCCGTGCTAGTTCCCTATAATGGGAAAACAATCGTAAAACAGTAATTGAGTTCAGTCAACTGATTTTTTTCTACCACAATAAACCACCGTAGGACTTTTTAAAAATATATTTATTTTTTCAAACGCATATCTACAATCCAAACTAGTTCTGTCCTGATGTTATTGTTCGCCCTCTGTGTAACTCGCCCAGCTCTCAGTCTTTAGACTGGTGTAAGTGCTACAAGTTCAGACCTGCTAAAACCAGAAGCTGTCTGCAGATGAAAGACACACCCAGACGAGTTTGGCTGTAAAGACAAAGGTAGACTGGCTGGACATGACAAATACAATTCCAGCTGGATCCTCCATTAAACTGAATTTCAAACGGATCTAATCCAGTCTAACATTGATATCCAGGCTCCCATGATGCTTTCAGAAACATGATGTTAAGATTCTGTTGTCACTCACATCACAGACTACATCAAGGGTGACTCTGGGAAAGGGTTTCATGCTGATTGACAACATAGAATATTATTATAGTTTTAATACTGTTGTATAGTGTCCTGTTGTATAGTGTCCTGTTGTATAGTGTCCGGTTGTATAGTGTCCTGTTGTATAGTGTCCTGTTGTATAGTGTCCTGTTGTATAGTGTCCTGTTGTATAGTGTCCGGTTGTATAGTGTCCTGTTGTATAGTGTCCTGTTGTATAGTGTCCTGTTGTATAGTGTCCGGTTGTATAGTGTCCGGTTGTATAGTGTCCGGTTGTATAGTGTCCGGTTGTATAGTGTCCGGTTGTATAGTGTCCGGTTGTATAGTGTCCGGTTGTATAGTGTCCTGTTGTATAGTGTCCTGTTGTATAGTGTCCTGTTGTATAGTGTCCTGTTGTATAGTGTCCGGTTGTATAGTGTCCGGTTGTATAGTGTCCTGTTGTATAGTGTCCGGTTGTATAGTGTCCTGTTGTATAGTGTCCTGTTGTATAGTGTCCGGTTGTATAGTGTCCGGTTGTATAGTGTCCTGTTGTATAGTGTCCTGTTGTATAGTGTCCTGTTGTATAGTGTCCTGTTGTATAGTGTGCTGTTGTATAGTGTCCTTAAACACAACGTCTGACTTTGACATTTTGGAGTTTTGAGTTTTTCCTGACCTTCCTCCACGGCGAGAAACTGAAAATGTTGTATAGTGTCCGTTAAACAACAACGTCTGACTTTTGACATTTTGGGAGTTTTGAGTTTTTCCTGACCTTCCTCCACGGCGGAGGAAACTGAAAATATCTGGTTCCTTTGCAGACAGGCCATTTGTCGTGTCTCTTTGGATGATGTGAAAACATGTCCTCTATCTGTATTATGATGGGAAACAGTGGTTGAATGGCTGCTCTGCAGTACCTCAACAGTGGCACAGGCCTTCCCAACTTCTCTAGACGCCCTCCCAGCTTGACCTCCATGATATTAACACACTGCCACTCTCTCTCTCTCTCTCTCTCTCTCTCTCGTCTCTCTCTCGCTCTCTCTCTCTCTCGCGTCTCTCTCTCTCTCTCTCTCACTCGCTCTCTCTCTCTTCTCTCGCTCCTCTTCTCTCTCTCTCTCTCCCTCTCTCTCTCTCTCTCTCCTCTCTCTCCTCTTCTCCCTCTCTCTCTCTCTCTCTCTCTCCTCTCCTCTCTCTCTCTCTCTCTCTCTCTCTCTCTCCCTCTCTCTCTCTCTCTCCTCTCCTCTCTCTCTCTCCCTCTCACTCTCTCTCTCTCTCTCTCTCTCTCCTCTCTCTCTCTCTCTCACACACACTGTCTGTCTCTTTCTTAACGCACAGCTTTGATCAGACACAATGCTCGCCCACCGTGTCCATGCTTCACTTCAGCATCATGTCTGTAGTGCTTTGTGCAGTCACATTATTTTCTTCAGGGTTCTGGTAGTTTCAGTGTTTCAGAAGCCAAAAAAACATTTCACTGGTAAATCGGAAAACTGGTTTGGCTGAAGTAGCTCCACACATACTCATGGAGCCCATAGATTATGAGGCTGATGACTTTTCCTCTCCATTAGTGTTTATTTATTCCTTTTCAGTTAGATGTCATGATTCTTTGTGGAGAATCTCCCCCCAACTGTCCTATTTAGACAAATTCTCCATGAAACTGAACCATGGCTGAAGCTCATACAGCCCAAAATGGGACATAGAAAGGGGAAACAAATATACTTGAGGTTTTGAAAGTGTGACCAGCAGAAGTGTGTGTGGGCCTGGTGTTCCCACAGGAAGTGGCAGGGACAACGAGAAAGAGAGAAAGAGAGAGAAAACCCCTCTTGAAAAGAGAGGGAAACAGGCTCCTGTCTTCCTCTCTCTTTGCTCTCTTGCTTAGTGTGTGTGTGTGTGTGTGTGTGTGTCTGTGTGTGTGTGTGTGTGTGTGTGTGTGTGTGTGTGTGTGTGAGCGGAGGCAGTCCAGCACACCGCCTTGTGCCCTACACACGTGACAAGAGCGCTCAACTTTCCCAGCTGCGTCACCATGGAAACTGCCAGTAATGTGCAACCGCTTTCCCATCCTCCTCCCCTCTCTCCTCCTCCCCTCTCTCCTCCTCTCCTCCCTCCCTCCTCCTCCCCTCTCTCCTCCTCCCCTCCCTCCCTCCTCCTCCCCTCTCTCCTCCTCACCTCTCTCCTCCTCCCCTCTCTCCTCCTCCCCACTCTCCTCCTCTCCTCCTCTGCCAGCAGTTGAAGAGAGAGGAAAATGACTTCCTCAAGATAGCTTGTCTGACTGGTGACCCTCACACCCCCTCTCCTCCCCCTCTCCTCCCCCTCTCCTCCCCCTCTCCTCCCCCTCTCCTCCCCCTCTCCTCTCCTCCCATCTCGTCTCCTTCAACCCTGGAGCTCCTAACATCAGATATGGATGTTATTTGTTTGCCATACTGGCCCCCCCACAAGACACCCTAACCAAGTCTTCCATAAGGAACCAGCCCTAGTTTGATTTGCATAGTTTGAGTAAACCTTTAACAAGCTTTCCTTTAGCCTGAACCCATATTTCAGTTTAGTACTTTTACTATAAATACGTGTAAAGTAGGAAGGCACTTTGGTCAACCGTGTTGTTTTAAAGTGCAATAGAAATACATTTGGATTGGATTGGACGGGACAACAGTCACACACTGCCAGGAAAGACTGATGGTCTTGCATGTGACATTAGATTATATTAAACTTTGATGTCATTGTGCACAGTGCTTGGACAAAGGATATGAAATATAATAAGAATATAACCAAGTGTGTATAGTAACAGCATTGAGCTAATGGTGATAAACAGCAGTGCAGTGTACTGAGTTCTGGAGCAGTAAACACATAGACAGATACATTACTCTGAGCAGAGGTGTCATGGTGTCTTAATGGATGTAATGAAAGTAATGAGCTAATTGACTCTCATCAGAGGGTTATTATACACTCTGAATATAAGGTGTGGTCAGACCATACTGAACACCCAGCAGGCTCGCCTGTCTGTGGCCTTAGAGAAGGAGAAGGAAGCTGAAAAACACATCTAGCAGAACTTCACATGGTATCGTTAGACGATGGCTTCAGCCATGATGTCATGAAGAGTCTGTATCTATGAAGGAGACAGAGTGAGATGGATTTAGAAGTAAACCAAATAAATCCAGTATTCCCTTCTGAAGGTTCAATCTATGAATTACAACCAGTCAAGTTTTAAACACAAAGCTCTCGTTTGATAACTATAACCAAAGAGTTAATATGGCCAGAGTATATTAAGAGAATGTAAATGTTGCCCTCAGTCACATGTAAATCACTGTGTTAAATCATGTCATTACCTGTTTAATGTGATATGTCTGGAACTGGAATGCCTGAATTCATATTTCCAGCTGAGTTGGGCCTGCGTGTGTGTGGGGGGGAGGTGTGTGTGTGTGTGTGTGGGGGGGGGAGGTGTGTGTGTGTGTGGGGGCGGGGGGGGGGGGGTGAGGGCACTGGAGCGAGTCGCAATAGGAGGAACGTTTTGTCCATCAATTGCTGCGGTCTCTCCCCCCACATCCCACACACACAGTCATAAGTACACACACACACAGTCATAAGTACACACAAACACAGTCATAAGTACACACAAACACAGTCATGGTGTGTACTATCCAAGGACACAAGCACACTTCCATATATGATCACATAGAACCTGTCATGCCCTCACATGTTCATACAGTCTCAGTCTTCCCTGCCTAGCTGCCATGCATGTGTTCAGATGATAAGAGGGGCGGGGCAGCTGGCCACGTCTTTATCACTGCTATCAAATCACAGGCTGGGAACTTCCTCCACTAATGAACCATCACCACCCACTGGGTGGGGTTTTAGTGTATTGTGGTGTTCCAGTCACTTCAACCATCACTTTGGTAGCTTTATTTGTTGTAAATCTGTCATATACTTTAACATTTGGATTTTCAATCAATTTTAAGGTTTGAGCTAGTATCAGTTAGGATCCTGCCCAGGCAGTTCCTGCTGGCCAAAGCCTGATAAATGGTATAATGCAAGAGGATTCACCTTTGATCTTTGAAGCTACAGACATTTTGTAATGCAGTGGAAAAAAAAATAAAACTTTATTATGTCAATCAAAATGACATGACTTGTCCCCCAATTGTTTTGGGGTTGTAGACAGTGTTCTACCCCTTCTACACACCATTAAGGGCCCCCAGCCCCCCCCCCCCCCCCCAGCCCCCACCCCAGCCCCCCCTACCCCTTCTCCATAGAATGGGTGGTTTTTTTGCACAGCATATCTCCATGTTTTGCAGGTGGCGGCTGTATTATGTGCTGCTCTCCCACACATGCAGAGGCAGCAGCTGTGTAGAAGTGACCATTCAAATGTTTGCACGCTGTTCAACTCTGCCCTTAGTTAACCAGCCACAAAGACAACTGCTGAGAGAGGGATTCTGTTTGCCTTAACAAAGTAGGGAAACATTCTGAGCTCTCCTAGTTTGGGGTAACTGAGGGCCAGTCAGGGGTAACTGAGGGCCAGTCAGGGGTAACTGAGGGCCAGTCAGGGGTAACTGAGGGCCAGTCAGGGGTAACTGAGGGCCAGTCAGGGGTAAATGAGGGCCAGTCAGGGGTAACTGAGGGCCAGTCAGGGGTAAATGAGGGCCAGTCAGGGGTAACTGAGGGCCAGTCAGGGGTAAATGAGGGCCAGTCAGGGGTAACTGAGGGCCAGTCAGGGGTAAATGAGGGCCAGTCAGGGGTAAATGAGGGCCAGTCAGGGGTAACTGAGGGCCAGTCAGGGGTAACTGAGGGCCAGTCAGGGGTAAATGAGGGCCAGTCAGGGGTAAATGAGGGCCAGTCAGGGGTAACTGAGGGCCAGTCAGGGGTAAATGAGGGCCAGTCAGGGGTAACTGAGGGCCAGTCAGGGGTAACTGAGGGCCAGTCAGGGGTAACTGAGGGCCAGTCAGGGGTAAATGAGGGCCAGTCAGGGGTAACTGAGGGCCAGTCAGGGGTAACTGAGGGCCAGTCAGGGGTAACTGAGGGCCAGTCAGGGGTAAATGAGGGCCAGTCAGGGGTAACTGAGGGCCAGTCAGGGGTAACTGAGGGCCAGTCAGGGGTAAATGAGGGCCAGTCAGGGGTAAATGAGGGCCAGTCAGGGGTAACTGAGGGCCAGTCAGGGGTAAATGAGGGCCAGTCAGGGGTAACTGAGGGCCAGTCAGGGGTAACTGAGGGCCAGTCAGGGGTAAATGAGGGCCAGTCAGGGGTAAATGAGGGCCAGTCAGGGGTAACTGAGGGCCAGTCAGGGGTAAATGAGGGCCAGTCAGGGGTAACTGAGGGCCAGTCAGGGGTAACTGAGGGCCAGTCAGGGGTAACTGAGGGCCAGTCAGGGGTAACTGAGGGCCAGTCAGGGGTAAATGAGGGCCAGTCAGGGGTAACTGAGGGCCAGTCAGGGGTAACTGAGGGCCAGTCAGGGGTAACTGAGGGCCAGTCAGGGGTAAATGAGGGCCAGTCAGGGGTAACTGAGGGCCAGTCAGGGGTAAATGAGGGCCAGTCAGGGGTAACTGAGGGCCAGTCAGGGGTAAATGAGGGCCAGTCAGGGGTAAATGAGGGCCAGTCAGGGGTAACTGAGGGCCAGTCAGGGGTAACTGAGGGCCAGTCAGGGGTAAATGAGGGCCAGTCAGGGGTAAATGAGGGCCAGTCAGGGGTAACTGAGGGCCAGTCAGGGGTAAATGAGGGCCAGTCAGGGGTAACTGAGGGCCAGTCAGGGGTAAATGAGGGCCAGTCAGGGGTAAATGAGGGCCAGTCAGGGGTAACTGAGGGCCAGTCAGGGGTAACTGAGGGCCAGTCAGGGGTAAATGAGGGCCAGTCAGGGGTAACTGAGGGCCAGTCAGGGGTAAATGAGGGCCAGTCAGGGGTAACTGAGGGCCAGTCAGGGGTAAATGAGGGCCAGTCAGGGGTAAATGAGGGCCAGTCAGGGGTAACTGAGGGAATGTCAGGGGTAAAATACTTCTTCAGTAAAATACTTTGACACAAATCTACCTCCTCAGTAGTTAATTTATTTCACCAACTTGTCATAAAATGTTGTGATAATATGTTGTGATAGTATGCCAGTGAAGTACGTTGTATATTTTGGACTTAAAAACGCTGGTCAAAAGTGAAACATGATTAGAAAGTTATAAAGGTTGTTGTCATAAGTGCTTCTGTTTTGTATTTCAGGAACTTGTTTCCTTGATAGATATTGCCAGCATTGCCCTGACCATGTTAAGTATGAAGGATTGGGATTTACTGTCCTGTAAATGAGCTTGCATCTCACAGGCCAGTGAGTCCTGAGTCTCTGTAGCTGAGCGAGACATCTCAAAGGAATTGTCTGGTATTTTTGGCATGCGAGACATGAGTGTTTTGTTGTTAAGTTTACGTTTTTTTTCACCTCTCGATATCTGTACGGCTATAAATAGCCTCAGTTGGAGACACTCCCTGTATGCTGACGAGGTCTACAGGAACCAGACGCTCCTTCAGACACTGGTGATGGTTTAGTTTAGGAAAAGTCTGCTAGACTGAGAGCTGAGACACTACAGCCAGGAGCAATTGTGAACAATTCTGTTGACGTCTAGTAGACATTCTCTACTATGATTCACAGAACGGGGATTAATTGCCCTGCTGGTAGAATAATGTGCAAAACCCCTAAAACTTGACCAAAATAATCATTTGTACTCTAATGTTCTCAAAGTAAAACTTGAATAACCAAACTCAGCACTATGTATTGCTGAGGGAACTCATTCCATGTTCACTGAACCCCGTGTCTGCCGAGGCTCTTCAATGGATTATTGTGCTCAATGGCTGACATTTACAGGACAGTCTAGCAGGGAATGCAAATCATGCCCAGGCCTTTTCCTGTGTTGCCACCACTGTGGAATAGAGGAGACAATAACGATGAGATGGTTTGCATTTGGTAAGAGCTCTCAGGAGATGGATTATCTCCAAGTGCTGTTTATAATAAATTGGTAATTACCTTGGTCCTGAGTAGCCTTCCTGCTAAGAAGAGCTTAATGGTTTAAGAGCTGTGGACTCCTACTGCATGCTAGCTAGGATGTGCTCTGCATCTTTCTAATAATGCCAGGAATCTGTGTGTTAGTTTCCTGTATGAGACCTGCCCTCCTCTGACGAGCCATGAACCTGAAACAAAACAATTAACGATGGCAGCTATATTAACCAATCAGGGGCAGAATAGGACGAGTCTTCGCAGAATAAGTTAGGGATGATTGGCATGGTGATGCTGCATTGAAGACTACTGCAAGTATTAGCTGGGTTTGACTTCATGCAGGCAGCTGACTTAAATCACTGAAAGAAAGAAGAAAGACATGATCCCTTATTAGTCCCACAGTGGGGACATTTCACAGGCGCACACATGTTTAATGGCTTGGCTGGGAATCGAACCCCCACCGGGGATCAAACCTTGGTCTTTTGCACATGGAAGGCAAGAATCCAACCACTGAACCACCAAAATACTGGCTGCTTCCAGTCTGTCGGCGCTGCATCAAGTCAAACATCTAATAGATGCCTTCAACATCCACGCCCAGAGAGAAGAGCAGCTTCCAGTTAGGGAGGAGTTAGAAACATGGGGAGGAGTTAGAAACATGGGGAGGAGTTAGAAACATGGGGAGGAGTTAGAAACATGGGGCGGAGTTAGGAACATGGGGAGGAGTTAGAAACATGGGGTGGAGTTAGAAACATGGGGAGGAGTTAGAAACATGGGGAGGAGTTAGAAACATGGGGCGGAGTTAGAAACATGGGGAGGAGTTAGAAACATGGGGCGGAGTTACGAACATGGGGAGGAGTTAGAAACATGGGGCGGAGTTAGGAACATGGGGCGGAGTTAGAAACATGGGGTGGAGTTAGAAACATGGGGAGGAGTTAGAAACATGGGGCGGAGTTAGGAACATGGGGAGGAGTTAGAAACATGGGGAGGAGTTAGAAACATGGGGCGGAGTTAGAAACATGGGGTGGAGTTAGAAACATGGGGCGGAGTTAGAAACATGGGGTGGAGTTAGAAACATGGGGCGGAGTTAAAAACATGTCTATGGTTATAAACGTCTATATGGTGTAAAGTCAGACTTCTAGCAAGATAGCGCAGTGTACTTTGTCTGAAGAACTGCATGGTCAGAAATAGTTTTGAACCAGAACTTACTGCTTCAAGTGAGCCGCCTGCAGACCTGCACACAGTTAAACTCACCTAATGATTCAAAACTGGACAAACAGTTTGATTCTGAAATGCAGGATAATTCCGTATCTTGCTGTCCTACAGGTACACTGTTGCCTGCTGGAGATACATGCCATATTGGTGCAACTTGTTTGGCTCTTAAAGCTCTTTCTTTGGCACTTACTGGTTTCTCACAATGCATGTTTCATAATCTACAAGCCTGCTATGTGTTGGGGTCTATCACGTTGTTATGATCAGTGACCGGTGCTCTTTTGTAAAGCTCTCTCTTGTAAGTCACTTGGAAGCGTCTGCTAAATGACAACATGTAATGATAATGTTGTGGAAGTACTGGGAGGGCAGAGCCAGGTGAGCCAGAACTGCTGGCACATTGCAGATGTTTGAGCCCGGTTAGTTTGATGAATTAACCCCAAACCCTTTCATCTTACCCCTAACCCCTTCATCTTACTCCTAACCCCTTCATCTTACCCCTAACCCTTTCATCTTACCCCTAACCCCTTCATCTTACCCCTAACCCCTTCATCTTACCCCTAACCCCTTCATCTTACTCCTAACCCCTTCATCTTACCCCTAACCCCTTCATCTTACCCCTAACCCCTTCATCTTACCCCTAACCCCTTCATCTTACCCCTAACCCCTTCATCTTACCCCTAACCCCTTCATCTTACTCCTAACCCCTTCATCTTACCCCTAACCCCTTCATCTTACCCCTAACCCCTTCATCTTACTCCTAACCCCTTCATCTTACCCCTAACCCCTTCATCTTACCCCTAACCTTTTCATCTTACTCCTAACCCCTTCATCTTACCCCTAACCCCTTCATCTTACCCCTAACCCCTTCATCTTACCCCTAACCCCTTCATCTTACCCCTAACCCCTTCATCTTACCCCTAACCCATTCATCTTACCACTAGCACTGACCCCTTAAAAGGGCTAAGGGGTGAAAACATGAGATGAAGAAACGAGACACAGCTTGATTACGGTTATGTGATCCTACAGAGGCGACAGGCATCAATCATCACAAACCCTCATGATGTCGTCTCTGCTAGTGTGATGCTGTCGTTAGTCTGGTTACCTTTCATGGGACTGTAGAGACTTTGGTTCAATTGAGCCTGAACATCTTATTGTAGACAGGGATAATTGAGTGTTTGTAATAGGAGCATGTGAGGGGTATTGATTTGTATGGCAGGACAGGCTGGACAGGCTGTCTGCTACTGTCACTGACTCTACTGGTGTCATTAGCATGGCTAGCCAGGGGAGGAGGAGGGGGAGGGGGAGGAGGAGGGGGAGGAGGAGGAGGAGGGGGGAGGAGGAGGGGGAGGAGGAGGGGGAGGAGGAGGGGGAGGAGGAGGGGGAGGAGGGGACTGTGCCATCCCACTCTGGGAGACTGTAATGTGAGGGAAAGGCACGATGCAAAGCTCTCTTGAACGCTGCTCAATACACTTCAGGCTAATGATCTATTAAAGAGCTCAGTTCTCCCTGATCTGCTCTAAGCCTGGAGGTTAAACCAAGGTCTTGTTATTACAAACCTCCCAACTAATCACTGGAATCTTAGGCATGTATATTGTGCCATCCATGCATGTGTGTGTGTGTGTGGTGTGTGTGATGTGTGTGTTTGTTGTGTACTCTACCAGAGTCATTAATATGGCGTAGCACATTTAGGCTTTCTGAAGTCAAATATAAAATAGGTTTATGATTGTGCCCTCATGATTCAGAAGCAGTGAAACACAGTCCCCACAGCACAGCACAGCCCCCACAGCACAGCCTCCACAGCACAGCCCCCACAGCACAGCCTCCACAGCACAGCCCCACAGCACAGCCTCCACAGCACAGCCTCCACAGCACAGCCCCCACAGCACAGCCTCCACAGCACAGCCCCACAGCACAGCCCCCACAGCACAGCCCCACAGCACAGCCCCACAGCACAGCCTCCACAGCACAGCCCCCACAGCACAGCCCCACAGCACAGCCTCCACAGCACAGCCCCACAGCACAGCCCCCACAGCACAGCCCCACAGCACAGCCTCCACAGCACAGCCTCCACAGCACAGCCCCACAGCACAGCCCCACAGCACAGCCTCCACAGCACAGCCCCCACAGCACAGCCTCCACAGCACAGCCTCCACAGCACAGCCCCCACAGCACAGCACAGCCTCCACAGCACATCCCCACTGCACAGCCCCCACAGCACAGCCTCCACAGCACAGCCCCACAGCACAGCCTCCACAGCACAGCCTCCACAGCACAGCCTCCACAGCACAGCCCCACAGCACAGCCCCCACAGCACAGCACAGCCTCCACTGCACAGCCCCACAGCACAGCCTCCACAGCACAGCCCCAAAGCACAGCACAGCCTCCACAGCACAGCCCCAAAGCACAGCCCCACAGCACAGCCCCACAGCACAGCCTCCACAGCACAGCCTCCACAGCACAGCCCCACAGCACAGCCCCACAGCACAACCTCCACAGCACAGCCTCACAGCACAGCCCCACAGCACAGCCCCACAGCACAGCCTCCACAGCACAGCCTCCACAGTACAGCCCCACAGCACAGCCCCACAGCACAGCCTCACAGCACAGCCCCACAGCACAGCCCCACAGCACAGCCCCACAGCACAGCCCCACAGCACAGCCCCACAGCACAGCCCCCACAGCACAGCCTCCACAGCACAGCCCCCACAGCACAGCACAGCCTCCACAGCACAGCCCCCACAGCACAGCCTCCACAGCACAGCCCCCACAGCACAGCACAGCCTCCACAGCACAGCCCCCACAGCACAGCCTCCACAGCACAGCCCCCACAGCACAGCACAGCCTCCACAGCACAGCCCCACAGCACAGCTCCCACTGCCTCTCCTAGCTTAGCTCACTCTCTGTACAGGACCTACAGGAGCTGGCTGCTGGCAGACAGTGGAGATGTTGTGTCAGCTCAGCTGCTGGCCAATCATACGTCTGCCCCTCCCCTCATCCCCCTCCCCTCTTTCTCACAACCCCCTTTCTCTCTCTCTGTCTCCGTTTGTCTGTCTCCCTCTCTCTCTCCCTCCCTCCCTCTCTTTCTCTCTTTCTCTCTCTCTATCTCTCTCTCTGTCTCTCTCTCTCTCCCCCCTTTCCTCCTCTCTCTGTCTCTCTCTCCCCCCTCTCCTCTCTCTCTCTGTCTCCCTCTCTCCCCCTCTCCTCTGCTCTCTCTCTGTCTCTGTCTGTCTGTCTCCCTCTCTCTCTCCCTCCCTCCCTCTCTTTCTCTCTCTCTTTCTCTCTCTCTCTCTGTCTCTGTCTCTCTCTCTCCCCCTCTCCTCCTCTCTCTCTGTCTGTCTTCCTCTTTCATGCACTTCTTAAGCATTCCCATTCACCGTGACCTTCAGTTTGACCTCATCAGGATATTGACCAGCCCCAACCCAGACACACGCAGCTCAGCTAGGTCTTATTAGACTTGTCCTTATTTTCCTCATCTTTGCATTCAATTTAAATTCAACTCCAACAACCTGATGTGCAACAATCCTCCATAGATATCCAACTAAAAAGGCAGGAATCTGTATGTGTGTCTGTTGTGTGATTAGCCTAAGAAGCGGGAAGTTCATTTGGATGAGTGATTTGCAACAAGTCAATATAATTACATAAACTGCACTAATTATTTTGAACACCCTAACCTCCCATCTCCCTCATCCCAGACCAAGGGGCCTGGTTAGGCCCCTAATGAGAGAGAGAGGGTGATGGGGGAGAGACCTGGAGCTTCAGCTTGGACAAATGAGGGTTAAATAGAGGAGTAATAGAGGAATTCAGCGGATGTAACAGAACCTAAAAAAGACCTGACATAACTTCCTCCTAAACTACTGGACAGTTAATCCCAGACTCTGTTAGAGGCCCTACCTCCTAACTATGGGGTGGAGGAGGGAAGCAGGACTTAGTGTTACTAACCATACAGACCAATCAGACATGACACCGACATCCCCTAGACTCCCCCCCCCCCTCCCTGTTTTCCTTTATTCTGTTCTACTCTCACAGACCTCTCACACCTTGTAGCTCATTTCCTCTCCCTTCTCTCTGAAATGTGCTCTTTTCCTCTTTCAAACTCTCCCGTTTCTTTAATTTGTTAAATGTCTGCTCATATGACTGTTCTGAAGGGCCCCAGTTCTGTGCAGTGACCTTGAGTGTTTGGTGTTTCAGTTCTCAGCTTCAACATGCCTTTCTCTCACTAATTTGTAGCTTTGCATGCCACTGTATTTCCTTCCCTCAGTCCACTACATATTTTACATTATTTCCCTGAAAATAACTGTTCTCGATCTCGATGGAGCAGAATCAACAGTCTTAAAAGTTGTACCTACGTTTTTACAGTCAGTAAACAGTTATTCTGTCGTTTAGAAGGACGTTGCCATGTTTAATTTCACTTCATTTCAACAGAAAAACTGATATTTACGATTTAGTTCCCTCAACAAAGAGGGATTAAAAAAATGATTTCACTACTTCGGGATTGAAAATCAAATAGATTTTGGGAATTGTGAACACATCTTTACTCTCTTTCTCTCTCTCTCTCTCTCTCTCCCCATCTCTCCCTCTCTCTCCCTCTCTCTCTCTCTCTCTCTCTCTCTCTCTCTCCCCCTCTCTCCCCCTCTCCCTCTCTCTCTCTCTCTCTCTCTCTCTCTCTCTCCCTCTCTCTCTCTATCTCTCTCTCTCTATCTCTCTCTCTCTGTCTCTCTCCACCAAGTGCTTTAGCAGAGTCACCATTTTAACTGTGACAGGATAACACTGAAAGCTTGGGTTTCAAACCACATCTCATCACTGTTTACTAGTTCTGCTTCCTTATTCCATATTGTTCCTCCTTTGGTAAGATGACTTTCTCAACATGTACGTGTTTATTTGAGGGCTGAAGATGATATTTGGTTAAAACCCTCCTTTGTAATGTTGCTGCAAGGTCATGCCTCTCTTGGGATGTCGTTGGGTATTGGTGATTCATTATTCAATGTTGGGCTTTCCATCTTTTCAACCCTAAAGAGTTTAAAGCCTTAAGACCTAAAAGATGAACTGGGATAACCTATTTCTTTATTTATTCATTGAAGCGTCTGAGTTACCCCAACCCAAACCTCTTATCTCTGCCTCTTCCCAGCATAAGGGTGGAACATGGGTGTAGTGGAGGTGCTCAATGCTTGGTGGTAGCTGGGGCTGGGGGCTGGCTGCTGGGGGCTGGGGGCTGGCTGCTGTGGGCTGGGGGCTGGGGCTGGGGGCTGAGGGCTGGGGGCTGGGGCTGGGGGCTGGCTGCTGGGGGCTGGCTGCTGTGGGCTGGGGGCTGGGGGCTGGCTGCTGGGGGCTGGCTGCTGGGGGCTGGGGGCTGGGGCTGGGGGCTGAGGGCTGTGGGCTGGGGCTGGGGGCTGGCTGCTGGGGGCTGGCTGCTGTGGGCTGGGGGCTGGGCTGGGGGCTGGGGCTGGGGGCTGGGGGCTGGGGCTGGGGGCTGAGGGCTGGGGGCTGAGGGCTGGGGGCTGAGGGCTGGCTGCTGGGGGCTGGGGGCTGGCTGCTGGGGGCTGAGGGCTGGGGGCTGGGGGCTGAGGGCTGAGGGCTGGCTGCTGGGGGCTGGCTGCTGGGGGCTGAGGGCTGGGGGCTGGGGGCTGTGGGTCTCCTCCCCTCCTCTGGTTCCTGCCCCCTGTACCAGCCCCGGCCCTGACCATGCTAATAAAACGTGAACAGACAGTGTAGCGTGAAGAAATGTACGTCCCGAGCCCAGTCAGGATGCACTCTCTGATCAGAATTATTGGGGCAGAAACAGGGGGAGTGGCTCCTTCCTTTAGGGCCTGGAAAGGGGGATGGCAAAAGAAAAGGGTGGGAAGGAAGGATGGAGGAAAGAATGGGGCAGAAATATGTGTGTGTGTGTGGATTGGGCATATAGTATCATGTTCTGGTTTGACTTAACTTCTTATAGTTCAGAAGTGCTTTTAGGACACAATGGAAGTTAGACCTTTAGGCAGTTAGACCTTTAGGCAGTTAGAGCTTTAGGCAGTTAGAGCTTTAGGCAGTTAGAGCTTTAGGCAGTTAGAGCTTTAGGCAGTTAGACCTTTAGGCAGTTAGACCTTTAGGCAGTTAGAGCTTTAGGCAGTTAGAGCTTTAGGCAGTTAGAGCTTTAGGCAGTTAGAGCTTTAGGCAGTTAGAGCTTTAGGCAGTTAGAGCTTTAGGCGGTGGCTACAGAAAGAGACAATGGATTTCAATGGATGGAAGTCTTGTTCAGTCAGTGATGTATTCATACCAACATTCCCTGCATGGGGTCTTTTACTCTCCAACACTGATCATCTAGCTAAGCTTTCTTATCCACTGCAGCCGTCAGTGATGTGGGCCTGGGTCTGTGGCTCTGTGGCCCTGTGGCTCTGTGGCCCTGTGGCTCTGTGGCCCTGTGGCTCTGTGGCTCTGTGGCCCTGTGGCTCTGTGGCCCCGTGGGCCTGCGGCTCTGTGGCTCTGTGGCCCGGTGGCTCTGTGGCTCTGTGGCCCTGTGGCCCTGTGGCTCTGTGGCCCTGTGGCTCTGTGGCCCTGTGGCCCTGTGGCTCTGTGGCCCTGTGGCTCTGTGGCCCTGTGGCCCTGTGGCCCTGTGGCTCTGTGGCCCTGTGGCTCTGTGGCCCTGTGGCCCTGTGGCTCTGTGGCCCTGTGGCCCTGTGGCCCTGTGGCCCTGTGGCTCTGTGGCCCTGTGGCCCTGTGGGCCTGGCTCTGTGGCCCTGTGGCTCTGTGGCCCTGTGGCCCTGTGGGCCTGGCTCTGTGGCCCTGTGGCTCTGTGGCTCTGTGGCCCTGTGGCCCTGTGGCCCTGTGGGCCTGGCTCTGTGGCCCTGTGGCTCTGTGGCCCTGTGGCTCTGTGGCCCTGTGGCCCTGTGGCCCTGTGGCCCTGTGGGCCTGGCTCTGTGGCCCTGTGGCTCTGTGGCCCTGTGGCCCTGTGGCCCTGTGGCCCTGTGGGCCTGGCTCTGTGGCCCTGTGGCCCTGTGGGCCTGGCTCTGTGGCCCTGTGGCTCTGTGGCTCTGTGGCCCTGTGGCTCTGTGGGCCTGTGGCTCTGTGGCTCTGTGGCTCTGTGGCCCTGTGGCCCTGTGGCCCTGTGGGCCTGGCTCTGTGGCCCTGTGGCTCTGTGGCTCTGTGGCCCTGTGGCCCTGTGGCCCTGTGGGCCTGGCTCTGTGGCCCTGTGGCTCTGTGGCTCTGTGGCCCTGTGGCCCTGTGGCCCTGTGGCTCTGTGGCTCTGTGGCCCTGTGGCCCTGTGGCTCTGTGGCCCTGTGGCTCTGTGGCTCTGTGGCTCTGTGGCCCTGTGGCCCTGTGGGCCTGGCTCTGTGGCTCTGTGGCTCTGTGGCTCTGTGGCCCTGTGGCTCTGTGGCTCTGTGGCTCTGTGGCCCTGTGGCCCTGTGGGCCTGGCTCTGTGGCTCTGTGGCTCTGTGGCTCTGTGGCTCTGTGGCCCTGTGGCCCTGTGGGCCTGGCTCTGTGGCTCTGTGGCTCTGTGGCTCTGTGGCCCTGTGGGCCTGTGGCTCTGTGGTTCTGTGGCCCTGTGGCCCTGTGGCTCTGTGAATGCAGGGCGTACGCTCAGATAGGACGGTCATGCAGATTTCATTATGACATTTCAGATTCCTTCTGCTCTTGGTGCCTGGAGCTGACTTCTGCTGGTCTGAACAGAGATAAATAGGCAGACAGGATATGTCAGTGCTGTTAATGATGACATAAAGACCTAATATCTCTCTTGTCATCTCTATATTTCAGTTTTTTATCTCAGTTCTTGTGTTGCTTGTTTGAAGGCAGGACAGCAGCAGTCATATTTTCAGGAATGAGCTTTATTTGGACTTAGCATGTTTCAGCTTTATATAAGGAGGCAGCTGGCTGAGCAGTGAGTGTGTCGGGCGAGTAATCAGAAGGTCCCTGGTTTGATCCTGGGTGTGCCAACATGACGTTGTGTCCTTGGGCAAGGTACTTCACCGTACTTGCCTCAGGGGGAATGTCGTACAAACTATACCAACTCTACTTAAAAATGTAAGTCGCTTTGGATAAAATGAAGCATTATCATCATTAATATTATCATGTGTCCCTTATTTCTTAAGGGTAGTATGTTGAGAATGGTCTGTATACCTTTCCTGTTTGAATATGACTGAGTTTGTTTAGTCGGAGGTACTTAAATTGGCCTTGTCTGTTCAAATGTGGTGACTTTGTACTACAGAGATGCAAACTATGATCCGGAATTGTCTTTGCTCAGGTATATGATGTTATAGGTCAACATGGGAGGGGGGGTGGAGGGGGGGTCTGTTCCTTGTGCTCTTCTCTGTCCTCTCAGCGTGGTCTGTGTTTTGACTTGACGCTGCTGTTTTTTCTGGCCTGTGAGCAGACTTTAAATGGGAGGCTTGGCTAAAACTCTGGGAACTAGCACGAGGTTTCTAAAAATCCTGCCCCCTGCCTTCACTGAAAGATACACCCCTCCCCCCCCTCCCCCCCCCCCTCCCACATTCAGGAAATGGGAACCCTGCCAGAAGTCCTCTCTGTTTCCGGGAATCTATCCCACAATGCTGCAGTGTAGTAAGTTTGCTTTGACGTGATCGCCATTGTTCAAAGTGCAGAACCTCCAGTAGGGGAAGGAACAGAAACACAAACAAAAAACACCCGCGGAAGAGAGAGAGCAGGAGTGTGGGTGTGCGAGGACAGGTTATATAGAGGAGAGAGAGAGTGTGTGTGTGTGTGTGTGGGTGTGCGAGGACAGGTTATATAGAGGAGAGAGAGTGTGTGTGTGTGTGTGTGTGTGTGTGTGTGTGTGTGTGTGTGTGTGTGTGTGTGTGTGTGTGAGGACAGGTTATATAGAGGAGAGAGAGTGTGTGTGTGTGTGTGTGTGTGTGTGTGTGTGTGTGTGTGTGTGTGTGTGTGTGTGTGTGTGTGTGTGTGTGTGTGTGTGTGTGTGTGTGTGTGTGTGTGTGTGTGTGTGTGTGTGTGTGTGTGTGTGTGTGTGTGTGTGTGTGGACAGGTTATATAGAGGAGAAGCGTCTGTACAGTCAATACGTAAGGAACCTCTGGTGCATTAATCTGTGCTGTTCTCACTTGCATCATTTGGAGAGTCTGAAACCTGTGGAACTGCATGTCATGACCATGAGGACATGAGCATCACACCTTATTTATGGACGTTGTTTCAGGGTTGGTCTGGTGTCACCTTGTTCTGTTGTTGTAGAATGTCCTTCCCCTGTGAAAGGCTGAAGGTGATGTTGTGTTGTTTAAGATATGAGGTTACATGCTCCTTCACAGGGCTCTGAAGCTGTGAGTGACATTAGCACCCAAAACGCAGGCAGGCTGTCAATGAGAGTTTCCAAGGATCTTTTGTGGTATGTGTGTGTGTGTTTGTGTGTTCTGGTGCTTAATCCTTGCTCTGCTGTTTTACTGGTGAATGCATGACGTCTAGACAAAAAAATGTAATAAATGTATAAAACAAAACGAAAATGTACTTAACTTTTTCCTTTGCTTTTGCAGGTTTCCCAAAAAAGCAACTAGGTGAGTTGATCTTTCTCTGCTTACTCTTTCAGATCCAGGATCTATATTGTCATCAGAATAAGAATATCATGTTCATATTTCCTTCTTAAGGCCAAACCTTGTAATGTGAAGTAGGATGTTCATGTACCTAGTGCCTTTGGCTCTCTGCAGACCTGTTAGGAAGCCCCCCCCACCCCCCCCAGTGGGACTCCCTCTTCAGAAGTGTCAACATGAAGCACTTTTCCCCCCTAGCAGCAGGGATTCAGCTAGGTCTGGGATTAGATCTGACATCATTAGTTCTGTATCGACATGTTGACCTGTCAGAGGGGGAGAGAATTTACAGAATGTATCAAATATGAGACACATCAAATATTGAACTGAACATGGATTAACACAGAAGTGAGACAAGACAGATATAGGGAGATGCAATCCACCATCCACCGTAAAACATAAACCTGACACAAATGTTTGAAAAAAAATATATATAAATACCAACATACACATATAGGCCTATTAAAGTTGAAAAAGAAAGCATGTGAATATACCAAATCTTTACATTTTAAGTACACTACCAATTTTGCAGAAAATGTTTAATCTCTCATTTCATTCACTTAAAATAGATTTAAGGATTCTCTTTTTCTCCCTTGGAGAATATATTTAAGGGCAGAATCCCAAAAGACATTTAGAGTAACTAACCCATAGCAGACCTTTACAGTCTTGATATGCCCACAGAAGACAGGTGTGTCAAGGCTGGTGTTTATAATAACCCTGGGAGGGGAAGAATAATGTACGGTCATGTACGGTTATGACAGACCATGTGTGAGTGTGTGAGTGTGTTGTGTGTTGTGTTGTGTTGTTGTCTGACCGGTCCATCATGGTGTTCAGGACTGCTAGCATTCTCAGCAAAGACCACCCCCCCGACAAGAAACCTAAGAGTGACAAAGCCGCTGTCCAATCAGTGCATGAGTTTGACCCCACAGGTGAGTGATGCTCTCAGGTGTGCCTTCACACACACACACACACACACACACACACACACACACACACACACACACACACACACACACACACACACACACACACAAATAAACAGTAATGTTTCTCCTCAGGTGGGCTGTGTATTAGAGATAAGGATGGTGGCCAATCCATTAAGTTAATTGAACATTAATTATGCAGCGTGTCAATAGGAGAAAGTGCTGTGGAACATGAGCTATCTACCCTGGGGAGGTGGGGAGGAGGGGAGGAGAGGAGGAGGGGAGGTGGGGAGGAGAGGAGGTGGGGAGGAGAGGAGGAGAGGAGGAGAGGAGGAGGAGAGGAGGTGGGGAGGAGGGGAGGAGAGGAGGAGGGGAGGAGAGGAGGTGGGGAGGAGGGGAGGAGAGGAGGAGGGGAGGTGGGGAGGAGAGGAGGAGGGGAGGTGGGGAGGAGGGGAGGAGGTGAGGAGGAGGGGAGGAGAGGAGGAGGAGTGAGAGGAGGAGGGGAGGTGGGGAGGAGGAGAGGAGGTGGGGAGGGGAGGAGGAGAGAAGGTGAGGAGGGGAGGTGGGGAGGAGGTGGGGAGGAGGAGGGGAGGAGTTGAGGAGGAGTTGAGGTGGGGAGGAGAGGAGGAGAGGAGGAGAGGAGGAGGAGTGAGAGGAGGAGGGGAGGTGGGGAGGAGAGGAGGAGAGGAGGAGAGGAGGTGGCTCCAGTGTAGTGAAAGGGTGAAACAGAACCACCATTGGACCCTAGCTGACAGAAACATGAACCCTCACATGATGCTGGACTGATGAACTCCAGACAGAACTGTAGAGACAGAACTGTAGAGACAGAACTGTAGAGACAGAACTGTAGAGACAGAACTGTAGAGACAGAACTGTAGAGACAGAACTAAAGAGACAGAACTGTAGAGACAGAACATGTAGAGACAGAACTGTAGAGACAGAACTAAAGAGACAGAACTACAGGGAGTGCAGAATTATTATGCAAGTTGTATTTTTGAGGATTAGTTTTATTATTGAAAAACAATTATGTTCTTGATGAACCCAAAAGACTCATAAATATCAAAGGTGAATATTTGTGGAAGTTGGAGTAGGGCTTTTTTAGTTTTAGCTATTTTAGGAGGATATCTGTGTGTGCAGGTGACTATAACTGTGCAGAATTATTAGGCAACTTAACAAAAAACAAACATGTACCCATTTCATTCCTTTATTTTCACCAGGGAAACCAATATAACAACTCAGCATTCACGAATATACATTGCTGGCATTCAAAATAATAATAAAATTTAAAAAATCAGTGACTAATATAGCCGCCTTTCTTTACAAGGACACTCAAAAGTCTGCCATCCACGGATTCAGTCAGTGTTTTGATCTGTTTGCGATCAACATTGCGTGCAGCAGCAACCACAGCCTCCCAGACACTGTTCAGCGATGTGTACTGTTTCCCCTCCTTGTAGATCTCACATTTGATGAGGGACCACAGGTTTTCAATGGGGTTCAGATCGGGTGAACAAGGAGGCCACGTCATTAATCTTTCTTCCTTTAGACCCTTTCTGGCCAGCCATGCTGTGGAGTACTTGGATGCGTGTGATGGAGCATTGTCCTGCATGAAAATCATGTTTTTCTTGAAGTATGCTGACTTCTTCCTGTACCATTGCTTGAAGAAGGTGTCTTCCAAAAACTGACAATAGGACTGGGAGTTGAGCTTGACGCCATCCTCAACCCGAAAAGGTCCCACAAGCTCATCTTTGATGATACCCGCCCATACCAGTACCCCACCTCCACTTTGCTGGCGTCTGAGTCGTACTGGAGCTCTCTGCCCTTTGCTGATCCAGCCACGAGCCCATCCATCTGGCCCATCAAGACTCACTCTCATTCAAAAGCTTGGCAATTTTAAGAGTGCTCCATCCCTTTGCAATATATGCCACTATTTTTGACTTTTCTGAGCCCGTCAAATCCCTCTTCTGACCCATTTTGCCAAAGGAAAGGAAGTTGCCTAATAATTATGCACACCTGATATAGGGTGTTGATGTCATCAGACCACACCCCTTTTCATTACAGCGATGCACATCACCTGGTATGCTTAATTGGTAGGAGGCTTCAAAGCCTATGCAGCTTGGAGTAGGCCAATATGCATAGAGAGGGTAATGTGGTCAACATACTCATTAGCCTAATAATTCTGCACTCCCTGTATAGACAGAACTATAGAGACACCACACACACACACACACACACAAGCACACACACTCCCCACCTATGGATGAATCATCCACTCATCTTGCATATAGACACACCCTCACACACAGTTGACAGGTAGTGTTGACTCACAGACAGACAGAGAGACCTGAACAGTCCTGGCATCTGAGAGCTTTGAGGCCCCAAAGTCATGTGACCAGGCTGGACACACACACGTAGATCCTCTCTAAGCAGCATGCAGGAGAATGTTGCAGGTCAAAACTGTTATAGTAGAAATCGCTCTTCTTCACTCCTCTTATTGCAGCATCAACAAATTGCACTTTTAGTGTTAAAAAAGTAGAAACGGATCAGTTGTGATACTGCTGCTACTATTGCTGCTCATTAGTTCTTTATTTGCTATATATTATAATACTGTTATTGGTATAATTGTTATAATTGTAACAACTATTACACCATTTATACCAATACCTCATATTGATCATGCTAAATGTTCATTGAGAACAGCATGTCCTGAATGTTTATTTATCATCACAACTTTCTCTAAATTAATCCTCTTCGATATAATGCAATACTTAAAACAAGTATATGCTTGTTTTTATTACAGTACATTTAGTCATTCAGCAGACACTCTTATCCACAGCAACATACAGCAGTACAGGGACATTTCTCTGAGGCAAGCAGGGTGAAGTGAGGCAAGCAGGGTGAACTGAGGCAAGCAGGGTGAAGTGCCTTGCCCAAGGACACAATATGTGTCTTTCTAAATGCCAGAGAACATTCTTCTCATACTGATTTTATTAGTCCAGTTTAATGCAATAAACGTACAGTTTGCGCATTAATATAATGAATAGCCAACATGCCATCAAAAATATGATGTAATGGTGATGTTGTATGGAGACAGACTCTTTGTCTGACATATTAAACACACTAATTAACCACACTATCTTTTTCCTGTCTTTCTGAAATGTTTCAATTTTGATTTTCTCTCCCATTTCTGTTTTGCTGTTTTCAATGTGCGTCTGGGCGTGTGTGTCTGGGTGTGTGTGTGTGTGTCTGGGTGTGTTTCTGGGTGTGTGTGTGTCTGGGTATGTATTTCCACTGTGCCTGTACGGTGTTGTTGATAGACCTGCCTGTGCAGAATCCTGTAGTAGCAGAGGGAAGTCCAGAGCCTTGTGGTAAGATGGCCCTGGAGCAGAGGACCTATCCTGCCTCGCTTTCTCATTCCCTTTACTTCATCTGCACTGCTCTCTAAACACCTGGATAGATACAACGAAATATAATCAACTCCCATTCCAAAAATACAAACATATTCAAAGATCTTTTTTATCCTGATCAAAGATGTACAGTATAGCACGATTTTGGGAATTTCTCGAATGATTGAGTTTACAAATTGATTCATTCATTGTCAAACTCCCTTCATCTGATGTCCCGGATCATAAAATCATCTGATTCAAGTGAAGACATTTTTGGAAGTAAATCGATGTAACCTGAAGAGACTTAACTGTACATGATCCTTAAGCTGGTGCAGTTAAAGGCAAGGAGACAATGAGAGAAGTTTACTGCAGGATATTTACCTGCACCTCTGGTTGTGTGTGTGGGCTGATTTTCCTTAGTAATCTTCTTCCTTTGGGTGTCGCCTATCCTGTTCACTAACCTACTAACCAAATATTTCCTAAATCCTTCAGTATTTATTGACATCTTACAACATTAATTCAGTTCAACAGTCTTGTGCATTATCTTGTTGATATGATATATGAGGTCATCCTTATTAATAGTAATGATTAGTGGTTCAAGCTGTTCATCAAAGTCTTACGTGTTACAAGTTCTGTTTCATTTGATGGAACCCAACGCTTCACCCAAAGTTTTAATCAGCTTTAGTTAGACGGAGTGTCTTTACCTGCTGTGATGCTGTGATGAGTTCAGCCTCTGTTTGTCACTCAAACACTGGAGGACTGCGTGTTCTGATATCACTGTTCCCCAAACAGTCAGAGCTTATCTAACAGGCAAACCAGGATCATCCAGCCTCCCCCAGCCTCCCCCAGCCTTACCCAGCCTTACCCAGTCTCACCCAGCCTCACCCAGCCTCGCCCAGCCTCTCCCAGCCTCATCCAGCCTCTCCCAGCCTCGCCCAGCCTCTCCCAGCCTTCCCCAGCCTCACCCAGCCTCTCCCAGCCTCACCCAGCCTCTCCCAGCCTCCCCCAGCCTTACCCATACTTACCCAGCCTCACCCAGCCTTACCCATACTTACCCAGCCTCACCCAGCCTCTCCCAGCCTCACCCAGCCTCAGCCAGCCTTACCAGTCTCCCCCAGCCTCACCCAGCCTTACCCAGCCTCACTCAGCCTCCCCCAGCCTCTCCCCAGCCTCACCCAGCCTCTCCCCAGCCTCACCCAGCCTCACCCAGCCTTACCAGCCTCCCCCAGCCTCCCCCAGCCTCTCCAGAGCTTACAGGGTTTCTGTACATCTTTGGGAAATATATATGGAAGCTATAATGAGCCAGTCATTAAAGAATATAGTTTCCTAGAGCGTCATATGTCTGTTTTGCTGTGGAGGAACTTGTCTATATCAATTTGACTCAACATCCAGTGTGTATTAATCTCACAATCAAACACACACACACAAACAGAAACACCACACACACAGTTTGACACTACCCACACACTCTCCCTGGGATCAGTAGACCATCTCTGTCAGTAACATAAAGTGTCTGTGCTCTTCTGTCTGCCTGCCTTCTCATAGGACTCGTCCAGCGGTGTGTGATCATCCAGAAGGATAAGAATGGCTTTGGGCTAACAGTGAGCGGTGACAACCCTGTCTTTGTACAACTGGTCAAGGAGGGTAAGTCTGGATCCTGTCATGTAGTTTAAATACGTTAATGGGACCTTGAGTTGGAAGGCTTCAGATCAACATGTTCCCTGGTCTGTTCCACCCCTGTCCTGCAGATGGCGCTGCCATGCGAGCTGGCGTCCAGACTGGTGATCGCATCATCAAGGTGAACACATGACCTCTGTTCTCATAGGCTCAGTTTAAGATCCTCTTCTGTGAAACATCTCTCTCAGTTGTTTCCCTTCATGGAAACCTGCATCTCACTAAACTGGGATTATGTTCTCTTCAAATGATTCCTTCTTTTCTTTAGCTAAACATTGATCTGACCCTGACTCAGATTTATAACAGCTGTTAGATTTCGTACAGGGGCCACACATCAGGGGCCACACATCAGGGGCCACACATCAGGGGCCACACATCAGGGGCCACACATCAGGGGCCACACATCAGGGGCCACACATCAGGGGCCACACATCAGGGGCCACACATCAGGGGCCACACATCAGGGTCCACACATCAGGGGCCACACATCAGGGGCCACACATCAGAGGCCACACATCAGGGGCCACACATCAGGGGCCACACATCAGGGGCCACACATCAGGGGCCACACATCAGGGTCCCCTCCATCAGAGTCCCCTCCACCAGGGTGTGTTAGATAAGAGACTACCCACACAGGAAGGACCAGAGCAGACAGACAGAGCCTCCTGTTTCTCTGTTGGCTAGACCCCTGCAGCCTTCTGCAGTAGATCATGGGTCATATCCCTCTGTACAGTCACCACTCTGACATCTGCTGGCTGTAGGGGGAACTGCAATGTAAAATAAAACAAAAGGAATTGCTTTACTGGTATGCAGGCAACTCAGGTGGCCCTGGGGGCCACAGTGCTGGTGACCCCTGATTTAGAGGTTGAAAATGAATCACCTGTGGATGTCAAAGGAATGCTGCTTATATCATTATTTGTATGTTTTTGGGGGAAGATTTTTGAATGTAAAGCTGCAATCATGTCTTCTTCTCAGGTTAATGGGACCTTAGTGACACATTCGAACCATGTAGAAGTTGTCAAGCTTATCAAATGTAAGTAATCTTACTTTCTATGAATGTTACATTAAATTACATGAATTTGACACAACATCGCATCACGACGCAGGCAGGCTTCAGACCAGAACATCCGATAACATCCGATAACATCCGATAACATCCACCTCCTCCATCCTCTGCAGCCGGCTCCTATGTTGCCTTGACGGTACTGGGGCGACCCCCAGGCCTTGTCCAAATCCCCCTGGGGGAAGGGGAGGGAGAACCAGGCTTGTCCCCCTCCCTGTCTTCCCCCCACTCCCCATTACCCTCGTCGGGGGAGTCTCGCAGTCTCTCCCCCTCCTCCACCAGCAGTCCCCAGGACCATGTCGCCCCTCCTCTGCCTCTCTCGGTACGTCCATGTGTTACTGGGAGGAAGAGGGTGTCTGCATGTCCATGTTTGAGAGCGTTGCATGGGTGTGGATAATATAAGGAGTGTGTGTTAAGAGAGAAACTAACATATTAAATTAAAAGATTGTGGATGTCTCTGATTTATTAATGCATTCTTCCTGCACATACAGAACTTTCACACCATGTATGATTACTCTAAGATAAACTGTCTTAAACATCAAAGTACTCCCGAAATTCCTTTACTCCTCTTATTTAATTCATGGACATTCTTTCTCTCGTCCTCTCCCCTTTTACACATCAATTTTCACTGCATAATCGCTTGTTATTTTTACACTTTTTTTTGTTTGTTTAATTCACCCATCATTTCTCCTGTGACCACTTCTTAACCAGTGTATTTCTGTGTTATTAGTTGAATCTATCCTCAAGCCAGCTCTGCTCTACACCATCTTAGTCTCTCATTCTAACCTCCCCTTCATTCATATGCCTCCCTCCTCTGCAGGAAGAGAACAATGCTGTGCACAGCCAAAAAGTTGACATCCTTCAGAAAATGCTGACTAAAGAGCATCAACAACTACAGGCAAGGCTGAGGAAAGAGAGACACAGAGAGAGACAGACAGAGAGACAGACAGACAGACAGACAGAGAGAGAGTGACAGACAGAGAGACAGACAGACAGGACAGAGAGAGACACAGAGAGACAGACAGAGACAGACAGAGACAGACAGACAGACAGAGAGAGAGACAGAGAGAGACAGACAGACTGAGAGAGAGAGAGAGAGAGAGAGAGAGAGAGACAGAGACAGAGACAGAGACAGAGACAGAGAGACAGACAGAGAGAGAGAAAGAGAGAGAGGCAGTGTCTGGGACTCAGGCCGTGTTGCTTTGCTCGCAGCCATTGAGCACCATTATACTCATACACATGAGAGCCACACACACACACACACACACACACACGCACACACACACACACACACTGTCCATTGAAGTGGCATTAGGGGTCTCTTTGCACAGGTGATTTGTTTTCATCTGTGTGACCAGTGTTTTGAAGGGGCTCTTTAAATGGAAATGATACTAACCTGTCCATGTGGTTCAACGATAAAAGGGTTGGAGATGACCTGGCCACTGTAAGAGAGAGAGAGGATGGGAAGATGGAGAGTCTGAAGAGAGAGAGAGAGCGAAAGAGAGAGAGAGAGACAGAGAGAAAGAAAGAGAGAGAGAGAGAGAGAGAGAAAGGGGGTTGGGAGGGGGAGGGGAGGGGAGGGGGAGGGGCAGACACGTGATTGGCCAGCAGCTCCACTGACAGAAAGAGAAGAGAGAAATGAAGTTGTCAGCTGGATGAGAGACATTCATTTAGTTCTGTTTTGTTTTCCACTTTCTCTCGCCTGTCTACATCTTTTCAGCCTCTGTCCTTCCATCTCTCTCAGTTATGTTCTTTCTTTTTTTGCTCCCTTCTTTTTCTATCTACACTATTCACAAACAAAATACGGTACCATGGCAACCAAGTAGACAGTGGAACTCATCTGCTTAAACCACAACAGTATCAGAGTGAAGATGAGCTAACACTAAAACTCTCAGTTCTCTTATGCCAAAGCCTAGAGAACTGAGACCATGTGAAATTGAACAACTTCCCTTTCCCACACACACACACAGACACACGCACACGCACACACACACACACACACACACGTCATGTCCACCAACACTCCAGACTTTTGACACAGGGTCTGGTAAGGTATCTTCCCCAGGCGCCATTCTGACATGCGTTGACTGTTTGTCGTTACTCTGCAGGCAATGCAGGAGGAGTACATGAAGAACCCCACAGCCAAACTACTGAAGGAGATCCAGGACGCCAAGAAGCACATTCCACTGCTCCAGGGTCAGCTCAGTAAGGCCACAGGAACTCCTCAGGTGAGTCCACTGCTCCAGGGTCAGCTCAGTAAGGCCACAGGAACTCCTCAGGTGAGTCCACTGATCCAGGGTCAGCTCAGTAAGGCCACAGGAACTCCTCAGGTGAGTCCACTGATCCAGGGTCAGCTCAGTAAGGCCACAGGAACTCCTCAGGTGAGTCCACTGATCCAGGGTCAGCTCAGTAAGGCCACAGGAACACCTCAGGTGAGTCCACTGATCCAGGGTCAGCTCAGTAAGGCCACAGGAACTCCTCAGGTGAGTCACTCACAGTTTTCACTGATATAGATTGAGCGTGAGTGTGTCTGTCCCCCCCCTCAGGACGGGCCCCTGTCGCCCAGGGATGGCGAGGCAGAGGAGGAGGGGGCTGATGGGGATCAGACTCCCTCCTCACGGGGAGAGGGCACCAGTGACTGGCCCTGGAGCAACAACAACAACACTGTATGTACCAACAACAACAACACTGTATGTACCAACAACAACAACACTGTATGTACCAACACACACTCAGAAAAACCAGCCAGTTCACTCTGTTTATCTGGTAACTGTGTTCGTTCACACACTGGTTCATTTTCAATAGAATGTGCTTAAGCTAAATAATCAATTGCTATTTCTGTATGTGTGAAATACATTGCTTCTACTATAGCACAATTTGGAGGGATGATAAAAATGTTCTATAAATGACTTAAATGAACTGTTGCTACATGGTTTGGTTAATGGTGATGGAATCAGAAGCAGAATTGGTTTATCCGCCATGTACATTTGCAGAAATACAGAATGTAGTGTGGCAGGATGGTGCAAA
Source organism: Neosalanx taihuensis (assembly GCA_030340665.1). Taxonomy (NCBI): domain Eukaryota; kingdom Metazoa; phylum Chordata; class Actinopteri; order Osmeriformes; family Salangidae; genus Neosalanx; species Neosalanx taihuensis. The sequence goes on along the minus strand of CM059310.1, from coordinate 299,261 downwards.
CAGTAAATATATACAGATCTCAGAAGAAAGCAGATTTAAAGTGTTGCTATGGTGACAGGATCTGGTCCTTCTGCCTGGTCAGCTGGACCAGGAGGCGGTCAGAGGGATTTTCTATGATCTGAAATGTTGTGGTGTTGATCTCTGTCAGGTGACTCCAAGTCTTTTCCCTGAGAGTCCAAGCCAAAGAGAGACGCCCTGTCACAGCCCAAAGACCCCCAGAGACAGCCTCAACTGCCACTCACCCGACTCTGAGGACACACCCGATCTGGTGAGGCACACATACTTTCACAAACACACACCTCTCTGTATTGTGTGTACATACACTGTCAAACACACCATTGTAGAGAGTAATGTCTCTAAAAGCATCAAACATACCCAGACCCCTACTCTGGCACCAGAGCTTGTGTGTGGTGGTTTGGTGGAGTGGTGTGTGTGTGTGTGTGTGTATCCAGTCCCTGTCAGACTCTAATGCCCTGTGATCCTGCTGTCCCAGTCTGGTGTGATCAGCCCCACATCACGCCTCAACCCTCAGATCATCGGTGCAGAAGATGACTACTTTGATACTGAGCAGGAACAAGTAAGAGGAGCGCTACAGAATTAAAACAGTGACTTGGGTGTCTTCAGACACTTCAGTTGTCTGTTTTGATCCCTTTTCTCATCTCCTCCTTCTAATGATCTCTCTGTCCTTCCTTGTGTGTTTGTCCTTCTGTCTCCCTGGCTCAGATGAATGGTCAGTGTAGCTGTTTCCAGAGCATGGAGCTTCTCAAGGCCAGACCAGCTCACCTCGCTGCCTTCCTTCATCACGTGGTCTCACAGTTTGATCCTGCACCTCTGGTGAGAACACACGCACGCACACACACACGGACACACGCACACACACATTTACATTTAGTCATTTAGCAGACACTCTTATTCAGAGTGACTTACGGCAAGTACAGGGACATTCCCCCCAGAGACACAGACACACACACACTTATATCCAAATAAACAGTCCATTTTGTCAACAGTCTTGTACACCAGGCTTATATCACAATGTGTATGACTTTTATTTATTACTTCAGTTCATCGGTTAATTAATTTAGTGTGAAGTGTTTTAATGATTTCTGTAGAATGACTGTCTGTTTTCCCTGGTCTGCTAGCTGTGCTACCTCTATGCTGACCTCTATAAGCAGACCAACTCCAAAGAGACCAGACGGATCTTTATGGACTTTCACACCTTCTTCATGGATCGAGCAGCAGTGAGCAGCGTCTCTCACACACACACACACACACACACACACACACACACACACACACACACACACACACACACACACACACACACACACACACACACACACACACACACACACACACACACACACACAGTGTTCCAACTAAAGGAAATAAAGAAGTGACCTAAATGATGCTTAATACTGTTTGGTAGTACAATGGTAGCTTGATGTGTATTGCATTTGTTTGGTCAGCAGAATCTGTGTCTGTTCAACAGTGACATTACAAACTTCCTTTTTTGTTTGACAGAATCTTAAAGTAGCAGTGCCTGAGTCCATCGCTTCTGAACTGGGTATGATCCTAATGTGTTATTATCGCATTCATAAGACTGTTCAAGTCAGAGAACACTGTGTGTGTGTGTGTGTGTGTGTGCAGCAGTGTGTGTGTGTGCAGCAGTGTGTGTGTGTGCAGCAGTGTGTGTGTGTGCAGCAGTGTGAGTGTGTGCAGCAGTGTGTGTGTGTGCAGCAGTGTGTGTGTGCGCAGCAGTGTGTGTGTGTGCAGCAGTGTGTGTGTGTGTGCAGCAGTGTGTGTGTGTGCAGCAGTGTGAGTGTGTGCAGCAGTGTGTGTGTGCAGCAGTGTGTGTGTGCAGCAGTGTGTGTGTGTGCAGCAGTGTGAGTGTGTGCAGCAGTGTGTGTGTGTGCAGCAGTGTGTGTGTGTGCAGCAGTGTGTGTGTGTGCAGCAGTGTGAGTGTGTGCAGCAGTGTGTGTGTGTGCAGCAGTGTGAGTGTGTGCAGCAGTGTGAGTGTGTGCAGCAGTGTGAGTGTGTGCAGCAGTGTGTGTGTGTGCAGCAGTGTGAGTGTGTGCAGCAGTGTGAGTGTGTGCAGCAGTGTGTGTGTGTGCAGCAGTGTGTGTGTGTCTTACAGTTTGTGTGTCTCCTCAGAGCGCCGGAGACCAGAGCTCATTCCTGAGGAGTTACACAGACAGTACACACAAGTTCTGCAGGACACACTCCTGACTGACATCCAGAAGAACCTGGAGGACTTCAGGTAACACACACACACACACACACACACACACACACCCTGAAACGCCACATGCCTTAAACCCACAAGATGATTTTTTTCGTACCCGCTAAAATAAATGCTCTTTGCTATTTGTTTGTTTGTCTGTGTGTGTGTGTGTGTGTGTGTGCGTGTGTGTGTGTGTGTAGGCAGAAGCGCAGCATGGGTCTGACACTAGCAGAAGCTGAGCTTGCTAAGTTGGACACAGAGAGGGTACGGGACCGTGTGGCCCTGGAGAGAGAGCGATCCTGCGCTGAACACATCATCTCCAAGATCGAGGATGTTCTGTAAGTAGCAGAGGACACACATGCAGAACAGACAGTACTGCCCCTCCCACACACATCACTGCATGTAGGGGACCAGCTGATCAGGGGGCACCAAGTGATCAGGGGGGCACCAAGTGATCAGGGGGGCACCAAGTGATCAGGGGGCACCAAGTGATCAGGGGGGCACCAAGTGATCAGGGGGGCACCAAGTGATCAGGGGGCACCAAGTGATCAGGGGGCACCAAGTGATCAGGGGGGCACCAAGTGATCAGGGGGGCACCAAGTGATCAGGGGGGCACCAAGTGAAAACAAAATCAGTAGTGTGTGTGTGTGTGTGTGTAAATGATAACCAGTGTTGTGTTTCTCCTCTCAGCCTGACATCACCCCCCTCTGAGGAGGAAAAGAGGTCAGTTCAGTTCTCATTTCCTCTTATTTGTCTCTTTTAATGAGTGAACCTGCCTGACTTCTTCATTCATATGGTGTGGGGAGTGTGTGTGTGTTTGTGTGTGTTTGTTTGTGTATGTGTGTGTGTGTTTGTTTGCACCGGATCCAGAGATGCTAAAGAGAACAGATTGATATTTGATTTAAGATGACTTCATCCATTTCAAAACAGGATGCCACTATGAGCAGACTATTAGAGGTTATGGAAAGCCTGTTTGTGCTTTTACCTCCCTCTGGTGGTGGTATTAGTAATGACATTCTAGACGTGTCTGGTTTTATATCCATATTTGATGATTTTCAGCACAACCATGCAGTATGTCATCCTGACCTATATGAAGCACCTGGGAGTAAAGGTCAAGGAACCTCGTAGTCTGGAGCCTAAACGAGTCCGGATCAACTTCCTGCCTAAGATCAAGGTAACGGAGCGCTCAAGCACACACACACGCCCACACACACACACCCACACACCCACACACACACACACACACAGGTTTCACTCTTGCATGTTAACATTCACTTGATATTTGTGTGTTACTGTGCCGAGCAGAAGAGCATCAAGCCTGAGAAAGAGGGAGAAGAAAAAGTGAAGAAGCCTCGTTTCCCCAGCATCCTGGTCCCTCCTCGTCGACCCAGCAGAGTCGACTCCACATCAAGTACGTAGGCTGGACTTCTGGAGGTCTGTTCCCCTCAGAATCCTAGAAGGAGATGAAGGGTGGAGGGGGGCTGAAGCTGTGCTCTCTACTCAGGTGTGTCTGGGTGTGTTTTATTGTATACGTGTGTGTATGTTTGCAGTTGGCAAAGCCATGGAGTTCACCAAGCAGCGACCCCAGAAGCAGCTCTCTCAGCCAGCCATGGGAATCTCTGAGCAGCCAGACTCCTCCTCTGCTGGGAGCCGAGCCCGCGGGAGCCAATCCAGCGAGGGATCTGATGCCAGCGCCCATCCTGTGACCTACATCTCCTCCCCCCCACACAGCACGCCAGCCCCCGACTCACTGGGACGGGACTCTGAGTCAGGTAAGAGCCTTCGTCTCCTTAATCCAGGGTCAGCCCAGGATCAGGCCAGGGTCAGGCCAGGGTCAGGCCAGGGTCAGCCCAGGGTCAGCCCCAAAGGGTCAGCCCAAGAAAATAATTGCCTCTTAAAAATCCTTCTGTGTCTTCTTGTTAACTCCCAGTTCAGGGACATACATCTTTGTCTTTCTGTATCTGTATCATTTTGTATCTGTCCCTCCTACCTTTGTCTACGGAATAACATTCAACAATTCTTCATGCAGTCTCTCTCCAGTATGGTTTGATCTGGAATCAGCACTGGACTGTTTGTTGTCCTGGAGGGAACAATAGAATGGATCTAACTGTTGTTGTGTTTCCTCCAGGCTCCACTCCCTCCTCTGCTCTGCCCAGACTTAGTGAGGGCGTCCCTGCAGGCGAAGCCCCCGATGGCATGTCCCACCCAACCAGCACCCACTTTGACTTCAGCTGCACCCTAGACCAACTACAAGAGGAGGAGCGAGAGACTGACAGGTACATCTAGCACAGAGACGTCTACCTGTGGTGCGAGTAATAAAGCAACAACAACACAACAATAGCGACAACAGCAACAACAAGTGATATTTTTTCACTTTTCAGAGGTCCAGAGGGCGGGACTCCCATGCCTGCTCGGAGGTGAGAATCTCCTGCTCTTGATTTTCCTTTCAGTCACCCACTGTCATCACATGTTTGTTTTTCGGTAGCATTAATGAAGTGAATTTGAACTTGATTAAAAGTGTCTTTTGAGGAATAAATCTTGTTAGGTTTCTAAATTAAAATAACCCTCAGAGCCACTCCCACCTCCCCTCTCGTCTGATTAATCAGTCGGTATTTATTGGTTTAAATGTTATTTATTAACGGTGAGAGATTTAACATCTTTAATCCCTCCACCTCCCCATCACAGGATGGATGTGTTGAGCAGTTTGACCTCTACAGACGTACAAAGTGAAGACGACCAAGGGAACGAGATCGAGTGTGAACTAGATCCTCCTAACTGGCAGCAGCTGGTCAGTCGAGAGGTCCTGGCAGGTCTGACATCACAGGAAATCAAGAGACAGGAAGTTATCAATGGTGAGTCCTAACATGGCGTTGACTGTGTGTTAGTGCTGATGCTGTTAAGTGTTCAACATTTCTGAAGCATCTTTAGTTTCCACATGATCTTTTCAGTGTGACTGAATGAAACAGAGGGAATACTTTGCACCTTAAAGTTTCAATTTGTTCACCACAGAACTTTTCTACACGGAGCGAGCGCACCTAAGAATGCTGAAGGTCTTAGACTACGTCTTCTACCAGAAGCTAAGCAGAGATGGAATCCTCCCTCCAGTGGACATCAAACACATCTTCACTAACCTGGAGGAGATTGTACAGCTACATGGTAAAACATTATCCCCTAACTGTCCAGGATCACAACACAACAGCTGTTTGTCCTGTGTGTGGGTTGCTTGGTGGAAGAACTACAATATCTGTCAAAACTAAACCAAGTTTGGAGTTTGTGTTCATTAACAAACGTTCCTTCCCTGTATTCCAGTGTCTATAACAGATCAGATGACGGCTATACGCAAAAACAATGAGACATCAGTCATCGGGCAGATAGGAGACGATCTGCTAGCATGGGTAAAGGATGCTTTCATAGACTAATGCCATGTTAGTCAACTTGCATTTAACTGACACTGTGTGTGTGTGTGTGTGTGTGTGTGTGTGTGTGTGTGTGTGTGTGTGTGTGTGTGTGTGTGTGTGTGTGTGTGTGTGTGTGTGTGTGTGTGTGTGTGTGTGTGTGTGGTGTGTGTGCGTGCGTGTGCGTGTGCTAAAACCAGTTCAGTGGTGGAGAAGAGGAGAAGATCAAGCGGGCGGTTGGCACCTTCTGCAGTAATCAGCCATTTGCTTTAGAACTGATCAAGACCAGACAGAAGAAAGACCAGCGCTTCACTTCCTTCATGCAGGTACAGTTTCACCAATAACACTTCAGCTATGATGAAGCAGGAAGAAAAGGCTGAACACAGGATCGTTAGAAGGCTACAGTACTATCCAATTAGCATGTCATCAATTAATTCTATGAAGGCCATTATAATTGAATCTGACTCACCAGATATATAACCAAGTCTGTCAGGTTGTCCCTGATAAACCATCTGCCTATCACCATCTATATCATGCAAGTGTAGCTATCTTGCAAAGTTAGAGATCATTGAAGCCTCATGCTGATATAGAGGCAGACAGAAGCAGTAGAGGAGGCCTGTGTACGATGCTAACCCTGTGTACGATGCTAACCCTGTGTACGATGCTAACCCTGTGTACGATGCTAACCCTGTGTACGATGCTAACCCTGTGTACGAAGCTAACCCTGTGTACGAAGCTAACTCTGTGTTTGGATCTGGCAGGAAGCAGAGAGTAACCGCCTGTGTCGCAGGCTGCAGCTGAAGGACATCATCCCAGTAGAGATGCAGAGACTCACCAAGTATCCACTACTGCTAGAGAGCATAGCCAAGTACACAGGTACACTGAACACAGCCAAGTACACAACATAGCCAAGTACACAGGTACACTGAGCACAGCCAAGTACACAGGTACACTGAACACAGCCAAGTACACAACATAGCCAAGTACACAGGTACACTGAGCACAGCCAAGTACACAGGTACACTGAACATAGCCAAGTACACAGGTACACTGAGCACAGCCAAGTACACAGGTACACTGAACATAGCCAAGTACACAGGTACACCGAACACAGCCAAGTACACAAAGTACGCAGGCACACTGAACACAGCTTCCTTTACATTTACATTTAATAATTTAGCAGATGCTTTTATCCAAAGCGACTTACAGTAAGTACAGGGACATTTCCTCTGAGGCAAGTAGGGTGAAGTGCCTTGCCCAAGGACACAACATCATATAGCCACAGCCGGGGCTCGATTTCACAACCTTCCAATCATGAGGCCAACGCCTTAACCATTGAGCCATCTGACCCCTGTCCTTTACCAGTGTGACAATAGAAACCCACCAATCAAAAGCTCTGTCTGTACAGAGAGATATTTTCAGGATGTTTCTTGGTGTGTGCAGGGTGATATTTCTTTATGTACATAGTGGGTTCTCTGGTGATTTTTGTCTTGTGTCTAAACTCTTCCACAGATGACACAGAGGAAAGAGACAAAGTAAAGAGAGCTGGAGAATGTTGCAGGAAGATCCTCAATTATGTCAACCAGGCTGTCAAAGAGGCAGAGAACAAACAGGTGAGAAGGAACAAGACTTAAGACTTAAGGTCTAAAAAACTAAAATACATTTGAGGAAACTGACTTATACTGTACAAGCAGTCTAATGTGTTTATTTATTTTTTAGTTGCTTTGCATGTTAATAAATGATTTATATGATTTGTCCTTGTATTTCATAATATATACAAATAATATAACATAAATTATATCATGTCTTCAGATGATGTCTAGCAAAGAAAATGGTGTCTTGTCATGTTGTTTTAGTGGCAGGACTGAATTATATTTAAAATCTTAGGTGCTCATGAATGTGTTTCTCTGCTTTCCAGAGGTTAGAAGATTATCAGCGCAGGTTAGACCTGTCCTCTCTGAAGCAGAGTGAAAACCCCATGATATCTGAGTTTAAGGTGAAGTCCAACAGAAAAACTTTTTCTAAACTTGTTTTCTTTCATTTTGTTCTTCTTCTTCATAAAAGCTTGAAATAAATTTTATGAATGATCCCATATTTGTGTTTGGATAAACACAAACAACATCTTAAAATGTCACAATGACACAAGTCAAGGGTTGCAATTACATCAACTCAAGTTTTGCTGGTTTTCCCCACTTTTGTATAGAGTCTTGACCTGACCAAGAAGACAATGATACATGAGGGACCGCTCTCCTGGAAAGTCAACAAAGACAAGATTATCGGTATGACTTTCCATAAGAAGTTATCTAGATGGTTAATATGCTAATTACATTACATTCATTAATTCAGCAGACGCTTTTATCCAAAGTGACTTCCAAGAGAGAGCTTGATTAATGATTCAGATGTGCTGCTTTGATGTGATATACAATTTTATACAATTTTCCACCTTCTCCATTCAGAACTGTACACCCTGCTTCTTGAGGACATCCTGGTCCTTCTGCAGAAGCAAGATGAACGCCTGGTTCTCAAATGCCACAGCAAGAACCTGGCTGGGACAGCAGACACCAAGCACATCTTCAGCCCCATCATCAAGCTCAGCACCGTACTGGTGCGCTCTGTGGCGACTGGTGAGTTTCCTGCTCCCTGAACCAAACTGAGGTCTGGGTTATCAGAGACATCATCATCAAGATCTGGGTTATCAGAGACATCATCATCAAGATCTGGGTTATCAGAGAAGTCATCTTCAAGATCTGGGTTATCAGAGACGTCATCTTCAAGATCTGGGTTATCAGAGACGTCATCTTTAAGATCTGGGTTATCAGAGACGTCATCTTTAAGATCTGGGTTATCAAAGACGTCATCATCAAGATCTGGGTTATCAGAGACGTCATCTTTAAGATCTGGGTTATCAAAGACGTTATCTTCAAGACAAAATGGTTTTAGTCAGACCTATCTGACTTTTCAGGGCTTTTCTTCTGAAAAAGTTCCACTTAAGCACCTCACTGTGGGAATCCCACAGCCATTTGTTTTGGGACACCGTTATCAATACCATATCCCTTGACTCGATCATTGGATCATAGGCTTGTCTTACATTTTAGTCATCTATCAGACGGTTTTATCCAGAGCGACTTACAGCACGTACAGGGACATTCACCCTGAGGCACGTTGGGTAAAATGTCACGTCTCTCTTCTTTTCAGATAACAAGTCTTTCTTCGTATTGTCCATGTCAGACAATGGTGCCCAGATCTATGAGCTCATGGCACAGACGGTGTCAGAGCAGAGAACGTAAGTCTGTCCAACCTCTTCTTCTCAGTGTCTCATTTCATAGTTTCCTTTGTGATCTCACCTGGTTATGTCACATCCCCAACACTAGGTGGCAGTGTCTAATCACACAGAGGGCAGACAACATGAAGGCAAAATTGCACAACATCATACCTTTACCGCAAACAGAGTGAGTTTTGTAGTTTTGTCTTCTGAGACCTCTCCATTTTGTGAAACTTGGCTTTTGTAATCGATCCATGTCTGTGCTGTTTCAGCGCCGAGCAAGAAGCTGTTGCGATTATCAATACAGCAGTGCCCAAACTGAGCAATGACCCTGACAGGACCTCAACTGGAAGTATCCAGTCCACAGGTATCTAGGTTATATTCCTGGACTATATCACAAGATTATATCATGTCAGACAGTAGAGCGGTTGGTTGGCATACTGTTCCTGTTAGTATTAGTATAGTTAGTATAGTTACAGCACACTAAGTCTTACCCTCTCTCCTGCGTCCTCCTAGAAAAAGACGTCACTTCTTCGGCTCTGGCAGCTCCACAGATAGGGACCAACCCCTTTGATGGTGTCAAATCAGAGGACGAGGAGGAGGATGCTGTACCTGACAGAGGAGGGGAGGAAGGTGTGAGCACATTCCTGGAAGGTGATCTGGCCGACAGACTGCCCTTCCTTCAGCAGAGGTCACGACAGGGCATTGCCATGGAAGACCAGGAACCAGATGCTTTTGGAATAGCTCCTTCTAGAGCAGAGGAGGCACTGAGGACCTGTGAGTTTACGTTTTCAAAACATGCCTTGAAAGACCCCTGGTTTAGCTGCTCCAACCACATGTGTCACATGGTCCCCATCATGACATTTGAAGGTTTAAAACGTATTAATGATGTTGACATTGCAGTAGACTTGACATGGCTCATTGTTTATCTCCTTCCTCAGTGGCAGCCCTGAAGCAGGTGCTTCTGAACCACATGATGACCCGTGAGGAGGGAGGACGAGAGAAGGAGAAAGACAAGGAGCAGAGGAAGGGCCGAGCCGCTGGAGGTCGACTACTCAGGACCACCTCTCTTAGGGGCCAGGAGGACAGCAACAGCAACCCTGACTGCTTGACAACACCGCCCCCTGCTGTCTCTGTCGAAAACGGCAGTAATTTAGACCAGGCGGAGACTGGGAAGGAAGACAGAGCTTCAGAACTTCCTGCTAGTGACACAGACATTTTTGACACATCAGAGGAATATGGTGAGCAGGTTCGGTGAGATAGGAGGGTGTCAGAGCTGAGGGAACAGAACCTCCATCATCACACCTTTTTTGTTTATCAACACAAAACATTTCATTCACCCCCCCTCAACATGACCTTGGTTTATCTCCATAATATTTCCATCTTCATTCATCCATCCTTCCTCCCCTCCCAGGTAGTTACATGGTCCTGGAGGGGTATGGGGGTTCAGGGGAGAGCAGTACTGATGACGATGGCTGGCTTGGTGGAGAGGGAGGAATCCAGTGGGGCTCCGCAGGGGACTTCAGCATCGACCTGAAGAAGCTTCTATCCTCGTCCTCACAGACAGGGGGTGCCGGTCCAAACCTCAGCCGGCAGGTTATGACTCACCTACGCCTCCTACAGGCCAACTTGCAGCATCTGAAGGTAGGAATAGTAGCATTAGATTTGTGTTAGCTAGTAGCATAACATGCTAACAGGAGTCAAACGGAACTCCATGATGACAAGTTCCAGAGTAGGAAATGGCCAAGTCAGCATTGAGGTCAGGGGTCATCCCACTCCATCTCACAGTATGAACAGAACCTTGTTATGGGGAAAGTTGTGGTCATCTGTCATGATCAGATGTGTTTATTTGTTTGTCAGTCCACCATTTCTGACATCTTCGTTCATTTGCCTTTTATGCATCAACCCACCTATTCATTTATCCATTAAGGAGTCATCTACATGCAGCCCATCCACCCCCTCTCCCATGTTAAAACTGAAGCTATGTTTGTGTCAACAATCTGCCTACAGGACGTGGAGACCAAGTATAATGAACTGTGCCAAAGGCTGAGTGAAACTGCTACTGACATAGAGGAGAATAAAGGTACCATGTTGCTACTGACATAGAGGAGAATAAAGGTACCATGTTACTACTGACATAGAGGAGAATAAAGGTACCATGTTGCTACTGACATAGAGGAGAATAAAGGTACCATGTTACTACTGACATAGAGGAGAATAAAGGTACCATGTTGCTACTGACATAGAGGAGAATAAAGGTACCATGTTGCTACTGACATAGAGGAGAATAAAGGTACCATGTTGCTACTGACATAGAGGAGAATAAAGGTACCATGTTACTAAAAATTACTATCTGAAGTATAAAAGGAAAAATAAAAGAAGACAAAATAAAAGATACAAATATCAAACATCACAGACATACAGAACATTATATTTGTATTTGTTTGACTTTTTTTGGTTCCTACATGATGTAATATAGTTTTGATGTCATCACTACTTCACTGGCTTCAGAGTTATAAGATTGTATTTTGTACTGTCACTAACCCACTCTCCTCTTTTTTAATTCCTTGTCTCTCTCCAGAGAGTTAGTGATGACGGCTCTCCTCTTCCCCTCCACTTCTCAAGGAGGAGTGTCAGAGGGAGGGGGAGACGGTGTCTCATTTCCTCTGGATGCCCCCCCCCCCCACTATACCTCCTCTCTCCTCCTCATCCCCTCCTGCTGCTGACAGCAGCACCTGGAAAAAGCAGCAGATCTAGCAAGTAGACAGGCTGGCACATGGCATCAGGAAAGACCTCAACCACCACCAGTTCATTCCAGGACCACCTAACCCAAACACTCCACTGTCAGGGTCAACTTGAATCACCAGAAAACCAAATAAAAATGAAGAGAAGTGCCACTCAGAATGCATGGCCCATCATCCAGGGAGCACAGCTATCACTGGACAGGGAAATCCTCACCACTGATTTTTTGTTAGGTTTTTTTGTCCACTGCTTCAGACATAAGTAGCATCTTCCTGTTGCTTGTGAGCCTTTGGTTCTGGTTAAAAGTGAGATTGGTGTCAGTCCCTCTGTATGGGATGTTCAGTATTGTCTTACCCAGAATCTCCCCCACCCTCTCCATTTGTTTGCGAGTGGTTTTACATTGATACACCTCCATAGAGGACAATATACAACAGAAGTAGTTGGGACTCAATATGAAAAGTGTGCTGATGATTCCGGGAGTAGTTGCATAATTTAAGGGTTTAGCCATTTCGGTCTGTCCAAATTGAATTCTTTCCACAGATTATTCCCATTTTTGCTAGATACAGAGGCCTTAATAAGCTTTTGGTCCTTAAACTTAGCCTACAACACTGGCAACTAAATCTGATCCTGGTAATTGATTGACTGATCAACAGTCAACAACAACAGGATCTTTAAAGAAAATCATTTTGAGGTTAAACATCAAGATCTGAAATACCAGCCCCTAAGCTTTGTGAAGACTTCCAGTAGGTTAGCACAAGGCCTTGACCAACCCTCATAAAGGAGGGGAAATCTAGTCAAACCGTTACTTATCATAAATTGTAGATATTGATTTAAAATAGTTGGATGCAAATGTGTCTGATTCCTCCATTGTACAGTCATAGAGGTAAAAGGTTGAGTTATCATTTTCACCACTCTGTTCATATTTCAGTTTTGATGGAAATATGAACAAGACTTATGCAGGAATGAAAAGTGCTGTAACAATATTTCAGTGATTTACTGTCAGTGGTGAAATGGTGGAGAAAATAAACTTACCCACTTTATGGGTGCAGGGCTGTAGATCTTCAGATTTTAAGAGAGGACCTGCTGTCTCACAAGCAGAAATACATGAGGACATTATTGTCATTCCTGTGATTAACTTTGTCATGTAGTATTCATTCTTTTCTAATGGTCCTTCCCCAGGCTCCCCCCCCCCCCTGCCCACCCACCTCCTCTCCAAGACCAGTTACTGTAATGTTCTCTTTGACCTTTTTAGAAACTCAAAACAGTTACTGTACACCATCCATTGGATACAAGCTACTGGAGAACCTCTTTACTCACCTTTAAGTTTTTGGGGTTTGAGCACAGGACCTCTGCAAGTTACTTTTTGGATTGAGAAATTACTGAAAGGCACAAAAAATACATTACTTTTACTCAAATGTTCGCCGTAGCCAAAAGACTGTGTGCGCTTATGAAGTTGTGGCTTGGATTCTTGGATGAAAAAGAAGGAAACTACAAAAAAAGATGAAAAGACCACAAAAAAACGTTTAAAAAGAACTTGTATGGACTATTTTAAATGTAAAATTTTATAATTATGACCAACACTGCATCTCTTAAAGAAAGAGCAATCTACACATTTCCTTGTTTTTTTTCCTTTTGCTTTATACATTATACGATCATGTATTATTTTAACAAAAACTACTAAAAAATGGAAATTTTAAGACTGCAAGGTATCCCTAAAATATTAATGTAATCTGTATTTTTATTATTTTTGTCTAGACGTTATTATATTTTATATTATTATGAGCACTATTATTAAAATGGTCTCTGGCTCTGTTGAAAACATCAATAGTTATTTTAGTTGAGAGATTTACATTTGACTGATCTGTTAAAATGAAGGGGATTGGCCAACACCACACAACTGAAAATGTAAAAAATATTATTAAAGAAGCTTGCTGGAAAAACTGAAACTGTGTTCTTGTCTTTTGACATATAAATAGAGGTATTTGTTGAGGCTTGTGAAGCAGGTTTTGTGGCCTGGCACGTAGCAAACTTTTCAAAAGTGCGGGAGATGGATGTAGTTTGTTAACTTTAAAAATGCTGAACACAGTAACAGAAGGTTGCTCACTCTCCTAAACCTCACTCCCATCCAGGTCATGGCACCAGTGTAACTCCACACTGCACGGGCCTCAAAGCTGGGTCTGCAGTGTGGAGTCAGATGCTCTAATAAAGAGCCTGCAGGGTGCAGCCTCTAACCTCAGCATCTCTTGAGATCAGACCAGTGAGATTTACTCACACAGTAACTAGCAGCTGTTAGATCCTCACAAGATGACAGATTAATCTGGTGGCTGAGTGTTGAGGGTGTCAGGTCAGTAATCAGTAGGTCCCTGGATCAAACCCTGGCTGACATGATGTTGTGTCCTTGAGGAAGGCATGTCACCCTGCTTGCCTCAGGGGGGAATGTCCCTGTACTTGCTATGAGTCGCTCTGGATAAGAGTGTCTGGAAACTCCAAACATAACAATTACAATTAGTCTCTTTTTTTTCTCTCTTTTATAATTATTTATATCAATTAGTCTCTTATCCAGAGCAACTTACAGCAAGTAAAGGGACATTCCCCCCTGAGGCAAATATGGTGATGTGCTCTGTGTGCTTGATCTGTTCATAGTGGACTGATGCCCTCAGAGGATATAGCTCATGGTCATGCTCCCGACACCATATAAGACCAAGGTTACCTCCTCAATGTGCAGCTGAAGCTGGTTAGCCACCTTGTGGGTAATTTGTATTTAGCAGACGCTCTTATCCAGAGTGATTTACAGCAGTACAGGGACACACCCCTGAGGTAAGTAGGGTGAAGTGCCTTGCCCAAGGACACGTCATATTGCCTCAGTCGGGAATCAAACTTGCAACCTTCCAATCACTAGCCCTACACCTTAACCACTCAGCCGCCCCACTCCTATAGAGTCCCTCCATCTTGCCGGTGTATGTCTTATTTGTCCAGGGCCACTTATTCAAGTTCTCAGGTATGAGAATGATGAATGACCTAGGGCAAGTGCCAACCATGCCCACTGCTGCCCTAGTATGGTGGGTAATCAGGGCTGTTTATCATTGTTCTGCTCTGGCCTGTTATAGCAGCATGGTAGTGGGGAGCTGCTGCTAGACTTAATGTCTTGAACTCACAGTGAACCAGCTCAGCCCCCTAGCCAGGCTTGTTTACCTCCAGGCTGTTGAGCATTCAGTCCACCAGAAGTCATCAGAGACCTTGTGAGTATGTCCTCCATCCTATCGTATTCGGAACAGTGGCATGCCATGCAAACTGAGTTATTAAATATTTGCTAATATATATTTTGTATATGTAAATTCTACCTTTACATACAGGAGGGCATATGGGTTTTTAAAGTTCCACCAGAAATGTACTTTGGGGTTTTGTTATTCCAGTGTGACATTCAGAATGCTAATAGATGTTGTCCTACATGTTGTTCAAGATCCCATCTCAAAGTGTGGCGTGTGTTAGCTTCATGCTGTCTACAGATGATAACTGCCATGTAGCCTAGAGCTGTTCACAAAGAAATGATTTGGCCAGCAGAATATAGAGTAGAGTCAGTTTGACCTTGTTGGGACACGTGCTCTTATGGTTCTTCCCTTTGGCACTTGTTTTCCCACAATATATGCTTCATAATCTGACTCCCAACAATGCTATCTTGTTGTTATGATCAGTGACCAATGCTCTTTTGTAAAGCTCTCTCTTGGAAGTCGCTATGGATAAAAGCATCTGCTAAATAAATACATGTAAATGTAAAATGAAGGGTTGACTGAGTGGCTCTCATTTATCAAACACTAGGTTCATCATGCACATCTTTGCTCTGTTTTCATGCTACAGTTCTAGCATGAATTTACTCTGAATTTACTCTGAATACTCTGAATCTTAACCTTATAACAAGGGCTGACATTAATTTCTTCTAATTAGCATCACCCTAGGTTGCCACCCTTCTTTTTTTTCAAAAGCATTGACAGAGATGATGGCATTATTACAGAATTTATGGTTATAACTTTTAAATACGATAGCTATTGATTATTGGTGTTCTTTGTATGAGGGAATTTGAATCTTCCTCACAGGTATAATTGGACCGTGTGTGAAAAGCTGTGTACTAAAGTTATCCACAATTATTATATTTAATGCCTATTTTAAGTATTCCTACTGTGGATTTCGCTTTTCATTTTAAATCGACATGACAGCTGGGTTAATCCACATTGTTCCTCTTAACTCCCCCCCGCAGGATGCAGCCCCTTTAACTTGACTCAGTCCTCAGAATGATAACAGATTGAAAGATGTTCAGATTATTCAGGTGATTCTTCTGTCCAGTCAGTTTTACCTTCTTCGACAGGATTCCTGCTCTGATGCTGTAGGATTATTGTGGATTTGCTTCAAGTGGAAAAATGAAGAAAAACGTCTCCAGCTAATATTTTGGTCTGATGACAAAATGAGCCGTATTACAGGTTTAGTGTTCCTTCTCAGTGGACTAAAGGATCTCTAACCTTGTCCTGCTTCATGCGGAGATATTCTCACATTAAACTGGAAGATATATCATCATAATACCATTTCGCACTTTATGCAGTTACTGCGAAACAAAGTGCAGTAAAGCATTTCTGTTCTTACAGCTCTCCTGTGGGACAGGATTGTAATTTTGAGATTATTCACCAGCAGCAGGTGTCTAAATACTCAGATATCCCTCTGAACTGCAGGTAAAGAGGATCTTCACATTATGCATAGACAGGTAAGCAGCATTAAGAGTCTCGATTCTTCGTTTGAATCACAGTGATACATGTGTGAACATTACAATGCAGTATGATGGGGGAACAACTTTCTGAACAGGTGATTCCAGAATGCAAGGCAGAGAAGAAATAGAAGTAGGATACATCCTGAGCTAGTCGATAAAGGTCAGTATAAAGACAAAACACAAACAGCTCTTCCCATTTCTCTCAAATTTGCGACCACATATGCTATAATGTAGTGCTGCATTTCATTTAGTCTGTCTTTCAGCACAAAAATCAGTTAAGATTGGGTCAAAAGCCCTTTGGAAATGGAACTTCAAGAAGTGAGCTTGATGCACTAGGTCAGTGGTTCTCAACCCTGGTACTCAGGCCCACTGTCCTGCATGTTTAAGATGTTTCCCCCTTCCAACACACCTGATTCAAATGAATTGTCATTATCAGGCTTCTGCTGAGCTTCATAATGACTCATTAATTTGAATCAGGTGTGTTGGAGCAGGGATCTAAAACATGCAGGACAGTGTGTCCTGAGGACCAGGGTTGAGAACCACTAGGTCACCTCTTAACATCCAACTCTGCTTTTCTCCTTTTACACATCTAGTAGAACAGAGTTTGCACACCTTTGCCAAAGAGTACAAATGTGTTGCAACTGCTTCAAGTGTTGACTGAATGATTCTCTGGAAGAAATTAGGAAATTAGTTTCCGCACCATTTTATGAGTGTAAGAAACCCAAGAGCTTCGTCTAACAGGGTCTCAATTTAGAAGCTTATCCAAGTCCAAGAAGAAGTTGTTCATGGAAGACTAAGCAGCACTTAACAGGTCCTGTGCTTAACAGGAGGGAAATTACTAATTTCACAACGTAATTTATTCATAGACGGAGCACATTGTTTTTGCAGTTTTTTGGGTCTTGTGGGAGCAGAACACTGGGATGTTCTCATAACAGCAGCCTTGTCTGTCCCCTCGAACCCTACTGAAGAAGTTTGAAGACTCTTTACTCTTTATCAGACTACAGAGGAACATGTATAACCCTAGTGACCATGTGACCACCTATGCTGCCAAAATACCTTTGATTGTTTTAGATGCTGTTTGTGCAATGCTAGGTCCCATATCTTGTTTAAAGTGAACTTCTAGAAACATAGAAGTGTTGTTGCTGTAGTCGTTCTTATTGGATTGGCCCTTACCAGTCCATTACATTTAGTCATTTAGCAGATGCTCTAATCCAGAGCGTTTTACAGCAAGTACAGAGACTTGCCCCCTGAGGCAAGTAGGGTGAAGTGCCTTGACACAACGTCATTTTCAACCAGCCAGGGTTCAAACCAGGCACCTTCTGATTACTAACCCGACACCCTAACCAACTGCACCACATGACTCCCTAACAGTTTTTGAGTTGCCTGAAGTCAAATGAACAAAGTCAAGTTAAAAGGCCAACTTCAAAGCAGGGAACAGCATGCCAAGACATACATCAGGTGGAAATAGAGATAGTCTAAACATGTTTAGCAGTGCTGTCTATGTTGAGATAGTCTAAACATGTTTAGCAGTGCTGTCTATGTTGAGATCGTCTAAACATGTTTAGCAGTGCTGTCTATGTTGAGATAGTCTAAACATGTTTAGCAGTGCTGTCTATGTTGAGAGAGTCTAAACATGTATTGCAGTGCTGTCTATGTTGTGAGACTCTAAACATGTATTGCAGTGCTGTCTATGTTGAGAGAGTCTAAACATGTTTAGCAGTGCTGTCTATGTTGAGAGAGTCTAAACATGTATTGCAGTGCTGTCTATGTTGAGAGAGTCTAAACATGTATTGCAGTGCTGTCTATGTTGAGAGAGTCTAAACATGTATTGCAGTGCTGTCTATGTTGAGAGAGTCTAAACATGTATTGCAGTGCTGTCTATGTTGAGAGAGTCTAAACATGTATTGCAGTGCTGTCTATGTTGTGAGTCTGCTACTGCTGTCTGCTGTCATGTCAAAGAAATGATCAACTAAAACATTAAAAAGGGCATCATTGATATTCCTCTATAAGCATCCTCTGGTAAACCTTATTATGCACTGTAGCTTGACAGTTATTCAGCATGGAGGTTTCCCCCCCCCCCCCCCCCCCCCCCCCATTGACTCATCATGCTAACAGTATCCTGTTTGTGAAGCCATCAAGTGATAATGTAATTTTGGGATTTGACATTTGGCTTCTGTATTTCTTTGAGATCAGCCATTATCTAATTAATCTGGATTTTTTGGCAAAAACTTGTAAGAGGGATGAGTGGCCAAAGAGGGGCTTTTCTGTTTCATGTTTGCTGAACTGCTGTGGGCAGTCTGTCTAGAGCAGAAAGATTGAATTAAATAGAGTGGTCTTTTATCTGAATAATCATTTTAATAGGCTGACTGACCGATTTTGATAGATCCCTTTTATTGTTCTTCCACTGTACTGCATTTATATTCATTCTGCAGGAACTGTAACTGGTAGAATTAATCCAGGTTGACTTTAAAAGATATCAATATATCTTCAGAAGGAAGAACAGTTAAATGGATTGCCACAAAGCCCAAAAAGGTTTGATGAATGTTTTGAACGAAATTTCTCCTTTTTCATCTTTTCTCCTTTTTCCTCCTTTTTCATATGTGTCCATCTATGTTCTCTGCTTCCAGCTGAAGGCTTTATTCTGTATCCAATAATGTCTCTGCTTTTCTTATTATATAATATTAATGGGTTTGGCTCATCCATGCCCTGAAGATGTCATAGGGTGACGTGAGAGTTGGGATCCTCATTGCAGTCACGTTTCAACATTCAGAAAGCAGCCCTCCTACCCCCCCAGAGACCGGCCCTCCTACCCCCCCAGAGAGCGGCCCTCCTACCCCCCCAGAGACCGGCCCTCCTACCCCCCCAGAGAGCGGCCCTCCTACCCCCCCAGAGACCGGCCCTCCTACCCCCCCAGAGACCGGCCCTCCTACCCCCCCAGAGACCGGCCCTCCTACCCCCCCAGAGACCGGCCCTCCTACCCCCCCAGAGAGCGGCCCTCCTGCCCCCCCAGAGAGCGGCCCTCCTGCCCCTCCAGAGAGCGGCCCTCCTGCCCCCCAGAGAGCGGCCCTCCTGCCCCCCCAGAGAGCGGCCCTCCTGCCCCTCCAGAGAGCGGCCCTCCTGCCCCCCAGAGAGCGGCCCTCCTGCCCCTCCATAGAGCGGCCCTCCTGCCCCTCCAGAGAGCAGCCCTCCTGCTCCTCCAGAGAGCGGCCCTCCTACCCCCCCAGAGACCGGCCCTCCTACCCCCCCAGAGACCGGCCCTCCTGCCCCTCCAGAGAGCGGCCCTCCTGCCCCCCAGAGAGCGGCCCTCCTGCCCCTCCAGAGAGCAGCCCTCCTGCTCCTCCAGAGAGCGGCCCTCCTACCCCCCCAGAGAGCGGCCCTCCTACCCCCCCAGAGACCGGCCCTCCTACCCCCCCAGAGAGCGGCCCTCCTACCCCCCCAGAGAGCGGCCCTCCTGCCCCCCAGAGACCGGCCCTCCTACCCCCCCAGAGAGCGGCCCTCCTGCCCCCCCAGAGACCGGCCCTCCTACCCCCCCAGAGACCGGCCCTCCTACCCCCCCAGAGACCGGCCCTCCTACCCCCCCAGAGAGCGGCCCTCCTGCCCCCCAGAGACCGGCCCTCCTACGCCCCCAGAGAGCGGCCCTCCTACCCCCCCAGAGACCGGCCCTCCTACCCCCCCAGAGACCGGCCCTCCTACCCCCCCAGAGAGCGGCCCTCCTACCCCCCCAGAGACCGGCCCTCCTACCCCCCCAGAGACCGGCCCTCCTACCCCCCCCAGAGAGCGGCCCTCCTGCCCCCCAGAGACCGGCCCTCCTACCCCCCCAGAGAGCGGCCCTCCTACCCCCCCAGAGACCGGCCCTCCTACCCCCCCAGAGACCGGCCCTCCTACCCCCCCAGAGACCGGCCCTCCTGCTCCTCCAGAGAGCGGCCCTCCTGCTCCTCCAGAGAGCGGCCCTCCTGCCCCTCCAGAGAGCGGCCCTCCTACCCCCCCAGAGACCGGCCCTCCTGCTCCTCCAGAGAGCGGCCCTCCTGCCCCTCCAGAGAGCGGCCCTCCTGCTCCTCCAGAGAGCGGCCCTCCTGCCCCTCCAGAGAGCAGCCCTCCTGCTCCTCCAGAGAGAGGCCCTCCTGCTCCTCCAGAGAGCGGCCCTCCTGCCCCTCCAGAGAGCGGCCCTCCTGCTCCTCCAGAGAGCGGCCCTCCTGCCCCTCCAGAGAGCGGCCCTCCTGCTCCTCCAGAGAGCGGCCCTCCTGCCCCTCCAGAGAGCGGCCCTCCTGCCCCTCCAGAGAGCGGCCCTCCTGCTCCTCCAGAGAGCGGCCCTCCTGCCCCTCCAGAGAGAGGCCCTCTTGCCTCCGGCCCTCCTGCTCCTCCAGAGGTTTGATACTGATCATAGCCTAACAGAACCTGGCTTCAGTGGGCTACAGTTGTGCTCAGCTAAACATCTGGGCTAAATATTTTTCTTCCTCTCTAATTCTGGCCTTTGACTGATGTTTTTAATGGAACATCAGTGTATTTTTCACCTCACCAGAGAGATGGTTGCAGGCTGCTTGTTAGTGGCATTATACAGCCGGAATGGACGATCTAATACCATCTGACTTAATCCTGTTGTGAAAACTGACACCTTTCTTGTACGAAGCTTTAAAAGGTGATTTTTCTCAATGGTGTTTTCCTCTCGGGAGATATCTGAGCAGAGCTGAAAGATCCACATTGCACAGCTTGCCTGAGGATTCCCTCCACCATCTTTCATCTGGATGTAATGTTATGTGGCTGTTCAATTGGGGTGAAGTCCGAAACTGTCAGTGGACCTCCTTCAACTCTCCAGAATATCATTCATGATTCAAGAGCATCCTTTTTGCTCAATGGAACAATACATGATCTCAATATCAAGTAATTTCATTGATCACATTAGTTAAATGATGTATAATGAGATGCTTGTGATAAATCTCCTCTTAATTTATGATCAACAGTTTCTAAGGAAATGAATGCAAAAGTAAACTATTTTGAGGACTAAAACACATAAAATCGATTAAATTTGGACCATTTTTCATTTTAATTGTATCCTCTATTAATCTTAAAGGACAAAATTAAGACAATTATGAATAATGAAATGCAAATCAAAAAGCTTTTATTTTAAATGGCCTGACTTCCTTTAATGATGGATAAGAAGCTCTTTACCACTGTCCATTGAGTGTCTGAGCTCTCTAAGGTCTTCGTACCTCGTAAGTGCAAAGTGTCAATGTCAAGAAACTTCATTAATGCCTCCCAGTGTCCCCTAAGCAATGCCATTCATCTCTGCTGAGTGCTCTCATGTTCTACGCATCAGGCCTTCGTGCTGCATATCAATTCGTAAGCATTTATCTGAAACTTAATAGAAGTTGGGGTTGGTTGGTTTTCTGTCTAATAAAAGGTTGTATGTTCAGTTATGCCTTCACAGATCAAAAAATGTCATCCAAAATGTCTGCCCAATTATACCAATGGTGATACTGATGTAATTGACATTGATATTCAAGTCACTGGTTATTTGAGGAAATGATTTACCTGTGAAGCATGTTAAGTTGTGTGGGACTGATGTTCACTAACCAGAAGAGTCAAAGACTCGAGGGAAATTCACTTTTGTTCTGTTCCGCTCATAGTTCTGTGACAAATTTCAAATTATTTATGAAACTAGAAGGACTTTGTAAAACTTGAGGACATCTTTTATCAGTAATAAGTATATAAGCATAATAATATAGTATTATTCAGGTGTCTATGACTGAGTATGACCCTGCAGTTAATGCCATTGTTTCTTTTACCTTTCTGAAATAGTCACCATGTAGATTCTGAAAAGTAACATTGGCCCTTTGGGTCATTCAGAACTTTGTTCCAAAAGTTACTCGTCTTCTCTGTATTTGATCAATGAAACATTTTATGAAAGTCTCACACTCATAAAAAATAATACCCCTACTACTTAATAATGAGGTAAATAATGGGTGTTTAACAGTCAAATGATTAGTAGGTGGTGTGCTTATACTGCAAACCCCACTCAGTATTCTATAGGGAAAGGAGGCTGTCCATTCAAGCTGTCTGGGGTAATTGCTTATGGTAAGATTGATTGAGCCCTGACCTTGTTTCCTTAATTTCCACTTCCCTGCTGGGATAAACAAATTAGCAGCATAGAAATGGCAAGCTGTTCAGTAACAATAAACCTTTGATAAAGGAAGAACAGGTTTCGATCCTGATTTTAAAAAATCGAATACAATACAGTTTTGACTCACCAATTAAATTCAGAAGTTGTTATGTTTGAATCATTCTGAATTGCATGTGCAATTATGTGACAAAACAGCTGGCTGAATGGTGATGGAGAAACAAAGATGGATTAGAGTTTCACTGCTAACAACTGTTAATGGAACTGAGCGAGTGTTTGATGCTTTGGATAAAAACGTCTAAATGAATAAATGTTTGTATCAGGTCTGTGCTGCTGACAGTGGCAATCTCACAGTTGTTTTGACTGCAGTTTCTCAGCTCAATACCATTAACAGGATGATGCCAGTCTGTAAATATTACATTTCTATTGCCATTCATAGATTTAGCCGATGTCTGTTTTATCCAAAGCAACAGGCAAATAGTGCACAGGCCAGGTATACTCAAGTAGACCCCCCGCAAATGTGTGTGTGTGTGTGTGTGTGTGTGTGTGGCTGTCTGCACAGGTAGCTGTGGAAGGCCCCCCCGCCCCCCCCCCCCCCCCCAGGTGAAGCCCTCATGAGGAGTCATACAAGATGCACCTGGTGAGGGTTGCTCTGCTGCTGTTCTCCATGTTGGCCCAGAGGATCTCCAGCAGCTTGTTCACCTTGAGACTGGGTAAGTGATGGGCAGTCTGGTGGCTCAGTGGTTAAGGTGTTGGGCTAGTGATCGGAAGGTTGTGAGTTTGATTCCTACATGGCTGTGGCTACATGACGTTGTGTCCTTGGGCAAGGCACTTCACCCTACTTGCCTCAGGGGGATTGTCCACGTGCTTAATGTAAGTCGCTCTGGATAAGAGCGTCTTATAAATTAAATGAATAAATGTAAGTGATGGAACTGTGTTAGGGCACTGAGTCATGCCAAGTGTCCTCTCAAGGATTTGGCAGTGAGTGAGTGAGTGTGAGTGAGTACACTGACTCTGTGTACGCTGCACTATGTAAATGCATGATGGTAAGTCAACTTGAATGGGTCTGTCAGATTCACAGTACTTTAATAGGACCTGTATTTACTGTTTTATTAGCTGTGTTTGTGTTGATTAGAGTTTTTTTTATTGCTTCTATACGAGCCATGTCAGTGACTAGGGAGTTGCTGTCAGGTTCCTGCCTGTTCTGGTGATTACAGTACAAGTCATCTGTAGAGCATTATATTGTATTTTATGTCAAATGAAAAACACTTTGTTCATCTAAACCAGTATAACATGTTTACTCAAGTGCTGCATCCACAGAAGATCCCTCAGAAGAGCACATCACCATTCAAAAGTTCAAATGCCCCCAAATATTCTAGTGAAATTGAATACAGGCTTTTGAGTCCATTTTAAGAAATATATACAAATGTCCTTAACTGTTATTGCAAATCATATTTACCTGCTAACCTCTTACTCTTATTCTGTGATTTGATTCATAAAAATAAGGAAGGTAAATGCAGGCTTCACTTAGGTACTCTAAGTGTGAGTATTCTGTTTCACTGTCCTGTAGCTGCAGTCCTGGATGACCCAATGGAGTGTAGTCGAGGTGAGCGCCTTGCCATCACTCTGGCTAAGGAGGGTATCAACCGTGCCAACAACCTGTCACTAACAGACAAGGTGGAGGTGGACATATTTGAGCTACTGAGGGACCGCGAGTATGAGACTGGAGACGCCAGTAAGTTACGACAAGGAATAGAAATATTCTGTGAACGGCAAAGGATAAGGTTTTCCAATGATTAGTTATCCTTTACACGTAACGTTAAATATCAGTTTGCATGTTCTTAAGGTATTTGATATGACCATTTTAGCATTGAACTTGAAAGTTTCATTAAAAGCGGTATCTCCCGGTGTCATTATGAGAAAAACTCATAAGTCTTAAACTATCATTTTGAAAAATCTTGGTGAAAATCAAGTAAAATGTCAAGAATACACTTTTTCACACTATCTGTGTTACTATAAATCAGTGTTGTACAACATAAGACAGAATATGGGGTGACAAATTTGGAATTTGCTTCTGAATGTATTTGAAATAGGCTTTTTGGCATGTGTGGCTATTTTACTGTACTGCATCAATCACACACAATCAAGTACTGTATAACCAAAATGTATAAGATAAGCTTCTCTATAAACATACTAAATTCTTGACTCAGGTCTGAAATACAAAAGCTGTCATCATTTATCCTCTGGTAGTTGCAGGTCACTGATAATTGGAAGCTATTTTAGTTCACATACATTGGAGATGTTTTTTCTCTCCCTTCAATTGGTTCTAGAAATAATAGATGCATTTCTCCAGCTCTGATAAATGCCCCGGCCAGTCTTGTCGCCAGCTACGGCTGGTTGAGAAAATGGTTTTTGTAATAGACCATTTTACAGTTTGGACATGATGTCATGTCAATCATGAGCAAGTGATTGGCAGCACTGGTGGTTCAGTGGTAGGATTCTTGCCTACCATGTGCAGAAAGCCTGGGTTTCAATCCTGGTGGGGGTTCGAATCCCGGCCAATGCACTGAATAAATGTGTGCGCCTCTGAAATTTCCCCATTAGCGGACTATAAGGGATCATTGTGTGCGTGCTGCAAGGCGCACACTATGTTATTACTAGCGTTTATTATTATTTTGCTTATTCTTACGCCGTTTTTTTGGCTCAAAACACCTACCAGAGTTTTTGACGCATATACACAAAAGTTATATCAAAACGTGCGGCTCGGCCCCGACATGTGTGCTATTATTTATCTAAGACTTTTGGCGAACAATTTTGCCCCAAAATTGCCAAAAACCACACCAAAAAAATGAATAGGTGTCAATGGAGAGAATGTTTGAGAGGTAGAGTGGTGATGTCATCGCTAGAGTGTGGAGAAGAGAGAGAATTGTGTACAAAAAATAAAACGTATTTGACTACCATGGCCTCAAATGCACCACTACAGACACAATTTATACATAGAAACGTAGGAAAATGTGTCCTCTAGCTCACACTTGCTTTACTTTATCTGTCAGATTTATTGTTTTAGCTTGACATGCGAAGATTCGGCCGCAGCACCCATGGACAGCCTCATAGACTCCTATGTTAAGAGAGGCGGGGCTGTAACTGAAAAGATAGAAAACGAACACTTTTTAGAATTGCTCCAAAGAGCACATTTCTTCACTTGTCAACACAAAATGCCTATGTAGACGTTCAGGAAGGGCTCAGCCGGCTTCACGTTAACCTGGTTTTATGATTGGAAACACGGTTTGGCCAGAAATCCTTCCTGTTCGAGGGGTGCTGTAAGCCTTTTCTCTGTCTTTCGAACTGCCATGACAGTTCCAGCTGCAACTTATTAGTTCGTTACTTAGCAACGTGCTTGAAAGAGGAGAGACGGTGGCCACGAATGACGGTGGCTATTTTACGAACATTAATTCATTTCACATTTAATAACTTTAATTGGAGGATATTTACTGGAGGAATCAAATTGGCTCTTTTTGTTTCGGGTGTATTTATAAACTGTACTCCAACTCAACTCTTCCTCTCTGGCTCTAAGTCTCTAAGGTAAGCGAACATCTTTTTTCAACTCTTTCGCTAGCATGCTATCTAAAATGTAGGTTTTTTACTTCTTTAACATTTGGGCTCATAGGTATTCATGTGCTTATCAGTCAGGATTTACAACTGACATTCCAACTAGCTGTAAAGATATGCTGTTTGCTAACATTAGCGACCAATGCTGAAATTAGCGCTTAAGCTAATTGCTAGTGCATCAGCATATGTTTTGCTAGCATGCTATATAAGATGTGGGTTTTTGACTTCTTTAACATTTGGGTTTATATGTATTCATGTGCTTATCAGTCAGGACGGTGGTGGAGGGTTGTAAGGAGGGTAGTGGGGGGGGGGGGGTATTCGTGTGCATTTTGACCGTTTAGGGTCGTTTTCGGAGGGGGGGGGGGGCGATCGGCGTTTGCGGGGGGCGGGGGGGCTCGTGCGGGGGGGTTTGAGGGCAGGGTTCATGTGGTGGGGTCCGTAGGAATCTAACAAGATATTGGGGAGGTGTGTGGGAGGTCGGGTTGATGAGCTATGAGCCTGTTTGGGGGAGAGGTTTGACAATCGCGAATGATTTAGTTTCACTTTCAAGCGGAGTTTGTGACGTTGCGGGGGGCTCGGGGGGGGGGGCGATTTCGGAGGGGTTTGAGGCCAGAGTTAATGTGGTGGGGTCCAGACGAATCCAACCAGGTATTGGGGAGGTGTGTGGGTGGTTGGGATCGGCAGTTCCATAGAGAAACAGTGGGGATTAAATACAGGTCTTTTAGGAATTGCTATTTAAATTGTTGGGGGGGCTTGCTGTAAAACATTCATAATCGTCTGGATACTGGTTTACCTTGCAAACTATTGGCTAGTGTTGTATGGGGAGTCCTGTAGTCCTGTAGTTTATAGATGATTGAACCTGTGTGTCTGCTACTAAGTGATTCATTGCACTGAATGGTTTGATTGACAGTTCATCATTAAGTCATTAATGTACAGACTGCCTGTGTGTATGCACATATATGTATCTATCTATATATATATGTGTGTGTGTGTGTGTGTGTGTATGTGCGTGTGTGTATGTGTATGTGCGTGTGTTTTTTTCTCAATTAATGTTGGATAAAAAGCACTGTTTTTGTTAGTGTGATATCAGAACTGTGTGACCTAGTGCTAGCTTATTGCTGAATCCTGATTTGTTACATGTTTGATTGCATGTGGATTGATTTGACATTTAACACAGCTGTATAACTTTATAATGTTATCTGATATTTATAATGCGGTATCATTTTGATAAAAGGTGTATTTCTAATACCAAAGTCATAGCCATTGATGGCCTAATTCTGGCATTGGATGTATTTGGGTCATTTTACACTCTAAGTTTTTGAAAGCATTTATCACTATTATCAAATTAGAACCAAACTATTACTATGCTACTGAACTGTAATGTAAAGTGCTACCTGACACAGAGTGACCAATTGTTTACTGCTTGCTTACTACTTAAACTTAAACTGTGGCAGTGTGCTCAAGTGGAGCTGTCTTTAATCCTGCTGAAATTAGTGTTAACGCTACTACTAGTGCATCAGCATATGAACACCTGTTGAAAGCTTGATCTGTCACATACCTAAGCAATGGTAGAAGTCATATTCAGAAAATGACTCAACAGTGTCATTGATATATGGGGGAGAGTCCCGGGCCAGAGTCACGCACACTCAAAATTTCTTTAGGAATTTTTTTCTAGTTTCTATTGTAATTTCTATGATAAGGGTGGCAGTATGACGGAACCTCCGAGGCTTCAGACTTACAGTATAATTACATTCATCAGACGCTCTTATCCAGAGTGACTCACAGCAAGTACAGGGTCATTCCCCAGAGGAAAGTAGGGTGAAGTGCCTTGCCCAAAAACACAGCGTCAAAGCCTGGATTCAAACCAGCAACATTCTGATTACCACCTGGTTCCCTAACCGCTCAGCCACAACTCACACGTTATTAGTGATGAGAAACACTAACTGCAGTATGTGAAATGCCTGAGCGATAAACCATTTGCACTCTTGTATCCAAAGGGTGCGTGTTTTATTAGCTGGTGAGAAGGTTTTCTCAATTTGAGTTAGTTGAAATAGTAGGACATTGATTAGTCACATGCATTTATATTGGCAAGTTGTAACAGATAAACACAACACTCTACTTTGAACATCAACTAACTAGAATACTTGCCCCTCAAATTATTAAATTGCATTCATCATATTGTAATTTAGTTTTATTGCTTCAGACAGTTCTGACAATAAATATCTTGTTTACTCCTGGAGCAAAGCAAATACCTTGAGCTTTATACTGAACTAAGCTGCTCCTTATTCTTCAGCTTCTTCATTCTTCATGTCTTTTTGCAGTGTGTCAGATCATTTCCAAGGGAGTCGTGGCTGTTCTTGGACCCTCTACCAGTCCTGCCTCCGATTCCATCATCAGCAACATCTGTGGAGAGAAGGAGGTGTGTGTGTGTTGTCTCTGTGTGTGTCTGTTCTTGTGTGTTGTTCTGCTTTGTCCTCCTGTTTCTGTCCTTGAACTGTACAGAACCTCAATACTAAACACCAGGTAGTAAACCGAGGGAACATCTCACACTAGGTTTCTCTGTCTCTGATCTCTTTTAGTCTCATTAGCTCTGAGGGCTGCTGTCTGTAGCTGTGGTGCTTCTCAGGAGCAGCTGAAGGGCAATATCCTGTTTATGTGCTTAGAATGTATCTATTCTCATCTACAGTGATTGTGATGATCCACCCTAGTTCTGATAATGAGACTCTGTAATGGCTGTTTTTCAGTGGAAATAATCCCCAACTCGTGTTGCTGCGATTGTGTTTGATGTTTTATTCAAGCGGATCATTGTCCTACCAGCGCTGCAGTAGACCTGAGCATACGTGCGTGCTCATTATGGTCTGTCTGGTATGGAAACACATTTCCATTAGACCACCCTGCCGGCTGGCATAGTTGGAGACTAATATGCAGCTACAGTACATGGCATTTATCATTATCAGCCTGTTGTCAGCAGAGTGTTGTTGATTGGTTGGATACAATTCTGGAAAAGCAGAAAACTGTTCTCCTCAAGTGGTTTCTCTGTCAGCTGCACTGGTCATTATCAGCTGCTGTTAAAGCTCACGCCTGTTAGCATGTCCATGATCTCGTGTGATCCAGTACATGCTGTTCACACATGTTGGCCTTACATGATGTCTTTCCCCAGGTCAGTTCAGTGATGTAAGGAGAGATCCATGCTGCAAACCCACACTGACATCAAATTAATGACATTCACAAGTAGCTTGTTTTGAAATTCTAGTAAATGGAGAAATAAAAAAGGGAAGAGGGAAAAAAGTATATTCTGTTACAATTTTGAATTGTCAGCCTTTGAATCTCCTTTGAGTTTTTGTGTTTAGAACCAGACACAGTAAAATAACAACTATTTATATATTTTTTTGTGCTTGTTTATTCCTAGACTGTTCTGAGAACAGTTTTAGGGTGAATCCCAATTCTCTGTCTTAATCCTTCCCCTTCCCCAAAATATTCTAAGAGTCTATATCTTTATGATATACACACAGTATGTTGAGAGTCTAGATCTTGATGATATACATACAGTATGTTGATAGACTCTCTATCTCTACTCACTCTATGATGATGTCATCCCCCCTCAGGTTCCGTACATGCAGGTGGCTTCTGAGAGCCTATTCAGGGCTCCTTATCCCAGGTTCTCCCCTCTGGACCTGCGTCCCACTAATGCCCACATCAGCCTCGCTGTGGCAGCCATGCTGACCTTCTTCAACAGGTCCACTTCCTGTTTACTGTGTGCCAAGGTGGACTGTAAGTGTTGCAACATCTGTTTTAAAGATGGAATGTGTAAAATGACTATCTTACTGGGTATATCACAATAAGTAGTGAATTGAGGTTTGCTCATTTAAAAATACAAATACTTAATCTATGATCCAGTATTTAGTCCAATTGGGTCGTCCTATTTATCAGTAATTTAGCATGTTCACAACACAGCAAACAACACACATAGACACAGTTAATCAGATTTACCTTCTGATAAGCCTAAATTGGCGTCCTTGTAACAGATATGCATTACAAAAGCAGAAACATTATTAATTCAAAGTATTGTCCTCCCTTGGTGTACGGCAACATCTGCTTAAGGCTTGGTGAACCTGGAGCAGCTGTTGCTTCACTTCCTCATTGCCAAGGAGACACTGTCTGTGCATGTGCTTGACGAGGGCCAAGACCCCACCCCTGTTCTGAAGGACATCCAGAACCATCAGACTGACACCATCATCGTGGACGCCAACAGGACCATCTCCCTCCTCATCCTGGAGAGGGTCAGTGTTTCAATGCTGTATCCTTCTCTCTTAGACTTCTACTATAGAAATGTGTGATCCTATAGGCTGCTGAATGACAGGTAGTCATGTTTATGGTCCTAGTGAAGCGATTTGACTCATCCCCATCCTACTACTAATCTGTGACTTTTGACAGTATAGAACTGTGCATGCAAATGTACGTGAGTCAAGTGGCTGAGTGGCTGATAATCAGAAGGTACCTGGTTAGAACCTGGGCTGTACCAACATGACTTTGTGTCCTTGAATAAGGCACGTCACTTAATTTCCTTGACTGTGCAAACTTTCATAGCGATTAAAAACAATTCAGATTCAGTTTCTGAACAATATCTGATTCACTGGCCCCCGTGTGACTGTACTCATCTTGCTTACTGAAGTCTCTTCTTTCTTACCTTAAAGGCATCAGAACTGGGGATGCTGTCTGTTTACTACACCTACATATTTACCACGATGGTGAGAGGAAAACACACTTAAGATGAAACCACAAACCATGAAACTAAACCTGCCTGTTCCTGTGTATGTAAGCACCTATGGATGATCTATATTCCTCCAGTTATCTGTTCCATCCTGCTTGAATGCAAATGAACCCAACAGGTGAAAGAAAACAAAGTCTTCCACTTCAGTTTCAAGGACACAACATGAATTCAGTATCCAGTGAATTGAGATGCAGCCAGTATTCCTGCTCCACCACTGACTGGTCCTCTCACCTCTGCTCTCCCCAAGGACTTCCATCTGCTACACCTTGGCAATATCAATGACCACTGGGTCAACATCCTTGGCTTCTCCATCCTCAATCACTCACATCCCTTCTTCCCCGACCTCCTCCTCAACCTCAACCGTTCCTGGCAGGAGAACTGTGATCATGTCCCCTTTGCAGGGGTCCCGGTAAGGCTGGGGTGTGTGCTGTGGGAGGGATTATTTAGGGGACTAGTAACACGCAGGGCAGATATTGAGTAGATCCAACCTTTGGGAAATGTGCTGTTCTATTTGAGTTTTTTGGGGATAGGATAGGAAAGAAGAGAGGAGATCAGATAAGAATTGGTTTATCCGCCATGTCAATTTGCACAAACACAGAATTTAGTGAGGCAGGATGGTGCAAACATTACACATATACAGATCTTAAACTACAATTAAAAATACACAGTATATCAAGAAGTTATCCTTGAACCATGTTGTTGAACTTTAATGCAAATTTTTTTATGTAAATAATCATATTAATCTTGGATTATTTTTTGTACAGTAAATCTGGTTCATTGTAATACTTAGAAGTTGATTGCTCTTAAAAATATGTGGATTGACATGTGCATCGTTAAATCTATTGATTTGTCTCTTTTGCTATTTTTGTATAGCTGTCTGTTCATCTGCAGTTGGTATCTACCTGATTATCTGTCTGTCCCATCCACCCATCTCTCCTCTCTCTCACTTTGCTTATCTCTCCCCTTCTCAGTTTTTCCCCCATCCATCCCTCCCTCTCTCTCTCTCTCTCTCTCTCTCTCTCTCTCTCTCTCTCTCTACCTTATATAAACCTTCATCTTATTTCTCTCTCCCACAGCTCTCCACAGCTTTGATGTATGATGCGGTGCATGTGGTGGTGTCAGCTGTGAGGGAGCTCAACCGCAGCCACAGTGTGGGCGCTAAGCAACTCACCTGTCAATCAGCCAAGATCTGGGAGGATGGAACCAGCCTGATGAACTACCTGAGGATGGTGAGCAGCACTGAGGATAGAGGTGCTCACACACCAGCCAAAACTTCCATATACAGCCATGGCCAAAATTGACATTTTCACTCTCACTATTCAATAATAGACTGATCCTTTCATTGTCAGTGGGCAAGCATATAACATCAGCGGGGAACATTTTTTGCCTCAATGAGTCAAGCTAGTTCAGGCATGGCACTAGTGTGTGTCCTCTGCTCACAGCTGTGTTTGCCAGCTCTAGCCCATTGGACCACGTCCGATAAGGCAGCTTTAAAAGGCTGTGAGGACACACACACACACACACACATGTTGTTGCTGCAGCTCATCCCCATCTCCCCCTTACTGTGTGTCAGTTCTGTTCATCAGAGGAGTCTCTGTGGCTCCCTGCCTCCTAGTTAATGTACGTGTCACATGCAGGAGGCAGGGAGTATTTCCTTTAGATGAATCCACAGTCAGTCAAGTAACAACCTATTTCCATGTCTATGGTAATAAATCAACCCTCATATCTAATATGTGTGTCTTGACTGAACTGCAGTAATCCTGTCACCATTGCCTCCTGTAAAGAGAACATGTTTCCTTCTACACATCAGTCTTAGTATCTTCAAGTATAAATGAGCAGCAATAAATTTGTGCTTTTAATCTATGCGGTCTACATGAATAGGCTAGTTAGTAGGACTTGTACCTTCTCTAGCTTTTTCAATTAGAGTTTAATGGATTTGCATTATCATTATGTAGAGGTAGAGCTGCTGTTTGTATGTAGAGGTAGAGCTGCTGTTTGTATATAGAGATAGAGCTGCTGTTTGTATGTAGAGGTAGAGCTGCTGTTTGTATGTAGAGGTAGAGCTGCTGTATGTATGTAGACGTAGAGCTGCTGTTTGTATGTAGAGGTAGAGCTGCTGTATGTATGTAGACGTAGAGCTGCTGTTTGTATGTAGAGGTAGAGCTGCTGTTTGTATATAGAGGTAGAGCTGCTGTTTGTATGTAGACGTAGAGCTGCTGTTTGTATGTAGAGGTAGAGCTGCTGTATGTATGTAGACGTAGAGCTGCTGTTTGTATGTAGAGGTAGAGCTGCTGTTTGTATATAGAGGTAGAGCTGCTGTTTGTATATAGAGGTAGAGCTGCTGTTTGTATGTAGACGTAGAGCTGCTGTATGTATATAGATAATGAAATGTTTGCACCTCTTTGTCTCACTCTGGCAGGTAGAATTGGACGGTCTGACTGGGCACATCGAGTTTAACAGCAAAGGCCGGCGCTTCAACTACGCCCTGAGGATTATGCAGAGCGGCACAGAGGGACTAAGACAGGTAGAGTTACTTCCCTCAGCGTCTCAGGGCCCCTCAGGCCTGCTCAAGGTTCAATAAGGAATTATCTGAATAAAAAAGCAGGCAGTCAGTGAAGGCAGACAGGAGATAAAAGATGACTTGATGTACTGTTTTTTAACACGACAAGGTTATTAGCACTACAACAGTCTGAGCAGTCTGAACTAGGTAAACAAGGTGATGATGGCTAAGAAGAGAAGTTGAGAGGAGAAGATCACTTGATGAATGTTTCATGAAGGCATCAGAGGAAGTCTGGCAGGTGAAACTCTTTTGGAAGATTGTTTGATGCTCACCCACAGAGGGATCATTGGTATATTAATGACAGCAGAACTCTGAGTTCACTACTGTAATATATGAAGTCACTGAGAGGGTTTATACACAGCTTTAATATTTTAAATAGTCAAATTTATATGACGATTTATTCATTTAGCAGACATATTTAGTGACTATAGGGATAGTCTGGCCCTGAATTTCTTCAATATTTTGGTTAAAGGATTGCAGATAATTCATGGTTTTGTGCCTCAGAAAGAACGGAAAGAAAGAAGAAAGAACTGAGAAATGTGAGAGTTGGGAGTTGCTGAGAATTGTGTCCTTGTGCAAGGTACCTTACTGACCTCAGGTACCTTACTGACCTCAGGTACCTCACTGACCTCAGGTACCTTACTGACCTCAGGTACCTTACTGACCTCAGGTACCTTACTGACCTCAGGTACCTTACTGACCTCAGGTACCTTACTGACCTCAGGTACCTCACTGACCTCAGGTACCTCACTGACCTCAGGTACCTCACTGACCTCAGGTACCTCACTGACCTCAGGTACCTCACTGACCTCAGGTACCTCACTGACCTCAGGTACCTCACTGACCTCAGGTACCTCACTGACCTCAGGTACCTCACTGACCTCAGGTACCTCACTGACCTCAGGTACCTCACTGACCTCAGGTACCTCACTGACCTCAGGTACCTCACTGACCTCAGGTACCTCACTGACCTCAGGTACCTTACTGACCTCAGGTACCTTACTGACCTCAGGGTCCCTGTACCTGCTGTAAGTCACTCTGGATAAAAGTGTTTGATAAGTGTCAATGTTCTGTTTTGCATACTTGACCGGTTGTTAAATTTGTACCTTTTGGCAGTTTTCTCAAACAATACTGTCAGCTGGGACTAACTGCCCAAACTCCTTTTTAATGCAAACTCTGGTGAACTGCAAACGAATCATAGATCTTGAAACGGCAAATGTATTAATATTAATTGAATAAGTGTTGGACCGCTGCAGAATTAAAGAAGGGTCTCTAAGGTTGCCTTGTACCTCCACACACATACACTTCACCCTCCCGCACCCTAAACTTAGTCCTCTTGTGTTTCTCTCCTTTCCTCGTCACACTCTTCATCTCACATTCACACATTGTACTTGTTGTTGTGGTTTCCCTCCCTCCCTCCTCCCCCTTCCTCCCTCCCCCTTCCTCCCTCCTGCCCTCCCTCCATCCTGCCCTCCCCTCCCTACCCCTCCCTCCCTCCTCCCCCTTCCTCCCTCCTCCCCTCCCTCCATCCTGCCCTCCCCTCCCTACCCCTCCCTCCCTCCTCCCCCTCCCTCCCTCCTCCCCCTTCCTCCCTCCTGCCCTCCCTCTATCCTGCCCTCCCCTCCCTACCCCTCCCTCCCTCCTCCCCCTTCCTCCCTCCTCCCCTCCCTCCATCCTGCCCTCCCCTCCCTACCCCTCCCTCCTTCCTCCCCCTTCCTCCCTCCTGCCCCCTCCCTCCTCCCTCCCCTCCCTCCTCCCCTCCCTCCTCCCTCCCTTCCTCCCTCCTCCCCTCCCTCCTCCCTCCCTTCCTCCCTCCTCCCCTCCCTCCTCCCCTCCTTCCTCCCTCCTCCCCTCCCTCCTCCCCCTCCCTCCTCCCCTCCTCCCCTCCCTCTCTCTCAGGTTGGACAGTGGCATTCAGAGCATGGTCTCTCCATGGAGAGTGACCTCCAGCATCTTAACGTGGCCAACACAGTATTCAACACCACTCTTACTGTCACCACCATCTTGGTGAGCTTAACAGGGATCTCTCGATGTTCATGCAAACTATTTTTCTTCATTTTAGTTTTAGTTACAAGTTTGTGATACCAGATAGATGAGAGGCTTGTTTCTCCATTTGAGGAACAACATTTGGGTAAATTGTCAAATTGATTTTGAATGTACAGGCAAGGATGCATTATATGTATTTTGAAACATTATCTGTTGAGTGCAAAAGTTTAACAACAACAAAATTCAGGGGGAGAAAATAATCATAAATATAAAGAAATGATACATATGACAAAACATAACTTGGTTCTTGTGAAGTCTGGCACACCCAGATATGTTATTTACACCTTTACAGATCTGAGTATTTACTCATTGATACGTGTAAAAAGGCGTCCTCACATCCAGACACACCACATGTCTCAGCTCAGCTGATCTTTGCAGGAGAATCCTTATGTGATGCTGCGACCGGACTATCACAAGCTGGAGGGGAACGAGCGCTTTGAGGGCTTCTGCGTTGACATGCTGCAGGAGTTAGCAGAACACCTGGAGTTCAGCTTCCAGCTCCAGCTGGTGGCTGATGGTGTTTATGGGATGCCTGGGGCCAACGGCTCCTGGACAGGCATGGTGGGAGAGCTGATGTCCAGGGTGAGCACCTCGTGAGTGTTGCACAGCCACACTGGAGGATGAAGTTGAAATGGCTTCATTTTGATATGAAACCCTTGACAAAATAAATTATTTTGAGTGGGCTCATTTCAAGTATATTGATATCTATACATTCCTGTCATCCAAATTGCAGTCTATCCTGGGACATTACAGAACTGGACCATGTTTTGCTGTGCATTTGGAAGTGATTGTGTTTGGCTCTTTCCAGAAAGCGGACTTGGCTGTGGCAGGTCTGACTATAACCTCCCAGAGACAGAAGGTGATCCACTTCTCCAAACCTTTTATGACCCTCGGCATCAGCATCATGTACAAAGCTCATAAGGTGAGAAAAGATGTAGTTCTCATTCTACAGTGAATCCCACTGAATATCACCAGAGATGAATGTTACCTGTTGTAATCAAGCAACTCTTTGTGAATCTTTGAACAGCTTTTTCAATGTGTCAACTAATTTAATTAAAGCCCTTCCTCGAAAAAGGTAAATTAGTGTAAACACAGTTGAACTGGAACAAAAAGAAGTCCACACAGTTTTCTTGGCACCTTTGTAGCTGGTAGTGAAAGACTAGCTGACAGAAGGACCAGATCCTATGAGCTGAGTCACATATAAAACCCACATCAGAGAGTCCTGGTTCATTTTAATGAGGAAGACCTGGGTTAGTTCTCTCTAATCATCTGGAGTTACAACTGCATCATCTCTAAGTTATGGTGGATCATTATTGAAATAATAAAGTTCCATCCAAAATCTGGAATCTGGATCCTGCAGCGCCCCCACCTGGCCATATCAGCAGCCGTATCCAGGATATTAAGCCTTCATCTTCGTATAGTGGAAGGAAGTGGAGGTGTTATGGTCCATCTTTACATACAACAAAAAAATATACGTTGATTTAGTTGCTGCCACACATTTAAAACCACTTTTTACCTTGAAGTCAATTCAGTTGCTCCCAACTTTGCTATGTCACTGCTCATTTTGTCTCAGGCGTACAGCCTGTGCCTCTGGATCACATTGACTGCAGTCACCACTGAGTGAAAGGTCATACAAATAATCTCCATGTCTTGTTTGTTTTCACCTCTTTTTATTCACAGTTGACACCTATAAAACTCTCCTCTTTTGGAACAACTCAATATGGTCCGGCTGGATTAGCAGCTTCATGTACTGAACTGTGTCTTCAGTTCAGAAATAAACTGTAACCTTGAAGACTTTGTGTGGTTTTCAGACTCAACGACCAGGGTACTTCTCCTTCCTGGACCCGTTCTCTCCTGGTGTGTGGCTGTTTATGCTGCTGGCCTACGTTCTTGTCAGCTGTGTGCTGTTCTTAGTAGCCAGGTGAGCGCTTGGTCCTACACTGACACCTTTTTGTAATATCTGGAAACTATCATGCCTATTTTTATGACAATGTATTTCAGCTGTGATGCTGGGGACATGGTTATTTTGGTTTTCATACATGACTGCTAACCGATGTGTTTTTGGTCATTATTGTAATGTTATCCCATTACGATCCTCCCAGACTGACGCCATATGAGTGGTGCGATACTGAGGCTTGCCTGCGGGGGCACTGTGAGAAGATGTTGAACCAATACACCCTGGGGAACAGCCTGTGGTTTCCTGTGGGGGGCTTCATGCAGCAAGGCTCCGCCCTGGCCCCCCAGGCTCTGTCCACTCAGTGTCTCAGCACCGTCTGGTGAGCACAGATACCCACATCCATCAGCACATATAAAGCTTTGTTACTTTGTACTTTGTCCCAGGTCATTAAGTCAGGTGGAGTTAGGAGTGACGTGGCTGAGTGGTTAAGGTGTTGGGCTAGTGGTTAAAAGGTTCAGAGTTCAATTCCAGGCTGTGTCAACATGACGTTGTGTCCTTGGGCAAGGCACTTCACCCTACTTGCCTAAGAGGGAATGTTCCTGTACTTACTGTAAGTGTCCATCCTGATCCAGGTGGTTCTTCACTCTGATCATCGTGTCGTCCTACACGGCTAACCTGGCAGCCTTTCTCACTGTCCGGAGGATGGAGGCCCCCATAGAGTCTGTAGACGACCTGGCGGATCAGACCAGCATAGAGTATGGCACCATGCTGGGAGGGTCAACCATGACCTTCTTTCAGGTGTGTGTGTGTGGGGGGGGGGGGCAGGGGGAGTATCTCCAGTATTTACAGTGTTATAGCACACCATGCTTTACTGATCAAACTGTCCTGTTTTTTCCTGTGTACAAAAGAATTCCCGTTACCAGACTTATGAGCGCATGTGGAACTTCATGAACTCCAAGCAGCCCAGTGTGTTTGTGAAGAGCACTGAGGAAGGCATCGCCCGTGTGTTAAACTCCAACTATGCCTTTCTGCTGGAGAGCACCATGAACGAGTACCACCGCCAGAGGAACTGTAACCTGACCCAGATTGGAGACCTGCTGGACTCTAAGGGCTATGGTATTGGCATGCCACTAGGTGAGGGAGAGCAGGGAGACCTTGGTTTGGGAAATGAGGTTTGTAATTGAAGCATCTCAGGTTATTGGTAAAACAGATGCATTCACCCATCAGCATCCACTGCTTTACTTGGAAGATGATCAATGTTCATTTTATTGATATATAATACTATAAACGGTATTAAATAAATCCTATATAGAAATAGAATAATATATTGATTGTATGTTCCTCAAATCTTCTACAATTTGTGTTTATTAGCAGGTTGATTACAGTTTGTTTGTCTTTAAAGTTGGTGCGCTCCTGAACCAAGACTGTTCTGTTTCATTATTACTGTCATGTTTTCATCTTGTTTCCAGGCTCTGCTTATCGAGATGAGATCGACCTGGCCATCCTCAGACTGCAGGAGGACAACACACTGGACATTCTAAAAAGGAAATGGTGGCAGGAGGACAAATGTTTCAAAGAGGAAGATCATCAGGCCCAGGGTATTATACCGTTTGTTCAGACCAATATATATACCGATATTTTTAATCATGAACATCTGGAATTGTAGCCTACAACTAACTGCTGATTTCATCGTATATTACTTCTATGTTGTTCAAGTGCATTTGAAGTGTGTGTGTCTGTGTGCTAGGACTGGGCATGGAGAACATAGGAGGCATATTTGTGGTTCTGCTGTGTGGTCTGCTGCTGGGGGTCTTCATGGCTGGGGTGGAGTTCGCCTGGGTGAAGCATCACACACAAGGACCAGATGTGAGCACATTTCAAACTAACAGTGGGAGGAGAGGAGGAAGTTGTTGATCCTGATGTTGTGGCCTGATGGAGATGATTGGTCTGTAGATCCTTAAGTGTGTTCCTGTGTGAAGTAAACAAGTGCCCTCATTCCTCAGGATATAAAGATAGGTGTCAACATGTGATCGTTATAACAAAGTCATTTCCATCTCTTAGGTGTCCATGTGTGTGGAGATGCTTAGAGCTTTACACGGCATTCTGCTGTGCGAGAACATGAAAACACATCTTTTGCAAAACCCTGAGGCATTACTGCAGACAAGCGATCCACTGCCTGAGGAACTGGAAGAGTCTGGGACAAGTTCACTTCATCTTGGCAATGGCCTCTTAAGCAGCATAGACAATCACAGCAGCACAATGGAGCCTCTGTCTCACAGGCTGGTGAGAGAGGCCATCTTGACTGCACCTGGCTGTGCTCATGTACGGATCTGCCCTGACTGTAAAGGACTTAAAGGACTGCATGTGCAGCCAGCAGCAGCCAGAGAACGCTCACCTGAGATTAGAGAGGAAGGGGTTTAATGGCTGCTTTCAAAACCATAGGATCAGACTGAGTAATGATCACAATGCTTTAATATGGACTCGAGGGGTAGTCAGGTGTGT
Organism: Neosalanx taihuensis; assembly: GCA_030340665.1. Classification (NCBI taxonomy): domain Eukaryota; kingdom Metazoa; phylum Chordata; class Actinopteri; order Osmeriformes; family Salangidae; genus Neosalanx; species Neosalanx taihuensis. Next base: position 259,388 of record CM059310.1, on the reverse strand, counting down.
CAACTGGCTGAGCGGATAGGGAGTCAGGCTAGTAATCAGAAGGTTCCTGGTTCAATTCCCCACTGTGCAAATGGTGTTGTGCTCTTGAGCAAGGCACTTCACCCTACTTGCCTCAGGGGGAATGTTCCTGTGCTGTAAATTACTCTAGATAAGAGCGTCTGCTAAATGCAATGTAAATGTAGTTTGAAGACTCTCAAGAATTTAAATAGAATAAGCCTGATGTTTTTATAACATGTCAGGTTGGATACAGATGAATGTAGGTTGTTACTGGTTTGAGAGAGAAACAAGTGTGACTGGACTCGGAGTCACTTATTTAAAAAACTGCCAAAAACATCCACTTAATCTCGGTACACTGCTGTGACAGATCCATAAGAAATGTGATACAAAATTCTTAATAAAAACAAAATACTTTTATTCAAACCAAAGTGCACAAACGGACCCTTTTTCAGGTTTATACAAGCCATTTTCAGAAATGTCTACAATCAGCACCAAAGAAAAGCAATAACCAGCCACTTAGTTATGACAGCTGTCTTAAACCATGTGGTTATAACTGCTGTGTTCTTTTCTTTATCCCGTCTTTGTTATGGTCCTTCGTCCTCTTTCGCTTGCTATTCTGTCCTTCCTCTTCTCTGAACTGGTGCCTGGTGCACACACACACACACACACACACACACACACACACACACACACACAATATCACTTCCTGTTTATTACTATGTAACTAATCAAGCATTTTTATATAAAATACCAAAGCATCGTTACAGTCCATTGTTATAATAGATAAAAATGCTACCTGGACTGCCAGCGCCGGCCGCTGTTCCACACCCGACCAAAAGAGGGCAGCCAGTTAGCATCAGTCTGAGAGCTGTGGTCAAAGTTGGCCCCAACTCTGTTAGGAGGCAACTTCCTCAGCTTATCCTGCTCCTCTGTCAGAACAAACAAGAGCAAGAACATGATGATGGAACACGTTTGTATAGATTACAAAGAAGTTCAATTCATCCAAGACATTTGTTGGAAAAGGAATCCTCCATCGACAATTTGGTTGGTTTTTAGGAATACTGAAAATGTAAATGTTTCCAGATATAATGTATGAATCTGTGGCATGAACACAGGATGGTGCATCACTAAAGGGAGCCTACTCTGCTTGAGGAAGTCCTGCAGTGATGGTCCAATCTGCCCTGCTGATCCAGAGCTGCTGTCCAGGGGATCCTTCTGCAACCATGGAGGTACAGCGCCTGCAAGATCAAGGTATGTGTCTACAGATTTACATACTAAGTAACAGGGTATATGGTCAGATAAGTCTTCAAGATTGCCATTACCTGTGTGAACATTTCCACTGTTGGAGGAATCCTGTTCAGAGAGAAAAGGGGAAGGGATTAAGTATTATGGGAGTATTTAAGAGATCCTTTAGTGTTCCGTCTGGACTGGGATGGCCCTACCTGGTAACCAATGAAAGTCAGGCCTTGTCCTGGTTCCACCCACTTCCAATCCACAGCTGGGTCTGACTTGCTTGGCCCAGGCTGCTCCTCCAATACCAGATCAGAGCTACTCTCCAAAGATCATCCCCATCACAAGAAATGGATTGTAAAGGACACTTGACAAGTGTTTAAATGATTCCGGTATTAATAATTACAACAATTGCTGTAATTTTTGTTCATGCCATAGATTTGTACCCTTAATATACATCTTTCATCTTACCTTGAAGTCACCACAGTTAAGTCACTTGGGCTCTGTACAATATGAGACTGATCCAATTCTGATTCATGCTGACGTTGATTCAGGAAAAGCCAATATTTATGTCACAGAATTCATGATAAACACACAAAACATTAAATGTATTCAACAGTTTTGACACTAATACAAAGTAAAAAAAAGTATATTGCATTAGTCAGGGTGAAACAGGTTTGATGTGGATACTGCTGTAGAATCCTTGGATAACAAACCTCCATCAGCACCTGCAGGACTTCTTGACGATGTTTCTCTTGAGCGCGAATAATAGCTGCTTGCTGAAGAGATTGAAATTAACAAAGAAAAACACTTTATCAACTGAAAGTGGGAATGTTCATCAACATTAAAAAAAGATGGAATAATGTGTTTTACTTGTTTCACAAGTTCGTCCTCCTTCTCCGTAAACGACTCCAGTGCTTTTGCCACTCCTGTTTTAAATCTGTAAATTCAACTACATTTAAAATGGTATAGTTCCTAGGAATAATATGGATGTGACATTATAACTATTAGTCGTCTAATACCTTTCGATCTCATCTTTGGTGATGATAAACTTGTCTCTCAGTTTGGGATCTGCTTTGTTTTCCCACCAGAACTTGTGCGTTCTCTTTCTATGTTCTGGGCTGCATTGAGCATGAAAACAAGCAAATAAACACAAGAACAAAAAGATAATAATCACACCAACACTGATAATCAGTCAACTAAAAATGTAAATAAAGCCCCTTATCTTACGTGGCCATGTGTTCCAGCAGCCCTCCAGACATCACAGTGATGTTGGCATCAGTAACATGTCTGTTCAGCTCCACATCACAGCAGTAACACCAGAACTTGGCTTCATGCTGAGTCGGATCAAACTTCTCCACCTGAGGATCTGGGATGGTTCTTCTAGCCTGCTTCACCTGAAGGACACAGATCAACCATCAATACAAGGTGATCCAAACAGATCAACCATAACAAGGTGATACATGTTATAATGTCTCCGTCATGAGGGTCAGATGTTATTTTATTAAAGTCTCCGTCATGAGGGTCAGATGTTACTTTATTAAAGTCTCCGTCATGAGGGTCAGATGTTACTTTATTAAAGTCTCCGTCATGAGGGTCAGATGTTACTTTATTAAAGTCTCCGTCATGAGGGTCAGATGTTACTTTATTAAAGTCTCCGTCATGAGGGTCAGATGTTACTTTATTGAAGTCTCCGTCATGAGGGTCAGATGTTACTTTATTAAAGTCTCCGTCATGAGGGTCAGATGTTACTTTATTAAAGTCTCCGTCATGAGGGTCAGATGTTACTTTATTAAAGTCTCCGTCATGAGGGTCAGATGTTACTTTATTAAAGTCTCCGTCATGAGGGTCAGATGTTACTTTATTAAAGTCTCCGTCATGAGGGTCAGATGTTACTTTATTAAAGTCTCCGTCATGAGGGTTAGATATTACTTTATTAAAGTCTCCGTCATGAGGGTCAGATGTTACTTTATTAAAGTCTCCGTCATGAGGGTTAGATATTACTTTATTAAAGTCTCCGTCATGAGGGTCAGATGTTACTTTACCTTCTCAAGGAACTTGAAGAGAACCACTTTGAGTTTGCTTTGATGACTTTTACTGAAGATGTGTCCCTTTCCCGAGAAAAATGTTTGCCTACATACTGCACAGTAAAATGCTCCCATGGAGATGATATTAAGATATTAAGATGATATTAAGATGATATAGAGATTATCTCCTCCTCAATATTCTCTGTGCAAACTGATCAGCCTGTCTATCTTTTTAGCTTAGCTGCTATGATGAGTCATTCCACATTTACCGGTGAAGTCTTTAAATATAACCCAGTAAATTGCCGTGTTGCTTTAGAAATCCTGGTGAATTTACGTCCATGGAAACATTGATTGATAATAAGATGATATAAACTGATTAATAAGATGTCATGTTTCCGGGGTGAATATTCGAGTTACCGAGTTTACAATAAAGGTCAGCTGGGAAAATGTCTTCAACTTTCAGTTGCTGCCCTCTTGTGGATAGGAAGATGATGACGATGTGAATCCATTTCTGTCAACAGTGTTTTTATCAAATAAAATAAATCTATAAATAATAATACCCAACACATTCACATGTACAAAGACATTTACAAAACAATATCCATTATTCCCAAGAAAAACTAAAGAAAACGCCATCAACAAGCTCCACATTTTGTTTTCATGGCAACTATTATTCTATGAAGGATCCAGGTTCCCATCGACAGAATGATCAAAGCTCAAACATCGTTTGAATCATGTCTGTGAAAGAGAATCAGAGCATCAGTCATTTGTTTATGACTCATACATTAACCATGTTACTATGTTCATATGAGATATTTTCATATGAGAAGATGGTATGAATCAGCAGTTTTCTCACCAGGATTGTTCATGCTTCTTTTCAGAACTCTAAATGAATCTCCAGTCAGTGTATGGATCTCATGCCTCAGTCTCCTGTGTCCATCCAGGGTGAGGTGCCACAGGCACGACTTCCTCTTTCCCTCACTGCAAACCTGCTGAGGAGTCTTCCGGAAGCTGCTGCTGAAACACAAGTTGTGTCGAATGGTGTTTTTCCAGCCCTCTGGGGCTGTCTGGAAGAAGGGGAAGTGTTCTCTGGAAGAAAAACCAAAGTGTAAATCTGGCAACATGCTGCAGCAGGAGGATGGACTCACTTAACTAGGCTCAGTCTATTCAACTAGAAAATCCCTTCACCTTGTGAAGTTGTAGATCTGCTGGACATTGAGGCTTCCTGCATGGCTGCTACTCAGAGCCATGGCGATGAGAATACAGTAATTGACAGGAGGTCGTGGCCAGGCTCCAGATTTGAGGTTGTTGCTATCCTGCAGAACTCTCTGGAGACGCTTGTTCTGGGCCAGAAGGAGTTTTCTCATCCCAGCCTTGGTGTGTGCTTTGCCCTTTCTGCTGCTTTTGGATTTCCGATAAATGGGGACATCGACCGAAGAGGTGTCATCCTCATCTGTTAGCTGACATTTAACAAAAGACATACTTCAGCATGCTCTAACATGTAAATCATTACAAACAAAAGTTAACATCAATTCATAGGTGTCATCAATCCCTAGAATGTTATTGCTCAGATGTAATCATAACAGAACACTGAGGGCTTTCTGATAACTACAGAAACAGACCTCACACTTCCCAAATGATAACCTACTTTGACAGTTACTGCTGAATAATATCAAGCTTCACCTTTTTAATAGCAATTTCAACCATCCAGAATAAATATTATTTGTATAAAAAGGGTTTTATGAGTTGAGCCTACCATGTACTCGCTGGATGATGCAACCTCATGATGGGAATCCTCCAGACATGCATTGTCAATGGGTGAGAGTTCCTGTTGTATGTGTCTAGGATGGACAGGAGTGCCCATAGGTGGTGATGGAGGCTTTGAAACTTTAGGATATTCGATTGAGCAGGCAAGGTTGGGATTGACCATCAACCACAAATTTGGGTGTACTTGCATTTCTGCATTAGATGAGGAGAAAAATAAATTTGGGTGATAAAATAATTAGGGAATTACAAATGTACTCAATTCACTTGTGAATTTAGTGATATTATAAACCTACCTGATTTATGAGTATTTTGACATACAAGGTCTTCTTTTCTTCTTGATATTCTCGCATAGTGCCACTGAACAATATACTGATCAGTCCATTTATTGTCTGTCAAGAATATAAAAAGCTGAATGTTTGTTAAATGAACACATCAACTCAGGTGTAACAGCAGCATCTCTCTTACCTTGATGAAACTGATCAGTTGTAGTGGTGAGGTTGATCTCCTCATTCATATCCCAGTCACTGAGACCAGTTGATAGATGCAAGTCCAGAAACCTTCTTCTGGCTTGGAACTGTAGAGACATTATGCTACAGACGCATAATATACCTCAGTTACTTTAGGACGATGTGCTGATCAACTCGAGTGATGAAAGAACTCAAGCCTTCCCGAAGTTGCGCTGTTGGTAAAGATATGACCTTTGGTGGGCGCCAGGTGTGCTGAATTACAGGGTTTTAATTAGGTCGTGATTTCCACTCAATTGTTTGGTTGTTAAGAACATGATGCAAAGTTTTCATACACGAATCAAATATAGGGCATATGCGCACCTTTTTTTATTTATTTGCCGTAATTCCACTATAGAAAGACATCTAATGACCACAAAACGATACTCCATGTACTGAAATGCGTGGTTGATAAGGAATAACTCAAATGAACTGCGTTAAACTGGTGGAACAGTTTGGCTACTTTATACCAAGTGTAAGGAATAAACTCACTAAGTGAAGTCTATATAGGGTATGGATGTTTATGATGCAGACAATTGGCTAGAATAGTCTATGAATCTAAATATAGCCTAACTTATATATGGCTTCAGGCAGTGTTAAAGGTATATGTGATATATATATGTTGTGATAGGCTGTGACTATATATATGTGTATATATATATATATTATATACCCGTTACTTCATACCCAAGGAAAAGACAACAATAAGAGCCACAAGTAAAACAGACATTGCTATAGACAGTATGACGGTGATGATGATCATGGCTGCACTGTGTGCTGACATCAGGTCCTCCTCTATTTGGTTGTAATCTTGAACTGCAGTAAAAAGTTAGGTTTACGTTAAACGGCAGCAGAAGCACAAGAACTCAAAATACATATTGTTAAAGCCAGAAATAAGTAAATAAGATTATTACTTTTTCTTGTGGTGGCGACTAAAATGTTACTCCTCTCTGTCCCCACCATAACCTGAAGTCTGAAATAAAAAAGTACAAAATAAACTGCGGATGGTTCTTCAGCTTAAATTGTTTTTACACTTTTACACTGAAATACCAGACAATGGCAATGAAAGTAAACCAGAGGACTAACATGTAGTTTGCTCCAACAGTGAGATTAGTAACTTGGTAGCCCAGTTGTCTTGTGCCATTGTTCACAACTGCTGTGATGACATTTCTTTTGAATCGACAGGGCGGTACAGTGAATATATTTTCCAGTATTTCTGTGAATGGAAATTCATACTTATATCCATGTTGACTATATGAGAGGCCTACTGAGCTCATTAAACATCAGGCAAGTAATGTTTTAAGCTTTTAAGTAAAATTATTTTTTAACCTGAAACCAAACATACTTTCCTCACTTTAGGCTGTTAAAGAAGATAAGCAGGTTTACTCACTGTGCTCACTGCTGGGATCTGTCCTGTTATATTCCAAAGTGACACTCTTTGATGCCAGAGAACAAGGAGGGAAACTCAGAAGTAGAGAATCCATCAGACTGCCTGTGATAAAACCATCTGACTCCTGTAGGAGGTGAACCTGGAAGTCTGGGAAACCAAAGTGAATGTGGCCTATATTTATACATGATGATCTCTTGGCAAAAACTGTGACTTTCTTGGAAATTAGTTTAGGTTTACAATGTTCTTGGCTATAAATGTATTACAGGAAAGCTACACTGTATAAATACAAATTATAACGCACCTGCCCTGGAGAGATTGAAAAGCAGTCCTGTAACCATTATTATTCCCTTTATTGTCATTGTTTTTAAGCGGTGATGAGTATGTGAGATCTGTGAAGACTGGATGAAATTGGAGCACAAGGAAGAAGATGGAATCATTATAAATGGTCGAGCCAATCAGAAAGAGGTTCCCAGCTACAGAACAGGTTAGACCAGGTTGTCTTGTGTTCAGGTGAGACATAGAGACTTCAGGACTGTGAGTATGGAAACCTCCTAAACTAAGACAACATGAAACCTGAACAGACTCAAATATGTGATTGACCCCTTTAATGCACCACTTTCCACTTTAGTTTACCATATTTTATTCAGTATTTTGTCTACTGCGTTGTTTTAGGCTAATTACTCTGTGATATATGGGAGTATCCACATGTGTTAAGTACATTTATTGTGAGTGTTTGAGGGGATAGAGTATTTTGATATTTATATTGTCATATGGTTATACAACAAAACCTCTTTATTGTTATTGTGCACTGTACAATTAAATTATGATGTGTTAATAGAAGAACTAGTGAAAGGTAGTAAAACTTAACTGGAGTGACTTACAAGTAACTTGGGGATAATCATTGTTGGAACTATTCAATTATTTTTCATTTCTCAGGAAATGTAATGAATAAAATGATACATGCACACACGTTAACAGTGAAATAATAATACATTTAAAAAATGCACTGTACAAATAATAATTACTGTTGAATGTTAAGACTCTCAACAAAAACATGGCCTAAAGCTTAACTAAGGACATATGTTTTCTTTCAACTTCTATCAAGATCAGTTAATTCTACATGAAGTACAGTGCTGGTAAAGCTAAGCTCAGTTCATGTTGACTCAGTTCATGTTGACTCATGTGCTGTGCTTGCGGATGCTGATTTTCATGCGGGTGTTCTCAGTGCAACGCTCCATGATCAGTTCAGGACTGGGACGAGGGGGAATTCTGGGAGATGTATTCTTCTCCATGTCCACATTGCTGGAGTTTTCTGATTTAGGGATGTTGTCTGAAACATGTAAAACTTAGCATGAGGTAGTATTTCTTTTGGAAATATATTCAAAGAAAAATGGCCCTGGTGAGAAAGGTTAGGATCCTGCACAAGATTTTCAAACGACAAATTGTAAGTTTAACCACAGTGCATGAGCCCACAAGTGCTTTATACTTTCAGAGATGCTGTAAGCTTGATGCATGAAACAAAAGGTCATGCATACAATGTAATTAACAAAGTCCTAAACATATCTTACATCTCTGTACCTTACAGAAGTCTCACAGTTACTAAAATAAGGCCCTTGATTCCTACCTTCGTTCTTTTTTTCTTGAAGTTGTCGTCCTCTCTGCTGGAGGAAGCGTCTGCTGTTTTTGCGGTATGTGTCCTGACTGATACGCCTTGTACTCTTCCCATGAATACTCTTTGCATTGTAAATGGAAGACCTGAAAACAGGGGAAACATGTCTGACTATGAAAGGTACAAAACCAAAGTCACACTTTCAATTTTTTGGGTTGGTTGCAGTTTAATATACTGACCGTCGAGGAGGAGGAGTCTGTCTCTGTGTTTTGTTCATGTCAAAAACATCCTTCTTGTCTCCAGTGGGGTAGAGGAACATGGAGGGAAAGTGCCCTGTCTCGCCTTCCTTTCTGCCAAAGACATCAAACCAATACTTTGTTAGGAGTGACAGTAGACTAGACAGTAGACAGTATATGAAGTCACAAACTCAAAGATGAGACACCCCTCAAATTAAATTATAACGAAACAATGTATTAATTCGGTAAACTTGTATCCAAAGCAGCATACAGAGGGTGAATTTGAACCCAAAAAAATCTGTCAGCATTCCTACCTGACCACCCACCAACCATCCAGCAGCTTGTGGATAACCTCCACAGTCTCTCCTGCCGTTAAAGTAATCTCATCATCCTCTACAGCTGTGTAGGCTTTAGTAGTGATGTATATTTCTCCTATGGGGATTTAGTTGTATTGGTTCATTGTTAGACCTATAGATATAAGATCGCTGGGGTATCCAAATGACATAATAATTACATTTGTTTCAATGTTCACACAAAATATCTTTAAAATCTGATTTAAAACCAAAATAAACTAAAACAACAGATTTCCAAAGGCAGTGAAAGGTCTCAGTTTAACAGTTTTACCAGCATAATTAGGCTCTAGCTCTTCAGACTCCTCAGGTGTGTCCAGTGGTTCCAGGTAGGCAGCAGGAACCCATCCTCGGTTAAAGTCACATTGACAGAACCACCAACCTGTGCTCAATAAGAACAAGGTCAAAATATGAGACAACAACATTGTTCCACATTGTTTAATGTATTTTCTCTTAAGCCTGAGCTTAATATCATGGTGCACCAAACTAGACATTCACAACGACATTGGCACCAATTCTTTGCATCTCACCATTGGGGCTCTTCTCCACAATCTCCACCATGTCTCCACACTTCAGATTTATCTCATGTTTGGAGGTCTTGTTAAAGTCAGCAATAACCCTGTATGTGTCCAATATTATCGGGCCTGATATTTCTACATTAAAATGTAAGAAAAACAATTGATTAAATATTTGGAAACGTACAGTGCAATAAAGTACTATTTCAGTAAAATATAAAAAAACACCGGACAGCGTTTAATAAATATCATCTTACCAGATACTTTGCCTGTTAAATTGTCCTTTGATGCCACAAAGGTTTCATTTTTTTTTCTATAAGGGAAACACAAAGTGGATTAGTTTAACATCCTAGCTGATGTGACCCTGTGTCTAAAGAGCACTTGCAGTAGAGTCATAAACTGACGGATGTGTGATGGGTGGGTTTTCATCCTCTGGGCGGACTTTGAAGAATCTTCGAACCAACTCGCAGCGGGAGATCTTGGGAGGCAGATTGACCAGGGCCTGGAAGTATTCTGCCAGAGTGCTTTGTCTGGTCTCAGTGGACCTCTGACTGTCCAGCCATTTCGGCGCTAAGGAAAAGGTCAAACACAAGAGTAACTCACTGGGTGAATCTTTAATCATGTATGATGTTTAGAATAAGTATGCAAACTGCAACGTATTATCACCAGACCAGAAATCTTCCAGTCTAATTATAAGACTGCATGCAATAAAGATGTGTGGTAGCTAAGACACCAGCCAAATGTCCTCTATTGCACAGAATGTTCCAGGGTTTTAAGCAACTTCCCCATGTTTCATCAATGCTTTGGGTAAACCACTTTGTGCAGAACAAGGAAAGTCCTTTTCTAAGTTCAGTTTTCACTTGACAAAAACAGTAGAAGTACGAAAAAAAGTCATATCCACTATTGTTTATTGAATATGACAGTGATGTGTAAAGCACTGCTGGACTCTGTAGAACACACTGTCAAATCTTTAGAACTGGTTCAGACTGAAATTTCAGGTAACATGAAACGGGAAGTGAACCCATCTGGCTTGGAACAACAGGTGTTTCCTTTTTACTGATCAACAACTAAAATATCTCAAATTTACTTGTTCACTCAACTCTGATGGTACAGACAGTTTTATATGTTGTTTACTCTGGTACAGAAGTGGTGCAGGATAACTCATACTCTGGTATAGAAGTGGTGCAGGATAACTCATACTCTGGTATAGAAGTGGTGCAGGATAACTCATACTCTGGTATAGAAGTGGTGCAGGATAACTCATACTCTGGTATTGAAGTGGTGCAGGATAACTCATACTCTGGTATTGAAGTGGTGCAGAATAACTCATACTCTGGTATAGAAGTGGTGCAGGATAACTCATACTCTGGTACTGAAGTGGTGCAGGATAACTCATACTCTGGTATTGAAGTGGTGCAGGATAACTCATACTCTGGTATTGAAGTGGTGCAGGATAACTCATACTCTGGTATAGAAGTGGTGCAGGATAACTCATACTCTGGTATTGAAGTGGTGCAGAATAACTCATACTCTGGTACAGAAGTGGTGCAGGATAACTCATACTCTGGTATTGAAGTGGTGCAGGATAACTCATACTCTGGTACTGAAGTGGTGCAGGATAACTCATACTCTGGTATTGAAGTGGTGCAGAATAACTCATACTCTGGTACAGAAGTGGTGCAGGATAACTCATACTCTGGTACTGAAGTGGTGCAGGATAACTCATACTCTGGTATAGAAGTGGTGCAGGATAACTCATACTCTGGTATAGAAGTGGTGCAGGATAACTCATACTCTGGTATTGAAGTGGTGCAGGATAACTCATACTCTGGTATAGAAGTGGTGCAGGATAACTCATACTCTGGTATTGAAGTGGTGCAGAATAACTCATACTCTGGTACAGAAGTGGTGCAGGATAACTCATACTCTGGTACAGAAGTGGTGCAGGATAACTCATACTCTGGTATAGAAGTGGTGCAGGATAACTCATACTCTGGTATTGAAGTGGTGCAGGATAACTCATACTCTGGTATAGAAGTGGTGCAGGATAACTCATACTCTGGTATAGAAGTGGTGCAGGATAACTCATACTCTGGTATTGAAGTGGTGCAGGATAACTCATACTCTGGTATAGAAGTGGTGCAGGATAACTCATACTCTGGTATTGAAGTGGTGCAGGATAACTCATACTCTGGTATAGAAGTGGTGCAGGATAACTCATACTCTGGTATTGAAGTGGTGCAGGATAACTCACCTGGTAGTGTAGGGATGATCCTGTCCTTCTTATCAATATCACCTGACTCAATAGGAAATATCTCCTTCAAGGATTTCTGCAACCAAAACATATAAACACACACATAGCATGAACAAGCTTCAAATACAACTATTGACTTTATTTCACATAATTATGACATTTAATCCTTCATGGAATTATCTAAACAGATTGATTTTTTTCTAATTTAAATGATTGTAGATGACAAACTCACATGAAATGTGTGGATTTCAGGGTATCTTCTATAAATAAGTTTCTCCGTGAGGTCGCTCCATTTCACCATCAGCATGTAAACCTGTTTTTTTGACAGTGTTCAAAATAAAGGATTGTTGTCTTGCTGTGTAATAATACCAAATAAGTAATACAAATTTTCCAATCTTACATAGTGCTGGCTGGGATAGTATCGTCTCTCAAAGCCCAGGAGCTCCACATGCCTGATGTACAACAAGTCCATGTTTAAGATTGAGTCCTTAAATTGAATTTGTGAAAAGGGAAGAGGCTTTTATACAGCAGAAGCAGACTACAGTTAGGATGGTACACAGGGGAGGTGCTGCAATGCATCAAGTATCATTTCCTGAGAAAGTGAGACTTATTGGACCTTAGTTAGGATCCTGTATTGTAGTAATAATATATTTATTTTAAACACCTGTCATACTACAGATGATGGTACTTTAAAGGCAATATATTTATGTTGTAAGTAAGTTATATTATTTCTTAAGAAAGCACATACTATGTCTTTATACCCATTTTCAGACACAATCTATATCTATTACTTGTTTACTCTGTTTATTTTACCTACATGTAGGTTTAAATGTCTCAACAACAGTAAAATTAACTTACTATGTTTTATTCTGGGCTGAAAGATTGAAAAAGACAAACAGAGTCAGGTGGTTGAGTTGTATTCTTGGATGAGGCACTTCACCTTACTTGCCTCAGGGGAATGTCCCTGTACTTTCTGCAAGTCAGTGTAAGATAAAATGACTACATGTAAAATGTAATGGCCTTGTTACTTAAAACAACCACATCTTCCTCGTGGGGTTTTCAGAGGGGCTTTTGCAAAAGACAGGTTTATAATTTCAGTTAAGTTTTGCAATCAGAAAAAAGGAACAACAAATATCTTCCTCTATCTAAACCCTTTCTCCTATTGGGCCTCATTCACCAATATCTTCCTAGGTTATTTCTTACATTTAGGATGTTTCTATCTCTCTTCTTATCTTGATATATCTCTAGTTACTTCTTCAAATGGCTGAAAAGTCTGTAGCAGTCTGCTAAATTTACCACTATGAGAACCAATAAATAACAATAACTTAAGCTGGAGATGCTTAAATCTTACTTTAACTGCTATCAGCTACCTGGATATTTCTGACCATGCTGAGGGCCTCTGCCAGTGAGCTGTGTGTCAGGGTTCTGGTGTGGGGGTTCTGGTGTGGGGGTTCTGGTTCTGGTGTGGGGGTTCTCGTTGTGGGGTGGGGGTTCTGGTTCTGGGGTGGGGGTTCTGGTTGTGGTGTGGGGGTTCTGGTTCTGGGGTGGGGGTTCTGGTTCTGGTGTGGGGGTTCTGGGGTGGGGGTTCTGGTGTGGGGGTTCTGGTTCTGGGGTGGGGGTTCTGGTTCTGGGGTGGGGGTTCTGGTGTGGGGGTTCTGGTCTGGGGTGGGGGTTCTGGTTCTGGTGTGGGGGTTCTGGTTCTGGGGTGGGGGTTCTGGTTCTGGGGTGGGGGTTCTGGTTCTGGTGTGGGGGTTCTGGTTCTGGGGTGGGGGTTCTGGTTCTGGGGTGGGGGTTCTGGTTCTGGGGTGGGGGTCCACTCCTTCCATTTACTTGGCAGCTCGAAGTTCTGTTTTGTGTGAATTTTAATGTGTTTATTTAAATTTGTGGTGCCACAGTACATATTACATGTATTCATTTAGACGCTTTTATCCAAAGTGACTTACAAGAGTCGTTGTCAATGTGTATCACAAGAGAAGATAGACCAGTAGTTTCCCAAGTATGTCATCATACATTCTTGTTGCAATCTTACTAAAACGAATTTTTGAACTAATTAAAAAAAAAACAAAAAAACAAAGGAGGGCTTAGAACTTTAGAACTACATTACATTATTAGTAGAACTTCATTTACCAGAGTGAATATGATATCTACCCATAAGACTAATGTGATGAACTAAATCTGACACTGATGCATCTACATTATCCAAATAAGAGCTCAGTAACTCTTTTATATGCTTCTGGTCTGAATCTTGGATCTATAGATCCATGGTCTGAATGCACTTTGATGCATAGACATCCTATAAAATCTTTTAGTGTCTACGCTTTGATGGTACTTTATCTGTGTCTTGAATATAGGGGAACATTTTATAAATGTTGTACTAGAAAAGTTTGAAAGCGATGCAGTAAAATCTAGCTCCGCAATCGCCCGGGATCAATGTATTTAAAATTTTGCCTGGCAAATAACGCTAGCATGATACTTTATTTATCTAAAATTACTCTATTTTAGAAATATTTTGCTAGTATGTAAACAGTATATGAGGATATATATTCTGTATCCTTAATTTTAATCAATGTTGGTGGTAAAATATGTCGCTATATGATTGGATAACACGATAAACCACGCTGTGATTGGACAGCACGATGAGCCGTAAAGAGGTTCGTGTGTCGTCAGAGATATATAAAACGCCCAGCAGACATAAGGAGGGTCTATTTCACCACATCATGCAGAGGAAGGTTAGTATTCTGTAAAACTGGCTGGAACATTGTGCAAGTTACGTAATTTAACTAAATAAGCCGTTTATAATCGTGGTTTCAAACCAGCTAGCTATATTCGTGAACTAGTTGGCCACGTGGTGTGTTAAGTATGTAACATGTATGTTCAGCCGGATGAACATGTTATATCAGACCAGGCCGAGTCTCACCACGTGTTTCCAGAAGTCTGTTAACTCTGAAGAGACTCTGCTAGATCATGTCGGGTTTTGCTTTCATCTCTGCAGGATCATTTGCAGTGGAATGACAATGAGGCCCGAAACATGAGGATCATTTAGGATCTTAACAACAGACAATGTTGGCTGAATGCTAAATATGCTGAACTTGTTAGCTAAAGTTAAAGTGTTTGAATGCCTTCTCATTAATGGTCAAATAGTTTCCACAAATGGTATCATGTCAGCTGTCTTAATTTGAAGTGTCTGACTTGGCAGGTAATTGCAGACGGGCCTTATGATCATGATATAGATTCAGCCACGATGCACTGCAGGAACCATGACACTTCATCATGCGGTAAGGAACAACACATGGCACTTCGCTGTGTGCAAGTTTGTAAAAGCCTCTTTAGATATTAACTTAGTGTCTAATGTATCTGCAACGAATCGAATAGCGAAATGATCCGTTTTGAGGGTTTTTCAGTAGTTTAAGCACAGCGCCAGTTCCGGTCTTGACAAAGTGGACCAGAGTACTGGAGCAGTGCACAAAACAATCTATTCTCATGCAACCCACTGTTGTGCTTTCAGCAGCAGTGTTACTAATGAGACTGAACATAACCCACTGCTGTACTTTCAACAGTGTTACTGTATTCATTTTATTAGTATGCCACATGTTCTGTTTGCTCATTCCTGCCACAGTGAATTCCATGTTTGTTAACCTTGCATAGCGATTAAACCCCCATTCTGATTCTGACATAACTCACTGCTGTACTTTCAGCAGCAGTGTTACTGACATGCACTTGGACACTTCACATTGAAACTATCTCCAACTTGGGTGGTTGACCTTTTGTTATTTGTTTTTAAGGGTGACCATGGATAAAGATGCTGAAAAACCCAACCAGGTAAGCATCTTTGTGATGCACGTAATCTTTTTTGCAATCACGTAATGATGATTGGCTAAAATGTTCAACTGCTCTGAACTATGAATGAATGATATGTGCCTTTCTGAACACTAATCTGGATAGCTGAGTTTTTCCCAAAAAAATTAATTGTGATTCATTAAAGGTATTTTCCTATTACAGGTTGGTTTGGATGATGGGTATACTCCTGGATGAATTCACCCGCTATGGTTAGTTTTATGGTGTAAATTGGTCATTCTTGAAACATCAACACTCCAGTGTATTTTACTGAGGCCTATCCCGACAGACCTTTCTCAGTTGGGCCTAGTCGTTGGAAATGCCTCATAGAACATACCTGTGGTCTCGCTTTACCCTCATGGTTACTGCCATTAGCTGTGTGGGATAATACTGCAGAACAGTTCAACATGCTCCTATAACTGATGTTATTGTGGCCTGGCTCACTTGTTTATTATAACCCGCTCCTGTTATGTCAATACATTTAAATCTTTATAATTCAACACCTGACTCTCCTTTTGCAGCCAAGGACAATAGATGTGCAGAGGAGGTGAGGTTCTTGATGCCAAGTAAGTTTGAAGTGATGAATTGAATCCCAGTTGTAAAGCACTGTATGGTATCTGCAGTCAGCCCTCACTACAGGCTGGTCTGTTCATTAAACAGTGCAATAGTAACTCTGTATATGGCATCGTTGGGATCTGTGCCATCTTGTGGCTAGACCCCTGGTATTTTGCAGAAACATCCCTATTCTCATTTAACTGCTTCACACTGAACTTCTCTAACTTGACTCCAGGGTTGGAAGTGTTCACTATACCATGTTAGCAATGTGCAGGGCTGGTGATGTCACAGGGCTCTGCTACATGCATGTTACAGGATTTCTTGCCGTTCTGACTTCTGATTTGATCTAAAAGTACCTTATCATATCCTTTAATGAGCTTCAAATGGAAGTCCTTAAATGACTAATTGCCTGTCATGAAAGTGAGTCTTAAACATTGTCTTCTCCACTTCCAGGTATGCTTGTAATGGGACTTGTTGCACCAAGAACAGTTTCAAGAGGAACTGCAGCCCCACCAAGGGTAAGATGGTCCTGCTGTTTCCCCCCCTTAGTCAGCATTAATGTGGTCATATACCAAGGCTGTTGGGAGACTCAGTTCCTGACTTGCTGTGGAATTGACCATAAAGTGAATCTCATCCCAGTTGGTCTCACCAGCAACAATGCTGAGGTGATCTACTGGGAACATTTAATCCCAAGTTGCCTCCTGCTACAAGCTAAAGCCTTCCAAGAACTGAGTTAAATGTGAACCCTCTTTCAGGTGGTGAGAGCACAGACTGGAGCCACCTTAAAGGTAAGTGGGCTTTTTGTTGCTGTTAGAAATACGGATCACATTCAAAGGGGGCCAGTCAGGCTCTTCTGCTGGCCCTTTACGCAGTGATCCCAGAGCAGTGCCCCTGGATGGAATGCAGGTCCTAAATGACTTGGGTTTTTCTTTCAAGGGGCAACAAGTCACTTAAAATTGCATTTCAGGCGTACACAGTTGTTCACATTCATGCTAACTCTTAGCTACTGGACACTTCTGATTATTTCTTACTAATTCCAATGTATCAAATCGACAGGTGCCTGGGTAACTATTCCAGCCAACGTGTCTCGAAGACGAGATGTGTTGGAAACGGATCAACTGAATGTTGTGTTCACCAAGCCCATCCTGTGATTAAGATCACTAATGCTATGGTTAGTTTTATGGTGTAAATTTATCTTCATTCATTCTTGAAACATCAACACTCCAGTGTATTTTACTGAGGCCTATCCCGACAGACCTTTCTCAGTTGGGCCTAGTCGTTGGAAATGCCTCATAGAACATACCTGTGGTCTCGCTTTACCCTCATGGTTACTGCCATTAGCTGTGTGGGATAATACTGCAGAACAGTTCAACATGCTCCTATAACTGATGTTATTGTGGCCTGGCTCACTTGTTTATTATAACCCTACTGTTGCTGTTCAGGTGTAGGTCTGTACATGGCCACTAGATGGCTCTCCAGCACAGTCTACTATTTGAGTAGTTTTCGCATTGCTGGTGTCAAGCAGGTTATCTAAGTAATCCTCTTTGCTATTCTAAATTTGTTGTGGTACATGTTCTCTTGAAAATATGACTGCCATATGCATCAGCAACTTCTCCCAATAGTCTTCATAACTCCGCAAGAACAATTTGTCATCTGGTGTTAGTTTCCAGGCTATGCCTGGAGTCATGTCAATACATTTTAATTTCAACATCTGTCACTCCTTTTGCAGCCAAGGACCATAGATGTGCAGAGGTGAGGTTGCTTGATGCCAAGTAAGTTTGAAGTGCTACATTGAATCCCAGTTGTAAAGCACTGTATGGTATCTGCAGTCAGCCCTCACTACAGGCTGGTCTGTTCATTAAACAGTGCAATAGTAACTCTGTATATGGCATCGTTGGGATCTGTGCCATCTTGTGGCTAGACCCCTGGTATTTTGCCGAAACATCCCTATTCCCATTTAACTGCTTCACACTGAACTTCTCTAACTTGACTCCAGGGTTGGAAGTGTTCACTATACCATGTTAGCAATGTGCAGGGCTGGTGATGTCACAGGGCTCTGCTACATGCATATACAGGATTTCTTGCCGTTCTGACTTCTGATTTGATCTAAAAGTACCTTATCATATCCTTTAATGAGCTTCAAATGGAAGTCCTTAAATGACTAATTGCCTGTCATGAAAGTGAGTCTTAAACATTGTCCTCTCCACTTCCAGGTATGCTTGTAATGGGACTTGTTGCACCAAGAACAGTTTCAAGAGGAACTGCAGCCCCACCAAGGGTAAGATGGTCCTGCTGTTTCCCCCCCTTAGTCAGCATTAATGTGGTCATATACCAAGGCTGTTGGGAGACTCAGTTCCTGACTTGCTGTGGAATTGACCATAAAGTGAATCTCATCCCAGTTGGTCTTACCAGCAGCAATGCTGAGATCTACTGGGAACATTTGGTCTCAAGTTGCCTCCTGCTAAAGCTGCTGTATGCAGTTCCTCACATTATACCAACTCTTGCTTATTCTTTACTCATTCCAGTGTATGTATCTAATCTTCAGGTGCCTGGATAACTGCTCCAGCCAAGATGTTTTGAAGTCAAGAGGGTGTTGTAAACAGTTCAACCCTAAATGAAACATTATTTCAATGAATGTCATGTTCACCAATTCATTCAGTGATTTGGTATCATCTGTGATTTGTTTGAATAAAGTATTTTGAGTCACTTGATGTTTAGCCTCTGGTGCAGTGTTTTGATGTGCCTTCAATGGGGTGTAAACCTGACTTTTGGGTGAGAGATGCAGCTCTAAGTGTGGGTCAGGGTTTCATGATGAACTGATCAAAGGCTTCACTAAGCACAGCATTCACTGCTAGCCCAGTGGTCAATTAGTGTATCTGGCTGTTTATCTACATAATGTCATAAGGATATATTCATTGCTATGCAAGATGTACAAACCCAGAATTCACTTTGGCAGAAAGGGTCAAACATTAGATTCAACTTTAATGTTATTACACAGGTACAAGTACAGGGTAACAAAATACATTTAGCATCCAACCAGAAGTGCAAAACAGTTATTAAACAGAATATAATAAATATGAGAATACTCAGAATATATACAGTATGAACAGTATAATCAGAATATACAGGGTATGTACAGATTAAAGTGATTTTAGACAAGTGTACAGCTGTGTAGTACAAGTACAAACATGGAACGTAACACAAAAACAATAAAAAATGTCAAATACAAGTAAGGTAAAAGTTCCAAATATTTCATTTGTATGTGAAATTAAACCCTCATAGTAGATAATGGGAAGGCTAACTTAAATCAGCTTTTTTTTTTTTTTTTGCCATGCATGTTACATGGAATCGATCATGTGACATTTTTTAAAGGAGAGTTGACCACAGACATGCATAAAAGTCTGGAGTTGCCAACGAAAATTAGAAAGTTCCTCTACAGACATCTCGCAATGACCTCTGGGAAGTCTGCCTTGTCACTGACTGACAGGATTCATCCAAGCCCCCGGTCTGCCTCTCAGCAGCTGTGCCGATTTTTCCCGGTGGCCACTCGTGATATTGCAACATAAAATACCCATGGGGCCCAGAAAGCATTTTTCCCATAGACCGTAATAGTAAAAGAGAAGCCTGTAAAAAGGTTCTCAGGACACCTACAGCTGTAACCACTATTAATTGCAAATCTTTTTATTCCATATTTTTAAGTCATGGACTTTTAAAACGTCAAAAATTGTTCTAAAGGCCAGAAAAGCCCCCGTAAAGTCTTATTCTAATGGTGACGTCACAGCTGTGTGCGTGCACTCCCAAGCACGGTCTCGCTGTGTCTCGGGAACGAGGATGCCTGTTGGCTTAATGACAGCTCTGAACAGGGCTCAACGTGGTCGGAAAAGTGAATTCAATGACTCCAGGGTGAGTTTATTTCGAGACAGAGTTGTGATACAAGTTTCATATTTGAACGGCATGTATTTCTAAATGCTATTTTAAATGTATATTGGCGTTAAATTACACGCGTAATGAAATTTTCACTTACTGCCAGTGTCACCGCTGTGTAAAAATATAAAATTAGATTAGATTAGATTAGATAAACCTTTATTTGTCCTCCAGGGGTGGAAATTGCAGTTCACAACAGCAGCAGGGTAAAGTACAGCACACAGAGTTGCAGTGTAACATAACAATAATAACAATAGGGGGGCACGATAAAGTCCAGTATAACAAATACAAAATAGGTAAGTTAACTAGACATATACAGTTATTGCACTTGAGTTATTTACCATGCATGTGATACTTTAGGTGATGTGTCACCAGGGTCTCGGTCTCACCTTGACTGAAGTTCAATATCCTTTTTATTGTTTTGGTCTAAATATATTTAAGCCCACGAATAGACCAGGCAAAGTGAAGCTGGCCTCTCTTTTTTGTGCCTTTTTTCATCACACTGTTCACCCACTCTATCACAAGTCTGTTTTTTTTAGTTTTGTTATGTTATGTTCGTTATATTGAAAATAGTTAATGTTTAGTAAAATCTAATTATTACTTTGAAAAGTGTTGAACTATTTAATTATAAAGCCTTGCATATGAACACCAAATTATGTTAAATAGACCACACAACGGAATTTGTATTTATTTATTCAGTAACATGTGGCTCAGTATAGGTTCTGACATCTCACTACAGGAGAAAACAGTGTTTTAGGGTGGACTATAAAAAATATATCAGGCTAGGAATTACACTTAATGTCCAGGAGGTCCTTCCTTCAAACTATATCACGTAGCTGTAAAAGAAACAGAGAAGCTGCATAACGCTAACGAAAGACTTGCCTGTTTTGAATGTGCCGATATAGCCTATAAAACGATAAGAACTTAATCTGACAAGAATTCGTAGGCTATATCACATACGGGATCATTGATAGACAAAACAGATTTGACTACCGGCATTTGGTTGATAAATATGACAGCTTGTATTGTGGAGAATCCCTTATTTTTTATTTTAGATTAACCTTAATAAAAATGACTCGTTTTATCCTTACTTAAACTTAAACAAAACGAATTAACCTCGTATATTCTATAACCATGACTATGAAAACATAATCGGTTTATGTGTCCTATAAATCCATCATTTGATTGTGTAGATTCGTCATTATCGGTCAAACTCTTCCACAAGCACTCATGAGCGCGCAGCACTTGTCCAGTCCAGAACGCGACTTGCTCGTTCTCATTGCCCCAGAGCGTCATCAGCCTCCCATCATTCCATTCCCCATACCGCGGAAGTAAACCAGGAAGTCAAAAAACTTTTTCGGCACATGCGCTAGGTGAGCAACTTCATTGAAATCAACGGCCGCCATTTTTCTATCCGGTGTCCAGTTAATATTATAGGTCCATGGATTCATCATAGACATGTATAATGTCTGGGATTCATCCTATAAAAGAGGCGGATCAAGAACGTTTCTGGGGATTTTTAACTTAACTTTTTATACAAAACCTTATTTATTTAACAATTATAGTACAAAAAGAAAATCCTGTATATATATTTCATACAGTATTGTATTTGTATAATGCAAAGCAATACCGAAATAAGAACAAAATAACAATACTATTCAGAATTCGTAGTAGGGGTCTGCCAACTCTAGGAATCAATAACAGCCTAATTATTTTAGTTCTTGTGTCGTTTGAATCGGAACCGAACTAAAAAATGAAACGAAAATAAATGACAAAAGATGACCGCATGTTTGACCCTCCAGACCAGCAGAGGTCAGACTTCCTCCCAGTGACGTGTTGACCTTTTACACTGGAAGGTTAAAGTTCACAGTTAACTGTCATGGCAGCTTCCATGGCGAACATGCAATAGCAAACAATTTATCTGTTTCAAAATTGTACGGAGACTGATAACCAGGCATTGCGTTTTCAAATTATTTGTGCTATTACTGAGACGTTAAACCATCAATCTCTGGAACAGTTCAGTTCTCTACTCAGTTTAATGTTCTAAGATGTCAGTGGTCTGTGTTCTCCACTCAGTTTAATGTTCTAAGAGGATGTCAGTGTTAGGGTCTCGACACCTCAGTCGGGTTCTGAGTCGTGGATATGCAGGAAGCAGCAGTTCAGCATCAACACGTGGAAAACAGAATGAGGGTCCGATATTTCAGTACGCTGGGAAGAACCGGAGACCAAATCACAAAGTGTATGTTTGGGGGTTCAGCTACACTGGAGCTCTGGGGATCCCCACCTTTGTGGTTCCTGACACTGGCAGGAAGAAGCCTCGGAAGTATCAGCTCACCCCTTACCGCCTGGAGACAGAGCATCAGGTCAGCTGTTTGATCTCATATTAAACAATGTGCTGAGATGTGAAGTCAGACTGGAGTGTTGCAGTGATTTGGTGCTGCTTGGTAAAGACATGTAGCTTAGATATTGACAGAGGAGAAGCTCGGATGTCAGATTGTCAAATTGTACCTTCTGATATTATGAACACAATGTATATGAAAGTCAGTAAAAATGAGCACAGACTGCTGTAATTCCAACATGCTCCTTTCCATAGATAACCTCAGCAGCTTGTGGGTATGGCTTCACATTACTGGCCTCCAACACCAAGGACCTCACCAAGGTGTGGGGGATGGGCCTCAACAAAGACTCTCAGCTGGGCTTCCAACGCACCCAACATAATCGCAGTAAGATATTGATCACATCCCTATCCTGGATTATTATACCAGCAACACAGCTGGTAAACCAATAAGATAAGGTGCATAGAGCATCAGGATCATGAAGGTTTTCTGAAATGTGCTGGCGTCCGCACTGTCTTACAGAGATCTACTGGATTCTTGCGAGGGCTTTGGCCATGAATAGATTTTTAAAGATAATTGAAACCTTTTGCTACACACCAGTTTAACATCAGGACATGATAAAAACTTTTTGATTTATATGCTATATTTATATCAATCTATCTTTTTAACTATGAAGCTCACATTACTCAGCAGTATTCTGTACAGCTTTTACAATTTTACCTTTGAATACAGTTTTATTATGTTCAGATTGCCATACTTGGTGACAGTAAAAAAAAAATATAAATAATAAATTTAAAGCCTCTTTTTAGGCTGTAAAATATATAAGTACAGTATAACAGCCGGGCTGTCCACCTCCCGTTGAGCAATATACAAAATACTTCAAGCATGTACCAAGGCTGGTAGTAAGCTGTTGCTTAATTGTTCTGTACACTCCTGTCTTTCTAGATAAAAGCTATGACTATGTGCTGGAGCCCTCCCCAGTGGCCCTGCCTCTAGACAAGCCTCAGCAGACCAGGGTGCTTCAGGTGGCCTGTGGACGAGCCCATTCCCTCATCCTAACAGACTCAGAGGGAGGTGAGGAACAAGAAAATCCTACTGTAACTTTGGTTTAGGATAAACTGAATGGCAGTGGTTAAAGATGGTTAAAGATGGTTAAAGATGGTTAAAGATAGATGGTTAAAGATGGTTAAAGATGGTTAAAGATAGATGGTTGAAAGATTGAGCATGAAGTGCAATGACTTCTGGGAAAGCAGATCCGTTCCCACTGATCAGAATGTCAGTCTGCTTTGTTGTCTGTAATTTGGTTCTTGTGAAACATCATCTTTCAACTTTCAATCTATTTCATTGATGAACCAAAATCATTGGTCATATTCTGTAGTCAGTCATAACATCCTTATCATTCTCTCTAGTCATTGCATAACAGTGTTCACACCCACATTTCTGCTGTTTCTCATCCTCTCATATCAAAGTGTTCTCTTTGGGGAACAATGCCTATGGACAATGTGGGAGGAAGATAGTGGAAGATGAAATATACAGGTAAGTCTGTTCACATATCTGTCCCATATTCAAATAGCATATTTCTAATGTACTAAAACACACCTCCAGCAGCAGATAAAGGCCAGATAATCTTGCGTGTGGAATCTTAAATCTGTTTCTACTGTTGTCATGCCACTCTTGTGAGTGTTGAGTCATGCTGTGATTCAGAGCAGAGACAGGGCAAGGATTACCTTTCCAGCACACATCAAGTGCTTCTTATCTTAACACAATTTAGCAAAGCACAGCATAGTTTCTTTCATTCCGTAGTCATAATAGAAAAATTTACTCAAATGTTGCTTGATTTTCAGATAATGTATGAACTAAGAACTGTTGTCAACTGTTGTTACCTTTTTTGGGGGGAAACAGTTGTGTTGTCTGAATGTGTTTGGCAGGGAGGGAAGAGCTTCTATTGAGACAGACCTGCTTGTATGACTGATTCATAACTGTAAAAAACAAACAAACATTCTCTACTCATCTCTCAATGTTTTATATACTTTTCCTTTGTTTCCCTGTTTTAATATGTTGTTGCAGTTGCAGTCATGTCATTCATAGGATGTTGGGGTTTGACAGCACAGTGACCCAGGTATGTTCAGGTGATTATTTCAAGCATACACACTTCAGTGATGCTTTGTTTATTAGTATAGGATTCCCTGAATAAACATTCTATAAGGATAATATTTCCAATTGAAAACAGTTTAGTTCCATGTTAGGATTGTGTCTGATGTCTGTAGTTACGTGTGTGTCCTGTAGGTGGCGTGTGGGCAGGACCACAGTCTTTTTCTTACTGAGACAGGAAAGGTGTATTCCTGTGGTTGGGGGGCTGATGGACAGACCGGTATGGAAGTGTAACAACTTGAACACGTATACACACAATCCTGCTTTAAGAATATTGGTATACAGTGAACCCTCGCTATATCACGATTCACTTTTCACGGTTCCGCTACTTCAGGGATTTGCATCGTGCATTGTGTTCTGCATTCTAAATTTGGCTAAACAGTCTCTCCAACACAAACCTGTGCATCAATAAAGTTGCGGTTTACAGGATACAGTACTTGTATTTGTTAAACAAATGCTTGGGCCTGTAAAAAGGTTTTGTTCTTTGGTTTTAGTATATAATAGAGTATTTAATTGTATAATAATTGTAACAAAAAAATAAAATAAAGGTTTCTGCTTCACAGATTTCGCTTATCACGGGTTCTTTTTAGAACGTTACCTCCATGAATAACGAGGGTTCACTGTATAACCAATATAGGACAATTACCTATGAAACTGAACCAAAATGTGCCATGGGTCATGGTGATGTGTTTGCAGGTCTGGGCCAATTTGACGTGGCTGACACACCCCTACCTGTAACAGGGGATCTGGCAGGGGTGAAGGTGACCCAGGTGGCCACCTATGGAGACTGCAGCCTGGCTGTGTCTGCAGAGGGACAGCTTTATGGCTGGGGAAACTCAGAGTACCTCCAACTGGCCTGTGTAACTGAGGCAACCCAGGTGACACAATGCAGGATACATCACATCCTGTATATCAGAAATCTTGACAATGTTGAAAATCTTTAGAAGGTATTGAGAAGTATTTAGAGAAGCACCTTATGAGGTGCACTTGTTTCATATGTTCACATGTTCGTTTCTTGTTCAGATCAGCTCTCCTCGTCTCCTGCCTCTCAGAGGGGTGGGCAAGGTCAGGCAGGCTGCATGTGGAGGCACACAGGTGGCAGTACTGAATGGTTAGTAAAGCTTCTAAGGAGAGTGGTTGGTAGTGGAAATTCAAGTAGGTTTCCTAATATGTTTCTGCAAATTATAATTCATCATCAGACTCACAATGACTTAGTAAGATGTTTTTGTGTGAAATGTGTGACACTGTAGATACAAAAACATTTTGTCTTGCAGAGCGAGGTGAAGTGTTTGTGTGGGGTTATGGAATTCTTGGAAAAGGCCCCAACCTGTCTGAGTCTCAGAGCCCAGAGCTGGTCCCTCCTACACTGTTTGGACGCTCAGAGTTTAACCCCACAGTGACCGTCTCAAGCATCCGCTGTGGACTGAACCACTTTGCTGCTGTGACAGGTGGGGGAACCTGTGCTGGTAGATTGGCTTGACTGTGGACTGAACCACTTTGCTGCTGTGACAGGTGGGGGAACCTGTTCTGGTAGATTGGCTTGACTTCAATAGTCCTGAAATTCAGAGCTGACGCATCTTGTTCTATTTAATTGGATAAGAGCGTCTGCTAAATGACTGAATCTTAAATGTAAATGTGTAATATGATAAGCTGTATGTAGGTGGAAACATGGCAATATAAATGACTGGATTGAGCTTTCAAACATTTGTTGTAGATCACGGCGAACTATTTGTGTGGGGCAAAAATGTGCGAGGATGTCTTGGTATTGGAAAACCTGATGACCAGTACTTTCCCTGGCGGGTGAGTTACCATGTGTAACCAGTACAGTGTAACCAGTACAGTGTAACCAGTACAGTGTAACCAGTACAGTATTCCACTTAGTAGACTTTTCATTTTAGATTCAGTGTTAAAGGTTCCACTTGCTTTGGTCTTTTTGTGGTTTTAGGTAACTGTGCCAGGTCATGTGGTGGATGTGATCTGTGGAGTGGACCACATGGTGGCTCTAGTGAAGTCCCATGTCTGAACACGCCACACACCATCAGGGAGGTCCAGCTCTGACCTCCAGCCCTGACCTCCAGCCCTGACCTCCAGCTCTGACCTCCAGCTCTGACCTCCAGCCCTGACCTCCAGCCCTGACCTCCAGCCCTGACCTCCAGCTCTGACCTCCAGCTCTGACCTCCAGCTCTGACCTCCAGCCCTGACCTCCAGCCCTGACCTCCAGCCCTGACCTCCAGCCCTGACCTCCAGCTCTGACCTCCAGCCCTGACCTCCAGCTCTGACCTCCAGCTCTGACCTCCAGCTCTGACCTCCAGCTCTGACCTCCAGCTCTGACCTCCAGCTCTGACCTCCAGCTCTGACCTCCAGCTCTGACCTCCAGCCTCTTCTCACATCGCTAAAAGGATCCAGAAAGTTCAACTCTCAACTTATGGACAGCATTTTGAGGCTTGGAACATTCTGCAACAGCTGTCCTCTATGGGTGCTTTACTAAAGTAAATCAAACTCTTCCCTGTGTCTTCTCCAACTAGACTACCATGTCCATACAGGATCAGAACAGATCTGGTGTTGGCAGGTGGCCAACCAGTGGTCCTTCTCACCATATCAACCAAACCAGAGTCTGATGATGTAAAGCAACACCTCTAAGGATGACAACAGTCTAAAACTGGCTTCATCGTACTCGTCAGTTCAACATCTTATGGACTTTCTGGAGCCCAGATCAATGTGTACTGTGCCAGATTGACTGGATCTATTGGGTGGTTCTACAAAAAGTATTACTGTTGCCAGAAATTGTCATTTGGATGAATTTAGAAATAACTAGTTTCTAAGTGTCTCAAGTTGTGTAGAAAAGATTCTCCCCAAATGTTTATGCTTAAGTTATCCAGTCACTTGTGGTTACATACCCTTATGTTCACGTTCAATGTCTAGATCTTGCTCATATCTGTATGACATGTTACCCTCTGTAGCAGTTACCACCTTGTTACACCCTAATCAATATGGCTGACTTGTTGCTGGCCTGCTGAAGGTGAGTTCTCCTTACCCAACACATTGATGTGTTTAAACAGGGAGAAGCTTGTGACGTATGGCTTCCCAATGCAAGCCAACAAGACCTGCTCACTCTACAATGTGTACCCAGGTCAAATAATGAAGACATCTGAGCCCCCTGTTCTTCATCCTGTTCTCAGCTGTAGGTAGATGATACACCAGCTGGACTTCCTTCCTGTTTGACCATATTTGGATCAGAAGACCCTATCTTAGCTGGAAGAATGAATGACAGTATGCAAGTATAGAACACAGGCTTTATTTGTAATACCAACATCAGACCACATTGTTATTGCACAGCAAAAAAACCTCTTTGAGAAATGGGTCAATTAAAAGGTTTGTCTTGGTAAGACAGCTAAAGTATACTGCACTTGATATTTCATTGTATTCAATCTTCTGAGAAGTTAAGTAATCAGCTCTTGGGCAGTATAATTTTGACATTTTTTCTTCTTAATATTAAGTTAGAGAAATGATTCACCTTTTCTGATTCTGATCAACTGAAGTAATGTTGGGTGTATTTTGTGTAACCAATGAGAACAGACAGGTACTGCATTGTCATTGACTGAATCAACCGGATTAAACCTGTTTCTTCCTTTTATAAAAAGCTGATCAGTCATTTCAGGGTTTGGCATCTTGTCACCCAACAGTCCCTTGGACTATTCATTTATGATTTATGATCAAACCAAATGTTAATCACATTAATATGAAAGTATGTGATTTAAGTTTCAATCGTGCCACAGATTCATCAGTAATTCAGAAAAGGGATAAAAATTTGCTTGGAGGACTGCCATTAAAAAATAAAAATAAGACTAAATGTAAATTGAACAAAAGACAGTGGAAATTACAGATT
Organism: Neosalanx taihuensis; assembly: GCA_030340665.1. Classification (NCBI taxonomy): domain Eukaryota; kingdom Metazoa; phylum Chordata; class Actinopteri; order Osmeriformes; family Salangidae; genus Neosalanx; species Neosalanx taihuensis. The sequence goes on along the minus strand of CM059310.1, from coordinate 230,824 downwards.
AAACCCACAATGCTACCAGCTCAAAACAAACAAAATAGCTGTTTGAGGAGGTTGTTTTTTATTTCAATCAGAAGAAACGTAACCTTTTGTTTTTCTTTGTTTCTTGTAACACTGATAAATACGGTTTCTGATCATCAAAACTAACAGAAGAAAAGCTTCTGCTTGGTGCAAAGAGATAAAGTCCCATCGAACGCTTAAGACACGTCTACCTTTCTCAGGAGGATCCTTCAAGTGGGAAATAGGTTTTCTCCAATTTCACATCAGTACAGTAGGTCTTTAGGACCTGTATTAAAGTGCAGACTGCAGGGAAGAAGAGGGGAAGGAGTTGGGTAAAGGGTTGGGGGTTTACATCAGGGGGTTGCAGGCTGGGTCAATAATCCACAACTGCAACAATCATTCATAACGGAACTCATTACTTCATGTTCACCACCTATTCTGCGCTAGTTTTTAAAAACTATTATACTGATGTATGGTAAAGACTGAGGCGGTGAAGCACGTTGTGGCAGTTGCTGTGAAAAATATTCAAACAGAACAGTCCCAAGATCAGCCCAGTTAGTCAAGAGTACATGGACACTATCTTATGTGTAGCTCACTCCAACAGTTGTTTATAAACGATATGATAGAAATAGCGGCTTAGAAATGTGCCCATCACTTGCCATAAAGGTTTCATTTACAAAATCCAGTATATCAGACAAATTCAAATTTTACTGGTCAACAGAGATGAAGACCAGTCTTGTACACATATTGAATCAGTAATCCAGCGATATAATTCTGAAACACGTCTTGAAAAATTCCCAAGCACACCATGTTGCTGGAATCTGACATGCTCAAATTCTGAAATTATTACCTCATTAATTGTGCACTGGGCATTGGAGAAGGCCTTTAAATATCTTGGCACTGAGAAAACTAAGACCAGAAAGACTAATGAGAGATCTTGATACACATTAGTGAAGTACTTTCCTTCCACAGGAGGAGAGCAGGTAACTATAATAATATGGTCACTATAGGAAAACCAACATGGGAGGAATAAGAGACGTTAAGATTAAAACAGGTTCAGTCTGGAGAACCACAGCAACACATCTAACACCTTCAAGCAGTTTAGGAGGTTAGAGTAGCCCAGGTTAGAGTAGTCCAGGTTACAGTAGTCCAGGTTACAGTAGTCCAGGTTACAGTAGCCCAGGTTACAGTAGCCCAGGTTAGAGTAGCCCAGGTTACAGTAGTCCAGGTTAGAGTAGTCCAGGTTACAGTAGTCCAGGTTAGAGTAGCCCAGGTTAGAGTAGCCCAGGTTAGAGTAGCCCAGGTTAGAGTAGCCCAGGTTAGAGTAGTCCAGGTTAGAGTAGCCAAGGTTAGAGTAGTCCAGGTCTTTTCAGGAGCTGCTGTTACAGAAAGGGTGAAAACATGGTAGGCTGTGTTGCCATGGTGAAACCAAGGTGTGAGAGGAGAAGAAAACACAAAGGGATCTCCAGAGTCAGGGCCCCCCAAATGAGTGGATGTTTTCTGGGTAGAGTGGAGTGGTGAACAGGTGCAGATTTAGAGCATAGTTGGCACCAATGTCAGACATGGAGGGCCACTTCAAATGTCTGAAAAACATCTGACAGCACCTCCCCCCTTTACTTATAACCAACACAAGTATTTCTATCTACAATTCTCCCTGCACACACACACACACACACACACACACACACACACACACACACACACACACACACACACACACACACACACACACACACACACACACACACACACACACACACACACACACACACACACACACACACACACACACACACACACACACACACACCACCCCCAGTAACTGTCCACTGGTAAGATCTTGGCACTTTTAAGAGTTGAACATGATAAATCAATGTGTGGGCCATGAAGACTCAAGGCTCTCACTGTCTACCTTCCCCATTCCCTTCACTGTCCCGGAGTCTCATTAGTCCTCAGAGCTCCAATCACACTCTGGATGTTTTCCTCTGGAACCTGGGAGGGACAGAGGTGAGGGGGGGAGGAAGATTAGATGGTTTTATGGCAACAAGTATTTTCCCGGTACTTAAGTCTGCATGCAAAGCCAATGTAATCACTTACTAGGGCATGGTCAAACTGAAAGGTACTGATGTAATAAGCAGGAATGTCAGCAGTCGCCAGAGGCTCTGATATTTGAGCCACAATACCACACTCATCTGGGGAAAGGCAAAGACAACTATGAAGACAAATATTCTATTCAGAAATATCGGTCAGTAGAATTACATAAACCTGCCTTGATATCAATTATATTCTCCACACTGCCAAGAAGAAAATATACAGATCAATTTTACAGTTTTCTCTTCCCTTTAAGATCCTGGCTCAAATAGAAGTGTTTTGTCAGTGGACAAAGCTGTGTAGAAGTGCAGAATCTGACAAACACAATCCTTGAATGAACCGTTTGATACTTACCAAATCCTAAAGGCTGCCCACCGATACGAACCATCTTCCAGAGCTCTCCTGAAGCACTAGTGAATAGGACATTGTTGGGAAACCTACATTGAAAATAATGAGGAGACACTGTCACCATTTCACAGGTTTAGCAATCTTGTCCAAACATACACTGTCTCTAAAGTGTCCCCTCCTATACTGTAGACAACATTCCTGTGGATTCTACTGCTTCACATCTGATGGATAAGAAGTTCATGTGATGAATAAGGAGTCGATTTAGCACATTTGACCATGGAACTAATAGAATCATGGCAATGAATCGGTCTAAGGTTTCCCTTATATATTACTTAAACAGATGCCCTTAACAGATGCTGCTGCTTTTAATCATATAATGTATTGTATGTGTTTTTGGCACCTGTTCGTCTGGCACTGTTTTAGGAGAAGTCTCCAATCTCGTACAATTGTCTAATGACAATAAAGGGCATTCTATTCTATTCTATTAAAACCTGGTTTACTTTTAATCCACATAGCTTGGAGACACCACTGACCAACACATAAAACACCCCCCCAATGATGTCAGACAAGTCTGTTCAAGTACCATTGTAATCACAGTGTTTGACTTCATGTACTTTGCAGGTGTTCAGGTTTGTAAACTCAGTGACCTCTTAAATGTGTAAATCTATGTAAATAAACGTTACTTACTTATGTCTAGATTACTTGACAAATTGTCATGCACCCATTTAAAACAATGCTAGGGCCTTGTAGAAAATGTTCTTATAAATTAAATCAATCCAGAAACTTTCACTGCTCTTCCTGTTGAATCCATTGAGCTTTGCTACATTACCTGCGTGTCATCTGTTCATCCATAACTAGAGAGATGTAACCCTCGATCAGTGAGAAGGAGAAGAAGCGGATGAGACCTGAATCCTCATTAGACACTCCAGGTTCCTTTATCCTGAGAATTATTAAAGAATTATTATTAAGTCAATTATTAAATGTAATTATTTAATTGTCAGTCTTTACCAAACCCAAATTAGACATCTTGTTTAACCTTAGACACATTTGGACTGGTCAGGTCTGTACCACCCGTCTGTCCAACAATCTTCATATTAGGTAAAGGACTTTATATGATGGAAAGCAAATTGTGTCAACTCAAGTCGCTAAGTGCTCCTGTTTTGTCTGCAAGAAATTGTTTGCTTGAGTCAGAGACGACAGATGGTCTGTGGTGACAGTCCTGTGAAACAGGATGAGGATAAAGGTGCTCACCCTCCAGAGTAGAACATGACGTCCATGAGCAGGGTGACCACAGAGGGCAGGGTGTCAGGATCCAAGCTGGTCACACAGAACATGTTGCTGGGGCTGGACAATGGGTGGATGATAGGGCGAGGCACTTCAAGAAAGACAAAGAAAAACATTTGGAGTAAGAAATCTGTGTTAAATACAGGGGGATGATCCTCGTTCTGATTATTTTTAAAAATGTATTTGTTTTTTACAATAGTGAATTGGTTTACAGTAACAGTTGGTTAGTTTGATTGCTCCATTCAAGCTGTGATCCAGGTGTGATGCCAGGAACCTGCCTGTCTGTCTGGCTTGATTATCTTACAAAGCAGGCAGTGTATGCAGATTAAATCTGGAAGGTGTATGAAGTGCAGCTGTTTAGCTCTGGACAAAAAGACAATGAAGCGTGTTTTTCTTTTTTACAATCAAAGTGAAAAAATATCAAAGTTTGTCAAAATACTTCAAATCTCTACCAAAAATGAAAAACAACAGAAAAATGAATTTCCTGCCATTCTAAAACTTTCTGGGACGTAAAAAAAAAAGAGAAGAAAACTAAAATACTTTTAAATTACGACAGCCAATTTTTAACAATAGAACATATAAAGGCTTGCAAATGTTTAAAGTGAAAAATGTTCTACTTTTTTCAGCAAAATCAGCTAGTTTTAAATTTGATGCCTATTACAGGTTAAAAAAAGTTGTGAAACAAAAAGTCAAATAAGTTGGCTCGGGAGCAACAATAGCTGAACATTTTGAAAAGATTCAACTGGGAAAACATTTAGTAACTAAGTAAGTTAATTGATATAATCTGTAACATGATATAAAAGTGATGTCAGAGAGTCTCAGAAGTAAAGATAAGTTAAACGATTGTGGAATAATGTTAATCAACTTAAAATGGCAAAGGCTTTGCAGATCTCATCATCTACAGTGCCTAACATCATCAAAAGATAAAGTGGAGAAAGCACACTATTGGATGCCTGTTGTCTTTGGGACTTTAGACAACACTGCTTCACTCATCAGCATGATTGTGTCAATGGCTTTACTAAATGGGTCCCTGAATACTTCCAGAAACCACTGTCAGTAAACACAATCTGCTTTGCCATTTGCAGATGCCAACTAAAGCTCTCTATCCTGCATTAAGGAAGCCAGATGTGAACATGGTCCAGAAGGGTTATTGTTGCAGTGTTTTTCCGCCTCTCAGCCACCATACAGAACTGCCAGCACATTTCAAATGTGTGTTGTATCCATCATTCCAGGTGTCTGTGTGTGTGCCATCAATTTTATCACAGGTACTGTGCACTATACAGACGATGTATTTGTGTTTCACTGGCATCCTAACTGACTACATCACAGGCACTCTGCATTAGCTGCCTTTAATCAGACAAGCCCTACCAAGCTTTGGCTTCACAAAACCATTGGTGACTCCGAGGCTGTGGGCAGCTACTGTCTCTCCGTTGATGACTCTCAGCAAGGTGAACTCAGTAGACAGAGTGTGCATTACCATGGGCAAGTCTCTCTCTCTAACCTGAAGGGAACAACATCACAATAGAAAAGATGAACAACATCACAATAGAAAAGATGAACAACATCACAATAGAAAAGATGAACAACATCACAATAGAAAAGATGAACAAATTAGCCTATGTTTTATATCAACAGTTGGGAACTGTTGTTCATCTGTTGTGAAAAAAGCAAACATTTTACGAGCTGACGAGGACAGTACTTTATTATTGTTCAATTACATGAACTAAACTCACATTTTACTCAACGCAGTTTGTGACTTGAAAGAGTACAAGACAGAAACAACAGCCTGCTAACAGCCAGCAGAGTGAAAACCCTATAGAACAAAGGGCTTTTGTAAAGTGTTCATCTGAACACTCCTTTGAGCAAGGTCCAAAACTATAGCTGAGCATGTGATGCACATTTTGACCAATAACATAAAAGGCAAAGTAATGATCATGATGAATGTCGTCAGTTTTCAGAAAACACAATCACCTCTCATGAGACTTCTTCATGCATCCAGTTCTTTGTAACTCTAATGCAAAGCTAGTGTGGTAATTCCACACAAGAGCCTGGCCCAAATAACTCATTTTTAGGTAATGAAGTTGTTTGGACTCAGGGGTCATTTTTATCCCTGTATAACTGCATTTAATTTGACTTGTCTCGCCAAGGAGAGAGGGGCCCTCTGGGTGGGTCAACCTAAGATGAGTGTCTTTAGGTCAGGCACCAACTGTTTACATGATTATGATTGATAGAAAGGCTCCTTCAGACCTTTTGAAATGCAGTCAGACAGTTTTTACGTTTACATGTCGTCATTTATCAGACACTCTTATCCACAGCGACTTACAGCAAGTACAGGGACATTCCCCCTGAGGACAGTAGGGTGAAGTATCTTGCCCAGAGACACAAGGTCATGTTGGCACAGCCCAACACCCTAACCCACCGTGCCACATGACCCCCAAAGTGTGAAGGAAAGGAACAGAGAGATGAATCATGGAGCTTAGATAAACTAATTCATAAAGAAACATACAAATATAGCAGAAAATGAATAAATGTAACTCAACTTCAGTGGTGTTGGCTGTTTCTGTACAGTATTTAGACTATAAGTCACACATTTTTCATGCTTTGGCTGGTTTTGCCTGCGTCTTATACTCAAAATATACTGAAATATATAATTTCACACATTTGTTATTTTCACTGACAAGAATTCAGTGGATTTCGTGATTTGGAGTGTGATCGAGAGTTTGGTAAAGTTGTTATGTTGTTCATGCTTTAGTTATCGGAATAACTGTAAGAATATCTGAATAATGATAATTTTCACCCAAAAATGCGATTTATATATGTTTTTTTCTTCTTCACTGTGCATTTTTTGGGCTGGTGCGACTCCAGATCAACATATAGTCCAGAAGATCCGGTATTAGGTTTCCAGTTATGAGGCTGTCTGGGGGCCGCTGGCAAAGATCGGTGGCTGTGAACATTACTGGGAATTTCAGGCTGAGCCCAGCCTGATCCTCTTTACATAACTACCGGCAGATTTTCAACATCTTTACAGTTTATTTTTTCATTTCCATTAACAGGCTGCTGTTAGTCAAGGATAATCTGTGTCTTTTTTCCTATTAATGGAGAAATAAGATTCCCTATGGCCAAAAGGGTCTGGAACCAGAATGAACTGGTGTGATTAAGTAACTTCCACAAAATGAAAAGATTCTTCCCAGAGCCAGATGTGCTCTGGGAGGTTCAGTATTTCCACTCCTGTGGCATTTTCATGTCTAGTATGATGGAGGTAAAATATATTGTTTGTCTACTGTTGTGCCACTGCATGCATGTCTTCAAAAAATCAATTCCTACAATATGTGCAGCTATATTTCATCAACTTCTTGACTTGTTTAAAATATGCCACATTTGTACTGATACATGCAGTATTGAATGACTGCACCTGAAAAGTTACTTCAAATGAAATGGGACTGAATATCAGTAATACATGAAGCCAGAAGGACACCGATATGAGTGAAGAAATGCAATAAAGTCTTGAACTCACCAGGATGAAGTCTGTCTGATAGGTGGACAGCATGAACACAGAGATATTGTGATCCGCTAAGGGTGCGATGACAGACTTGGCTATTTTTGTGACTCCAATAGGTTGAGAGTTAGTGGCGCTCCCTCCCCCAGACACCACATTCAGAGCCAGCCATGTGGCGTCTGCAACACTGAGGTGTTCTGACTCTGGAAGTTCTGAAAGAGAGCAGAAGAGTGAAGCGGAAGAAGTGGAGGAAAACAAATTGGTCAATGTACTCTTGAGCAGAAAATGCACGTATTAGAATGGGTTTAGTTTCCAATAAATAACTCAAGAACTTGGCACTATGCAAAGTTCATATTTTGTCCTTGTAAAAGTCCAATGCATTGTAATGCCACAATCTGGATCGTTTGGATAGTTAAAGCATTCCAACATTTTCAAAAAGTAATTTGCTGCTGGTTTTGCCTGCTTTAATCTCAACCAAGATAAAGGAACAAAGTTACGTAATGTGACAAGCTTGAATTTAAACAATAAAATAAGAATTCATGGTGCAGGGTTACAAATGTTGTCATACTGTGTATATTCTGAGTATACAATTACATTTATATTCTGTTGTAATAACTGTTTTGCACTTCGGGTTGGATGCTAACTGTATTTCATTACCCTGTACTTGTACCTGTTTAATGACATTAAAGTTGAATCTAATCTAATCTACTGTGACGAGACAAGCAGCACAGAGCATTTAAAAACTGAACTGTGTTTTCACTTATTTAGTTACAGTGTTTCCGGAAAGTATTCAGTGGTTCACTTTATTCATGTTATGTTACAATCATATTACAAAAGGGATTTTTATCATTCTACACACATACCTATACTGATAAGAGAACTCATCAGGAATTTCCAGTACACTCACTAGCTAGCTCTCCCAAATAACATGACTAGTTTGCCATCTAACAAGATTTAGACATTTAGATCACCAGATCACTACAAACAACAGGAGTGGATGAACACAGTGGGGAAACTTACTTGACCCTCTCACTGGACATACTGTATTAAATGTTTTATTGAATGCAAATGGTTGCCTTGTATATTCTGTTCTATTTTCCAAACTCTTTGTCTTAAATCGAGCAGTTGCTTTTTGATTACTATCTAGATTTGATTCAACAAATCTCAAATCAAGAACAAAAAATATAAGTTTTGTTAACATGGTAAGTTGTAAGTGGGCTGATGAATAAAACAACAACAAAAAAACTGTTTAACAAGTTTCGATTACTTCAACAGACAAAGATTAATGTTGACAATAGTCACAATTTAAATTGAAGGTCCCACAGGATTACAATTGTACTTTATTAGTTTGTGTGTGCCTGCCCAGATCATGTGACCTGCCAGTTACAGAATGAGTCATGACCCTGTGAGTGCAATACTGTTTTTTCCTTAAGAGATATCATGGCTTAGCAAAAGGCTGACTGTAGCAGTTAGCTCCTCTCTGCTCCTCATAGCATCTTAAGCTACAGACAGTAATGTCTTCTGGAAAGCTCTATGTGGGACTGCTTGATCAGTGGCTCTAATTCTGCACCATGACTGAACTTCTGGAAAGAGTCTTTGGATACAGTATTAGGGGGCCATTAAGGTCATTATAAAAACCGTCCTAAACCAACTTGCTATGGGACCTTTAAGAAAATGAAAATTCTCCAGGTAAAAAAAAGAAGTTTGCTTGTTAGTGTTTTAATAAATTGTAAACAGAGGCTTTGACTGCATCACTGTTGCTAATGGTTACTTATTTACAGAGTTTCATCTCATGTAACCAGTGCAAGAATGTAGAACAGGAAGGAGACAGTGTTCATTATCGCATGATAACAGCCAATCAGAATCCAGTTTTCACCCAGACCATGGCATAAACACTAATAGAATATAAAACACTAATAGAAGATATATAGCTGATTTAGCGCTGCCTTAGTGAGCTGAATATCCAAGTAAAAGCATCTCATTCTGGAAGGATGAGTTTGCCATCATTGCTGTCTTTCACGACCACTTTGTTACAGGAATCTGTGTGTGTGCAAGTTAGAATGGGTTTGGACTGCAAAGACAGCAAGTCAAACTGGTGGAAATTGTCTTTTTAATTGTGATTGAATTATTGGATGATGAAACACTCAACCCAACATCAATCACTGCTCTGCAGTCTGTTGGACACATGCTGAATATGAATTCAGTAGTTTGCCTGGTTCCTGAGCTGATCGTAGGTTCTGATGATTCTTATTTGTACACACATGTACACACACATAGAGAGAGATTACTAGTATTATTAGAGGGCTGGTAATGCATTTTCCCAATGGCGATTCAATGTGCTACATGGCAAGGCAATCCACACATCAAATGGCAAAGCCTTTGTCAAATGCCTGAAACATCCTAATACTTTACATTTAATATCGGTAAACTCACTCCCCTGTCTACAGCATTAACATGCACTAGTAGATGCACAATAAAAATGCAATCTGCCAGTGACTCAAAGTCTTCAGTTAGGACGACGTTCCTCATTCAGTCGCTGACTTGAGACTTACAAAATGTAGCTGACGAGATGCCTGCCAACAAGATGTCCTCCATCTAGGATTCCAGGTGTCTGTGTGGGCTAATACCTTTATCACAACACTATGCACAAGTATCATTAATATGAGAGGGGCTTGATTTAGCTGAGGGGGCCGATTTAAGTTAAAATTATTCTATCACATATGAATGAGGATATTCTTTTCCATTTATATATACTAATATTAGTTTATAATACATCAAATTACATTTACAAGTAAGCATCCTCAGGATTACTGGTAAATAGGATTGCATAGGTCATATTTACAGTACAATTGAGTATTTAATGTCAGCTATGCTAAGCTATGTGCCCATGTTGGCCCATTAAGCTCATTAATAGTTACTAAACCAACAATCTCCAACAATATTTTAGTTGTGACAACCTTCATCCCAATGTCTTTGTTGACATTTATGTGCCTCTTACACATTCTTTGTTAATAAGGCTGTACAGTACTGCAACAGAAAGTTATACAGACACACAATCTACAGTAGAATACCTGGACCTGTTTTGCAACACTTGTAGTATCCATAGAAACCAATGAGGGTCACCCTGGAAACCAGTATGTAATGATGTGGACTCACTTGCTCAACCAACCACAAAACCAAACCAGTATCTGCTTGGCTTCTGTTAATGTGGAAGGGAGAACTGATGGGGTGAGCTGTAGTAAAACCTTGGCAGCCATTCAAGATGCAATAAATTAATTGATGGAGTCTGACCATTGATGTGATTGTATTTGAAATGTATGTAGCTAGAACTGGCAAGAGTTTAGGAGGGGAGATATGAGTTTACATCACAATCAGAAGGACATACACACTCAAATCTCAAAGCAGGAAGCTGTAATTTGGTGAGCAGCAATATAAGAATAATTAACGGAAATAAACATTGTGGACGATAATGGAGTCTGGAAGGTTAGTGAATTAGAATGGACGATAATGTCACCGCTCACTCTATGTATGAATGGATGGATGGATGTATGGATGTATAATATAGGGAAAAAAAGACACCTTTGAAGCCTTCTTCGTCCACGATAATAGTATAGTCCTCTGGAGTTTCAGTCAAACTGAAAAACTTGCATCTAGATAAGAAAGAGGAGGTTTAAAAGAAATACTGGTTAATATTGTGAAGAATTGTACATCCGATTTACAACAGCTTCTAATTGATCAACTTAGCTGAAATACAATAAACATTTAAGTGTTTCCCCAAAAACTCTTTTAGGGGGCAGTACGTTGACCAAAATGTCAACCTCCCATTCATTTTCAATGTAAGTCAGCCCCACTGGAAGACTCCTCAAGGCAGTGAGAAGATACTTGGCAGTATGATATAGCCTAGCAAGAGAAGCCAACCCTAGTCTATCCATTTATTAGGGCATCTCATAACCTGTACTGTATATAGATGGACAGGGTGTCTCCACTTCCTCCCACTCAAACTAAAACATCCTGTATAAGGGTGCTGCCATATTGTCACTAAGAGCATATTTGGGAACAAATGATTTGACATGCAGTTTGTCATCATGTCCGCTAACATGGACAGAGCAAGACTCATAACCTTCTCTGCAGCCAACCATCAAGGGGCCATTGAGATGCTCTGGCTTCACAGTTGTCAGTACTTTGCTTGTTATTGGTATTGCAGATTTTGATAAGAGAGCATCTTTTGAATAGCATCATCCAATCCATAACCCAATGCAAACATACACAAATATATGAGACCCAGAAGCTGGTAATCTGCTTATTGCAATACTGATGGAAGAACACATATTTTTGAGGCCACGATACTAAAGTTTCTGAAAAGCAGAAGATGTCTTGATAATCCTGCTGTGCGTCATCCCTTCAAGAGCTTTGCATGGCCAACATGCTCCAGACATCTCATGATGTGATTACATCAGCTCAGGTATCCATGCATGGTCTGATAAGGAGCATTTGCAATGGAAAGTTAAAGACAGGGTAGGTTCATTTAGCAAACCTAGCAATTTTAGCTGGAGAAAAGATTCAAACCAAAATATCCTCCCCCCTCCCTTCAAAGCCACTCCTCAAAAACACATGAATGTGCTTCCTTGCCACTGCCAAGAGGTGGTGGCCAGACAAGTAGCTTGTCCAATCAATGTGTTTGGTCAGAATGCCATCCAGTCATTCCTGCCAGTCCAACAATTGGTTGTGTTTATTAGTCCTGCGATGCCCACAGATATGGTTGCTATCAAGTTATGAGGTTTATTTCAGCTTATATGTCACAAGTGCTTCTTAGCGTTTACTTTTCTTATTGTAAATAAATTAAAACCAAAACTAGAGTCACTCAGAGCTTGCATTTGTAGAGATTTTACACAACAAGAATGTCATTTATGTCAATAATCATTGTAATGATCATGTAAGGGAATATAGCCCTTATAGCCGTTAATGTCACCACATTAATCAGGGTTTATAACCGTGAAACCTAAAAACATTTAGCACCAATGCATGCTCTCTTTTGTCTCTACCAACTGGCTTGATTGACACTTCACATTAACCAGTCTCAGATGTAATAAAACACAAGCAAGAACAAACAATGAGGCCATGCTAGTCAGATTATAGTCTTGCAATAGAATGTTTGTACTTTGTGTCAGACTCAAAGGTGTAAGAAACATAACAAGACAATGAACAAGGCCTCAAGCCTTCCCAGGTATTCAAAAGTAGTTGACTATAACAATTCCAAATAATGACTACTCTACACTACCTGAATCATTTAGCAAACCATTTACAATACTCAGTATCTAGATCAGGTTTGAGAAGTAGCCACAAAAGATGACATGCACTGTTAAACACTTATGCAGAGGTCACACTAGATGAAATCCCTTCCGTAACTTTCTACCAATTGTGATCTTGATTAATCATGATTTAACGTGTCTACACAGCTGATTTGTGTCTTAAACAGATCAGCACATTCAGAGAGTGCAAAATTAAAAAACACTCAAGATGCTCATCAGCATTTAATGAGGTTCAGCCTGCTGCCAGGATTTTTATTAGCATCACAGACATTCAAAGGGAATGTGAGACACTTCACACAAACAATCTAAATGAGTTTGTTTAAGGTTAAACTACAAGACCATAACCTTCCAGTAACTTTATACTTGATGCAGCTCGGGGGTACTTGGGACATAGTGAGAAGTCAATTAACAAATATAGCCAGATTACCCAGGAACAGATCTGACACCAGTAAAATGTCATTATCATAGATTGATTTGTCTAGAGACCAAACAATGTTCTACACAAAACTTCATTCTTCAGGTCCTTCATTGTTTCTACTGTTGAAAACTGGAGCACTTCCACAATATGAGGGGAAGCCCACTTTGAACTGTACATGTTTTCATTTTCCTTTTGTACCTGGAAATCAGATTGATTAGGATTCAGATGTATTCATCTATTCATATTCAGATGTACCTTATGCAGGTTTTATATCCTGAGGCCTAGAAGGTTCATTCAAAAAACAATGTGAACAGTTGTCTTAACAGATTGACATACCTTGAGATGTCATTTTAAATGCACAAAACAGTGGCAGGTCAATCACATGTTAATGATTAATATGCTTGGTCTAACATGTTCAATAAATGTAGTCTGGACTACAATAGTAACTGAGTCAACTTGCAGACCGGTTCTGTTGGATTGTCAATATAGAAATCTAAAAGAAGTATTGATAACAACATGATAGATTATTGTGCATCATTGCAGGTTATGCATGTCTCACATTACCTGTTCAAGTTTGATTTAAAGCAACAATCTATTCTAACATCTATTCTACCATCTATTCTACCATCCATTCTACCCCATCTTACAACTACACAACAGAAAAACAACACAGAGATGTAAGCAGACACACACCATATACATTATAAGACACACACCATAGACAATTTTAAGACACACACCATAGACATTATGAGACACACACCATAGACATTATAAGACACACACCCCTTCACGTCGAACGTACAAAAATGTATAAAAGCAACACAAAATACATTATGGCTCTAGTGCAGGAATAACTTTAGGATATTGGTATTGTTACATACAGGCATACTAACAACATACATTATGTTTTTGTTTAAAGGTGCATAAATAACATCCTTAAGCAACATTTCACTGCAACGTTTTCCTCGTCATTAGTTCAATATCAGGTAGAATAATGTGTTTAACAACTGTTTCATGATGCAAATGTGAAGCTTTGTTCTTATTCTTAAAGCAACTTACCTTGTTTTAGAGGGCAGGAAGGCCAGTTTGATTAATCCATGAGTGCAGATCTGAATCCCCTCTTTTGATATACTCGCTACTTTCAAACTGTGTTCTAAAATATGTAACTCCATCTTTTCCGTCTTCTCATTTGAGGAATAACTAAAATCATATATATATTCCTAATAATACATAAATAAATAAATGCGCAAATGTAGATCTTATTTCAATCGTAAAACGGAGATGAAAGCAGGGGAGTGAGGAGGAAAAGTTGTCTTCTACGGAAAAGAGTGGAAGAAAGAGGGGAAAGAGAAAAGCTGGGCGAAATAAAAGAAAGCACAATGAGGTAAAGAAGGAGAGGAGAAGAGAGACTGTCGGTCCCCGTTTTCTCAGGGATTGGAAGAGTCCAGCAGCTGGTAACAGTGAAACAAACAACTCAAGAGGGGGAGGACCTCCCTGAACAGGAGCATGCTGGGATATGTAGTTCAATATGTCTAATGTCGTCATAGGATCTTTAGAGGGTTCAAACAATTCTCTCTCTCTCTCTCTCTCTCTCTCTCTCTCTCTCTCTCTCTCTCTCTTTCAGAAAATCAGAAAATACACAGCCACAACAAGATAAAACTCAGGTGTGCTGAAACAGGAAAACATCTAAAACCTTCAGTGACCCTCAAGGACCAGGATTGGACACCCCTGAACTATCCTTTTCACCGGGTCTTAAACCACATCTTTTTAACAGCCTTTTGCTTTCATCTGGATTTTTGATTAATCCATCATTTGACAAAACCAAATAGCACAGATTGGACTAATACCATACCATACCATACCTGAGGCTCTTCCATTAAACTCTCTCTTGTAAGTCACTTTGGATAAAAGCATCTGCTAAAATGAATAAATGTAGATGTAAACAAAGAAAAACAAATTATATATACAGTATATATGTATTGTATTTTTCTACAGAGAAATAAACCTGTGTATTATGATCAACATGAGCACAAGGCCTGAACTCTCAATTAAAAAAGTTAATTTCCCAAGAACAGACATTCCACGGAGCTAGAAGGTAAACATGAAACATGAAGGTGTCAAGAGGATTGTGCAGCGTTAAGTCAGATAGTGAAGAATTATATAGCAATTATACACGTATAGTATTATATAGTATTATACATGAATCATACACCATTTGAGGGTTTCATTTCACATACAAATTTTGATTTGGGATGTGAAAATAACCTTCTGTGTTGATGATAAATGAAATGATAAACTGGGCCAGCAGTGAATACTGTGCTCAGTGAAGAGAAGCCTTTAATCTCTTCCCCATGACCCACAATCCTGAGAAGCACTTGTGTTGGCAGAGTGCCAGGTGTTCAGCACAGTGCCCTACCCACATCTTCACTCCTCCAGTTCAACATGTACGGCTGATATTCATCAGCTGTAGAGCTGGACTTTGGCCACACAAGTGAGATTTACACCTAATTGTGAAGGCACATCTAAAATAGAAAAGGGGGGAGGACAAACAAAATTTGTGTCTGAGGTAAAATATCAAGTGGCTCAAAATACTTTATTTAAACAAACTATAGACACCAATCACAGGATGGGCTTGGTGAACACGACATAAAACATAAAACTAACCATAAAACTAACCATAGCATTAGTGATATTAATCACATGATGGGCTTGGTGAACACGACATTCAGTTGATCCGTTTCCAACACATCTCATCTTCGAGACATGTTGGCTGGAATAGTTACCCAGGCACCTTTAGAATTGATACATTGGAATGAGTAAGAAATAACCAGAAGTGTTCAGTAGCTAGGAGTTAGCATTAATGTGAACAACTGCATAAGCCTGAAATACAATTTTAAGTGGCAACTTGTTCACTGCTCTGGGATCACTGCTCTGGGATCACTGCTCTGGGATCAGTGCTCTGGGATCACTGCTCTGGGATCACTGCTCTGGGATCACTGCTCTGGGATCACTAATCTGGGATCACTGCTCTGGGTAAAGGGCCATCAATGCTGACAAATATCTAAGGGGGAAAACAGCTGGACCATCTTACCCTTGGTGGGGCTGCAGTTCCTCTTGAAACTGTTCTTGGTGCAACAAGTCCCATTACAAGCATACCTGGAAGTGGAGAGGACAATGTTTAAGACTCACTTTCATGACAGGCAATTAGTCATTTAAGGACTTCCATTTGAAGCTCATTAAAGGATATGATAAGGTACTTTTAGATCAAATCAGAAGTCAGAACAGCAAGAAATCCTGTAACATGCATGTAGCAGAGCCCTGTGACATCACCAGCCCTGCACATTGCTAACATGGTATAGTGAACACTTCCAACCCTGGAGTCAAGTTAGAGAAGTTCAGTGTGAAGCAGTTAAATGAGAATAGGGATGTTTCTGCAAAATACCAGGGGTTTAGCCACAAGATGGCACAGATCCCAACGATGCCATATACAGAGTTACTATTGCACTGTTTAATGAACAGACCAGCCTGTAGTGAGGGCTGACTGCAGATACCATACAGTGCTTTACAACTGGGATTCAAAATAGCACTTTATTACTCAGATAACCTGCTTGACACCAGCAATGCAAAAGCTTTTGTAGACTGTGCTGGAGAGCCATCTAGTGGCCATGTACAGACCTACACCTGAACAGCAACAATAGGGTCATAATAAACAAGTGAGCCAGGCCACAATAACATCAGTTATAGGAGCATGTTGAACTGTTCTGCAGTATTATCCCACACAGCTAATGGCAGTAACCATGAGGGTAAAGCGAGACCACAGGTATGTTCTATGAGGCATTTCCAACGACTAGGCCCAACTGAGAAAGGTCTGTCGGGATAGGCCTCAGTAAAATACACTGGAGTGTTGATGTTTCAAGAATGACCAATTTACACCATAAAACTAACCATAGCGGGTGAATTCATCCAGGAGTATACCCATCATCCAAACCAACCTGTAATAGGAAAATACCTTTAATGAATCACACAATTCATTTTTGGGAAAAACTTCAAGATCAAGATTTGTGTTCAGAAAGGCACATATCATTAATTCATAGTTCAGAGCAGTTGAACATTTTAGCCAATCATCATTACATGATTGCAAAAAAGATTATGTGCATCACAAAGATGCTTACCTGGTTGGGTTTTCCCCCTTAAAAACAAATAACAAAAGGTCAACCACTTAAACTTGGAGACGGTTTCAATGTGAAGTGTCTCATTAGTAACACTGCTGCTGAAAGCGCAACAGTGGGTTGCATGAGAATAGATTGTTTTGTGCACTGCTCCAGTACTCTGGTCCACTTTGTCAAGACCGGAACTGGCGCTGTGCTTAAACTACTGAAACCCCCTCAAAACGGATCATTTCGCTATTCGATTCGTTGCAGATACATTAGACACTAAGTTAATATCTAAACAGGCTTTTACAAACTTGCACACAGCGAAGTGCCATGTGTTGTTCCTTACCGCATGATGAAGTGTCATGGTTCCTGCAGTGCATCGTGGCTGAATCTATATCATGATCATAAGGCCCGTCTGCAATTACCTGCCAAGTCAGACACTTCAAATTAAGACAGCTGACATGATAAGACACCATTTGTGGAAACTATTTGACCATTAAACTGGTTAACATTTGACTGTCGTTAAGCCAACATGTGAAGCCATCTTGACATCTTAGCTACATCCCATTGACCCTGCACAGCAAATAACCATGCAAAGATGAAAGTTATTTAGTCGTGTCACTCATCAAATGTGCCCAGTATTTCTGGAAAATTCATATAGTTGTGAATGGCAGGGTATGGATAAGGATAACTAGCTTCTTTTATGGCAGGACTGGTATATTAAGAGAAACAAACCTTTTAGGAACTGCAACAGTTGTTTTAATGACATTTTGTTTATTTAGTAGTTTTCTTTAGGGTGACTAAGCACATGAGGCAGCTGGGCTCAGTTTGAGCTTTCCTGATGCTCTTGCAGAACTTCTCTTTCTTTTACTTAACAGAATTTCCAAGCAGACAGGATCATAATGGTAAAAAAAAGAAAGAAAAGTGGATCTAATTTGTTGACCTTATCAGATTGTGTGTTATCAATATTTGGAGTAATTATGATTTTGACAACTTTGATATATTTGGTTCTTTCAAGCTGTGTGGAACAACCATATTGAAATGCTTGAGGCGTTTAAGGCAAATATATAATTTACATAATATATGTAAATATTCCTATTGATTTTTTCTTTTGGCATATGCAGTAGTGAGAGTGCTTTAAGTGTCCAGTGGATGGCACACTGCTCCGGAACAGGCACAAGAGCTCAGCAAGGAGGCCCAGCTGGTCCAGAAAGAGGGAAGGAAGAGCCAAGGAGGGCAGAACGACAGATGGCTTAAGAGGCATCTATGAACTCCTCATTGGCCCATGATATTTCAGAACATTAACATCTTCCTTTTTGCACATAAAAGAGAGAGAGAGAGGGGGGGGGGTCTACTTTATTTAACAGGATTACAATTTTAATATACAAATAGCACACCATTTGTCAGAGTAAAAATTGGGATAAATTAATAATAATATGGAATACAATCGTGAACAGACTGAATGATGCTGTCTAATTTTAGTTTTTGCCGGGTCCAAAAAATGTAACCTACTAAATAGTGTGTCATCATGGTATACCATGAAGAAAGTAAACTCCTCAGTTTGAATGAATACCCATGGTAGTCTGGTAACAGAATTGTGTGTCTTCAACACCCTTAAATGTCTAAATCTGATTATACTGCATACTTAATGTACTTAACATACCGGGTATACTTAATATACCTGGTATACTGTATTTATCAGTCTTTGACAAAAAAGCCCGGATGCCCTTAGGACCAGAAAACCCCACCACAGGTAAACTCAGGAGTTCATGATTCCACCTGAACCTTGCACCAATGCCTGGACCATAATGACCATAACACAGCATTTCAACACGATAAAGCCTAGAACACACTGGAATATAAAGGTACGAAATGGTAATATATTAAAAGCTAATACATTGTCTAAGCATCTTTATGAAGTGACCTTTGCAAAAATAGGCTGTTACTAAAGAAAAGGCACAAAAATGTGGTCATTTGGTGCAAGAGTGAGGTGAAACAAAAAGAATGCTTCGTTTGTTACTAGAGAATTAAAGACTCACCAAATTTGCAAATAACTGCCTGAGTGTAAAACGAAGACAAAGAACTGAGGAGAGGTTTTTCCATACATGTTGCACACCTCCAGTCAATACAATAGCTGCACAGGCAGTAGTGTTCAAAGATACAAAATATTTGTCCAGAAGGATTGACATTCTTTAGCCTCCATGGTTGTGATTTTTTCACAGAAAAAACAGCAGTATCAAACATTAAGCTTAATTTATGACAAACCAAGAACATCTGCATGCATTTTGTCATAATATTGAGGTTGAGTACAAAGGCAAAAATTACAAAATGTCAAAGGTTAGTACTAATAATGCATTCAATTGAGAGTTCAGCATCATAATATACAATGCCAGACACCTGTTGGCTAAGGGATAAGGGACTTGGGCAGTACTTTGCATTCAAAGAGAATTCTCATTGGTAGAATAAAGGAGGTTGGAGCCTTTTGAAATGTGCACCTTTCAAATCAATGTTCTTACAGACAGTAAGCTGAGATCTTTTTGTGCAGTTCAGTAAACTGGTGTTATGAAGAAAAAGGTAACCTTAAGTAGATCTTATTTACTTATGACAATCTAATGGCTATTTAAAATAAGACTAACAACAAACAGAATTTGTAAGGAATGTGACATCTCTTGAAACATGAAATCTAAACGCTAAATCAATTCATAACACTATCTTACATAAATTATGAAACATATTAATTAGCTAAGAACAATGAAGGTATTATAATACTTTACTAAATATAAACAAACATTTGTTAATAATAATACAAATATTATGTAATTTTAAATAATAATAAACCTAACACTTAGGATCAAACATTCAGCCATATTTGTCTTTGGCTCACCTAATAGAGCACAAATATGTATCTCTCACACGCAAACACACACATGAACAGATTTCAATTCAGGCAGACAATGGGCAACAATAAAAAACCTTTACGTTTATATAAAATAAACGGTGAATTTAGAATAAAGCTAGCCATTTTTTAACATGTGTTTAGTTTTGACACAAACCTGTGTATGTATAAGCCTTCGGCTAAGAATGGTTGTACCTAACTGACAACAACAGCCCTCATATTATAAATGATACACATTTAACGACAACAAAACATACACATATACTGTATATATAAATGTATGGGGATTAAATAATGTAATTGTTGCTGCAGACATCATTTCTTACTGTTCGACAGAAGATTTCCTTCCCTCTGTCAATATGAACTATTTTGCATGCTTACAATCTCAAACCATGACTTTTCCTATATGAAAGGTTTCAGTAACACGCAGCACTTGAGTGCACATTCTTACTGGTGTTACTCTGGAATCTGGGGTTTATAGTTACACACATTCATTGATACACTCACAATTTACACTACTTGAGAAAACAACTGAAACAAACACATAACAACTTACTTAGCTAGTATAATAAAAATGCCTAAACTTTACAATCCAACCCAATTGCCAATTACACAGGATGGTTTATTAGCAATGATCTTATCAGAGTGATAGTGTTCTGTAATTTGACCCTCTCTTCTGCAAAAGTTACATTCAGAAAAACAGTGGTACAGTTTGTGTGAATCTCTGTCCTAAAATGTTGTAAACATGCTTTCGAGGCAATGTCTGAAGTAAACTATTTTTGTATATCCCTTGATTTGAACAAAGTTCAAGCCTTCAAACAATCTAGCTTGTCTAAATTGTCAATAAATGGTTAGAATCTTGTGGTGCAGAATGTCATTGACTTGCAGTATTGTTGGACATACAGCTAACATTTTCTCACAACACCAAACTGCTGCTGCAGGATCAACACAAAAACCATGTCATTACATAAGCCCTAAAGACACAGCACACCACCAGAGGGACAGTATCAGTGACTTGAACAGCTTTGGAGAGGAACGTGTTGGAGAGGATGAAGCTGATTAGGTAAACATCACCAAACGCAGAAAGCTGGAGTGTAGCGTTGGTCAAGACTCCTGTATCCACAGAGCCTGTCAGGAGAGGGAGGGTGCTCCTGTATCCACAAGCCTATCAGGAGAGGGAGGGTGCTCCTGTATCCACAAGCCTGTCAGGAGAGGGAGGGTGCTCCTGTATCCACAAGCCTGTCAGGAGAGGGAGGGTGCTCCTGTATCCACAAGCCTGTCAGGAGAGGGAGGGCGTGTCAAGTTGCCCTTTAGTCACTAAATACAGAACCAGGAAGTTCATTGGTCAATGTGTGCCAGCGCTCTATTTTCTTGTCCTTGTTTTTGAGACAGTCAAACCAGTGTTTGAGCCTCTCACCATTGGCATTGATGCCCAAAGAAACACCACCTGTGAATGGACACATAAGGTAAGTACATAGAAAACTAGTTTAGTGTTGTGTAGTGTTATGTCCATCACTCTGTTTGCATATGTGTTCTCTCTCGTGTTTATTTCCTTTTCATTGGTACTGTTTGTTGTTCCTTTGTTCACTGCATTTATGTTTTGAAGAAATAAACCACTTTTTGAAAACCACAGAGTCCCAGTTTCAAGACAAGGTTTGGAACATGGATTATGTGTCATAAACAGAGGTGCCATATGGCTGCATACCTATAAAATCATTGGATTTCCCAATGTCGTAATCCCACACCGTCACCTCCAGAGTCTTCTTAGTGAGGTCTGCATATTTGATGTCATAGAAGAACTCCTAGTGGAACCACAACAGAAAAACTGCTTTAAAGAGTTTCATATTTGCATATAGTTTGAAAGAGCATTAATTAGAGTGACTGAGGGAATTCCAATTCCAACCCTGCATCTTCATGAAGGAATTATTTTTAATTTACCATCTCTGACCATCCTGCTGATCATCTTTATATCGATCTATCAATTCTCAGGTTTATCTGTTCACTTTTGTTTAACCAAATGTCTTTCTAGTGTAGCAAACAGCCTGGGTGCCTGATCTGTGGCTGAAATGCAAACGGACAAAGATGCGAAACTTCAGTTTAAATGTCAAGTAGCGGTTCTGCGTGTGGCAATCTATGACGGCATCCCCTTCTGATATGGCTGGACTTTCTAGGACAAGCCTCTCCATGCCACTGTTAACAGCCAGAGGATTGGTGTTACGGATTCCAGTAATGGATTCAAGTGTTCAAGGACCTGTGAGCAAGTGGAGAAGCAATCAGCGCTGCGATAGAATTCTCAGTGAGTTTTAGGGTCTCCTTTACAGGCTAACCAGTAAACTACAAAGGCCACTGATATGAATAAGGTTTCATGAGAATATTTTGAAAGGCTTGTGTATGATGGATGATGAAGGCAGCAGACGAATCATTGTTATTTCCTAAATAGGAAATTTGCAGTAATTGTAATTGAGACATCCACATGGCAGTAAATAGGCTGATGACTGATAAAGTACTCTGAGAACCAAACTCATGAACTACTGGCTTTGGCCATCAAAAAAACATATGCACTGAGAATACCCTGACAAGAAACCAATCTGAAATTGTCTTTGCAGACACACCAACACTAAATATTGCAAGATTGGAGGTAAGACTTTGTGGGAATAGACTGACTATGTGATTAGCTTTTGGAAAGGTTAGGCTAGTTAGCTACAACCAATAGACTGAAATGAGGTGATTAAAGGGAACATCGTTCTTACTTCATTAAATTCAGGATTTAGGGTCTTTTTCTTCACAGCAGTTTTGTGCTTAGATTTTTTGTTCTCGTCTGGCTTCAGGTAGCTGGAAATGAAGCAGAATGCAGTAAGAATGTTTAAAACAGGTTTAAAACAACTCTTTAGTTCAAACTGCATTCTTCTAAGGGCACACAGTGAAAGCCTTATGTTAGGGTTAGCAAGCACAGAGACATTCCCCCTGAGGCAAGTAGGGTGAAGTGCCTTGCCAAAAGACACAACATCATGTAGCCACAGCCGGGAATCAAACTCACAACCTTCTGATCATGAGCCCAACACCTTAACCACTGAGCCACCTGACTCCCCTGAACTGCCTGAACACACGCAAAGAAACTTGTAAAAGGCGTTTGTTTTCTGTTCATTTTGCTAGGTTGTGGGTTTCAATTTAGCGGTAATGTATTATGTGTTACTGGCTGGAGCAGCCTTATGGGAGTAGCAGATGTAGGTAGGACAAGCATCAAGCATCTTGACACACATCAACAGTGAGTCATAGACAGATGTGGAGGAGAAAATCTGTTCATTTTCACACAAAAAAACCTTCGGAATCAGATAATAAATAAAACTGAAATAATGTCAGTTATGTAATCTTTCTGTGTGGCCTAAATGTATGAAACATATCAGCATGTTCTGCTTTTCACCTACTAATGAACTGACAAATGAACCGCTGATATGAAAGATAATCACCCACGTTTTCACATAGGGGTCAGAGAAACCGTTGGCATCCATGGCAGCCAGATGTGCACAGCGGACAATACCAACCACCAGGCCAGACTTCTGAGAACTGTACTTCAGAGAGATCATGATGCGGCCTCGCTCCTCTAGGGACTTATCATCAGTCTTGTCAATCTGGAGGGAAGAATGGAGGAATTTAGAGATCAAAAAGCTGAATCAGTTAATTTGTTTAAGTTAACCCTGTCACAAACGGGGATATTTGAACATTACAGTTACAATATCTGAGAGTAAAAGAAAATATGTTATGCAACAACCATTACTGGAGGCCCAAATGATATACCATATCATAAGCAATACGGAAAGTAGTCACATAAGGTACCTTTTTTGTTATGTACAGCCGTCTTCCAGATTAAAAAAAAATTATGTAAAAATTCTACACAAAATACCCCCTATTGATAAAATTAAAAAAAGTTTCTTATTTTTCAAAGATTTGGTTTGTGTTCATGTTGCAATAGTTATGTTCCCCTATCAGCTGATATTTTGAATGCGGCCCATGTTTTAGGTAGGCAACTCAAGGACTGTATCATAAGTCTGTAAATTGTGATTGTGTTAGAAGCCCAAACATTTTGAAAAAGAGAGAAACTGAGAGTCTAAATAATTTACCACAAATACTATTATGACGATGATTACATTCAAAGTGGGCAAATGGTGCCTCTGATGGTCTGGACAGGCGTGCATAGTCCATATGCATAGTGCATAGAGATAGACAGGAAAACTCACAGGAAGCTGTTTCTCTAGGCAGTTATAGAAATTCTTAGTCTGGTTGGGCTTGAGTTTCTTAAGGGGGATGCGTGTCTCGCCGATGAACTCATTATGGCGAAACTTGTCCTCATCACAAACCGAAATCCTGAAAGACACAAAACATGGAGCAAATGAAGGGTCCAGTCATGGATTTGGAGGAAGTTCACTCACAAGAAGCGTTCACTCATTAACCAATTCATTCATTTATATCAATCAAAATACATTCATCTGGATTGATCTTGTATGTAGCACATTTTTACTGTATCTTTATTGTACTTATATACATGGTGTAAGTAGATATACTTAGATCATAACCACCAGTGCACAGTGAATGTGACATGCACAGAGCAAGCAAAATGCATAGAACACCATGGTTTTCCTCCTGATAAAACACCTGCTCATGATGCAGTCAGTGATTAAGATGCCAGTGAAACACACAGATGACTTGAACTATATATGCACAGTGACCTCTCAGTGACCTCTCAGTGACCTCTCTGACAGGAGAAGCAGAGGCACCAGAAGTCCTCTACTTCCATCGTTCTCATTTCCTAGCCTGACCTGGTGACCCTCACATCCATCTCCATTAGAGCTGATAGGAGGGAGCCACTGGCAGACCAGACAGAGAACCATGCCAGAACTATGAACTGCCCCAACCTGCTCATGTCATCCTTTCATGCAATAAATCCCTGTATTTTAACACACTTCAAAGAGTGAGCCTTCCAGAAATATTAGCAGGGCTTTTCAAGTATAAGACATGTACACACATATCTTACTCAAAGGCATGTTTGCTTTTCTCATTCTTGATCATCCAAAAGTGTCATTCTACAGGAACACAAATTTATGTGAGCCTGGTCCTACCAAACTCTCGTACATTTCACTTGTACAGAGAGTCTGGGCACTCTAGTTTAACAAGCATTAACATCTTTGAAGGCGGGTAGCTTTTGAAGTTTAAAACTATTGGATCTTGCCACTCTGGAACTTTCGCCTAGCTAACTCCTTCACCATTAACGAAGAAAATTCAATTAAACTTTTCCCGAATCCTGTTGGGAGGAGGGCCACAAGATCACGGCCGCCAACAAAACTCAGCATGGATTGTTTTTGCTCCAGCTTTAACTTATGAATATCCGGCAGAGTTAGGAGGCGTCTTTCGGTGCAAATGTTCCCTGGTGCTATTTTGCAGTTTCAGAAAATCATTCCACTGCTTACCTGGAAAAAGGTGGTTAAAAGTCAGTGTCGGGTTATTCAGATGTTTTTTAAGGGTGCAGGCTTGAACATAATGTAGCTTGTGCACAACACATAAGCACGTTTCTTCTCTTATCTACAAAGACGCAGCAGTTTCCATTCTTGCAAATGTATCCAGACCTACTGCTGCCCTATACTGGTCGAGGAAATACATAAAATTATATTAAAAGTATTGGACTCTCATCCAATACTTTCTCATAAACAATCACTGGAAACAAGCAATAATTCTAGCTTCATTGTTTTAAGAGGTTATGCTCACATAAGACCTTGAAACCAAGACCAGCCAATCATGTGTGTATGTTCACATTGACATATCTGTAATACCCTGTCAAAAGCCAGGACATAGGAACTTCTCTTCGTGAGGCAATTAATATGCAAATGATCTAGAGAGCAAACCAAATGAATAAATACCAGAAGGAAGAAGGGGTCAAGGGAGCACATACTCCAATTCCCTGCCTAAGACTAACGAACAACAGATAATTACAGTGTGTTAGGGAGATAGGATTACTTGATTGATTTGTTTTTTATATAAGTGAGAAACCACTAACATACAAATACTTCAATGACAACTCTTGTTTTGTTAATGACAAATGAAAGCTTTGTCATGAAATTAAAAAAATATGGCTTCAAACAGCAATGTGGAGGCCAAGCAGAATAATTGTATCCCACATTTTTGGGATATCCCATAAGGTTCCAAGTACATATAGCAAGTTAGGTGTGAATCAAAGATTTGCTGAGACTTTCTTTTTGGTGGGTCTGCTAAGAACTGATTGTCTGTATTAAACAAACATTTTCAGAAATCATAAATCCTTTAATAATTTGTGTGAGGTTTGGTCTGAAGATGATCTGTGCCAATTTAGAATTAAGACAAACATTTGAATTTCTTAAAATTAAAAATGGCATTAAATGTATATTAGCGGAAATGCATGCCTGTGTTTAACTTGAGTCTAGGGCAGTGGTTCTCAACCATGGTCCTCAGGACCCACTGTCCTGCATGTTTTAGATGTTTCCCTGCTCCAAAACACCTGATTCAAATTAATGAGTCATTATGAAGCTCAGCAGAAGTCTGATAACAACAATTCATTTGAATCAGGTGTGTTGGAAGGGGGAAACATCTAAAACATGCAGGACAGTGGGCCCTGAGGACCAGGGTTGAGAACCACTGATCTAGGGAAACCAAGAGTACAACATTTTTTGCATATTGTTCAAAAGCTCCATGTATAAACATGCCTTCAACTTTGAACTGTTGGTGGTGCTGGAATTCTCCAATGGTCGATCTGAAACTTGATGAAAACAATGAGAGGACTGTATAGTTCCAGGGGCTGCCATCATGGCTGCCATGAACAATGGCAGAAGTAGAAGATTAGGGAAAAGCCTCTGGGATATTGGGAAGTCTGCATTGGTTGCAGCAGAAGTAGTTTTTTTTTTTTTTTTTACTATATCTCCTCCAAATCTATTGTTCAAAATATCATCAAACATCCAAACATTTAGATAAAAAAGGATGTTTAAAAAAATATAAACTATAGTTTTAATGGGTGTACTTAAAATGTACAACTCATATTTCTTTTTCTAGTGATATGTTTAAGCATTTCCTCATATTGCATTCAGGGACATCAGGTTAAATAATCAGATAACCTGGATAAGACAGCTAGCCTGCCTGACCAGGCTAGTTTAGAAGCATAAGTTGCCATAGTAACTGAGTTCAAACAACGTTGAGCTGGCTTTATGGAACAGAATTAAGTAGAAATGAATCCAATTAATTGACATGAGCCTGGCTTATTGGATAAACTAGCTTTATGGAACAGGCCTCTGGTCCAAAAGCTTCAGTTTAGACATCCACAAAAAAATGTATGTTCTTTAAAAACAAAATGTAATGTAATAAAAAAAATGTGAGGTACTGCATTAGCAAGTGATTTACAATGAGACGTTGTGAGATAGTTTTCACATGGTTATATTGTTGTTATACGTTGTTGAGTATTTATTTACATAAAAGGACTGTGGCTCCCAATGGCAGGAGCTAGAAGAGATTTCAGTTCCCATGGCAACAAGCCCAGACAGCCTAAGGAAGGCTTTGGTGCAACCTTGTGAATCATCAGGTGGACTCAACCTAATCATCACACCACATTCACACACACAGACGGACTAGCATAGTCTCTCATCCTTATCTTTCTACCACCATGCACTAAAGTAACTCACAACAGTTCAGCACAACACAACAGTTGATCACAACATTCAGACAATGTTGCTTGTGTGGATACTGTATCTTTTGTCTTGAGGTCTGTAGTCAGATAGGACATTCAGACGTGCAAAATAACTCACAAAGAGATTGGCCAATAACTCACCTTTTAAAAGATGTCTGAGTGATTGTTCTACCAAACTCTAAAGCCAGTTTTGTAAGGACAAATATAAATAAATACAGAAATATCTGTTGGTACACCGGGGTATCGGATGTTCTCCACTGATCTGGTTAAATATAGAAACATATATGAAAACTAGTGCCAATCTCCTTAGAAGCATCCACTTGGAGCAAATCTTTTTGAAAATCCGATCTGTTTGCTCTTTTCGAAAAACTGTAGTAATGGTTGAATTTCATATCCTGAACCCCCTCAATTTTTCGCACATCGCTTGCAGTCCAAAATAGGTTTTTACTGCTTCAGTGATCTTTACTTCGATCAATACAAGTCTTACAACAGAGGCAAGTCATTGGGAGCCCTTGAGTGTGGCCATTATTATACGTTTTTACCCATAGGTATCCATGATGCAATGTATACACCGCGCAGCATTGAAGGATGGAGCTTTCTCTTTGCAGGACCAAGTGGGGTCACAGTGTAGTTATATACAAACACATTAAGTCTTATCACAGTTAAAACAGTGTATTGATTGTAGCCAGCTGTTTTGGCAAGTTGCACCATGGACTCAAATAAAGTAAAGTATCACTGGCAGGTTTTATTCCCTTGGGTATAACACAGTACATTGCATTAAAGTTGATGAATGCATCAATGATCTGTGTCTAATCAGTTAGTTGGGCAATAATTGAAAAATAAATTGTGACAATTGTATGCATCCATGTCATTAGTCAAAAGTCATTGACAGAGACCCCTGACTCTGATCTGAAATCTCTCCTCTGGAACCAAACAGACCAAAGTAAACAATCTCTCCCAATGTCAGGTGTAATCATCAGTACTGTCTGTTGTAGCTGTTCAGTTGTTTACTTAAAGAAAGCTGCTATCCTCCCATTATCTCACAAAGATTCAGAAAAATAGAATCAGAAACAAATGGGGGATTGATTTGTGAAGCAAGATGATGTTCTTGGGTCGTGTGCCTGATGACATTACTGAAAAATACAGCAACAACTAGAGTTGGGTAGATCATCCATCTCCTGGAGTCTCACCCTCTGAAGAGTGGCCCCTACAGAAGGAGCCTTTTCTTATATGTAACGTTATGTTTTAGAAACTTGAGTCACTAGGTATTTCCTCCTAACATTTATTTTAGCATTTATTTTAACATTGATACAGCCATTAATTCCACATTCCACTGACACATACGAGGTGCCCTTTTCAGAATGTTTGCACTGATCTGGGTTGGGTTGTTATAAGTGGACTCTGGGATGGGAAGCCTTCTGCCTTTTTCCAATACTGAGTTTTTTTGGGGAGCAGGGATAGACAGATTGGGTCACAAGTCAATTATTTGGTAGGAAAAGCTGTAAACTCAAACTCTGGGTTACTGACATTTGTTGGTGACATCAAAACTGCTTCAACTCAAAAGGACAGAGTTAGCCTCTTCATACAGAGCACTGACATACTAAATGGACTGTGATTCCATTATATGCAGATTGAAGAAGTGAGAATAAATATTGGAAATGGAACTGAATCAAATAAATAATTGCTGTATTAAGGATGAAGTGGCTTTGTGGGTTGTATACTATCCCATTGCAACTGTATGTTGTGGTAAGATGATGTGGAGGAGTGCAGAAATATCTCATTATATGTAAAACAGCAGGAGGGGAATTTACCTGAGTGTTTTCCGCACCATATCCTCATCAGTGATGCCGTAGTAGGTCAGAGTCTCACTCCATACAGGGTTCAGAGTGTTCCGGAGGGTCTTGGTACGCAGCTTATTGGCCTGTGACAGTATTGAACGGACTTATTACCCATGAAATTAACAATATCAAACAACATGCAATGTGATTTGATTTAAATGCTGATCCATTTGGTCAACATTCATTTGTTTGGGTTAATACTGAACTATATGTCAACAAACATTTGCACAATTAAGATGCAAAATATTCCTTTTTCTTTCGTGTGAGTGAGTCAGCATTCGAATCATTTCCAAATATATCCTACTATGATATATACATGATATATACAGTACATCACATGATTAACTGTGATACATACATCATTACATATCAAAGCTGTCAGAGAAAGAATAAACATGCAAGATTGTATTCATGTAAAACAACAGATGCATCAAAGCATGCTGAGATATTAATAAGAATCCGTGTATTCATTTTGGACAATAAACAAGAAATGTGTCAAAGATGGAAATGTTCCTTCAATAACTGTCACTCAAATCTGACCTACTCAAGTCTGGAAATGATTCCTGCAGTGCAACCAGCAATGTTTTTATTGTAATGTTACTGACCACTACTGTAGATTATTTGTGATGCATGAGATTTTGCAATAAAACTCAATATTAACAGGCTTGTTTGTCAGTAGGACCTGCAATCAAAAAGCTATTGAGCGTAAAGGAATACTTTCGAGTAAAATTATCATACTACAGTGCCATATGCTTCACATAAGACACATCTCACAGACAAACAAACAAACAAAAATCTATCTGCAATTATTGGCTTGTGGTTGTGAGCAATTTTGGAAAAGAGTTTGTGTGTATAAATTGTACTGCCAATTTTATCAACTTCACAATCCTCATACACAGCCATTTTGACTTTACATGTCATTGCTACAACAATCCTATTATGGGTACATATGTAACATATTTAGTTAATGTACATCACCTGAATTCTCACCTTCGTAGGAAACAGAATGTCATTTGAAAATCACAGGGGCGCAGTAACATGGGTACTCACAAGCTAAAGCCTTCCTTATTCCACACTATCAGCAAGGCACAGTGTTGATTCAAGCCAGAAAATAACTCTTGTCTTATGTCTTTTTAGGAGGCTGGGAGCACCTGATTGTCCAACTACCAAAGGTCTGGATGAGCTCACAGAGTTTGGGACGTCATTCATCAGGTTCTGTGAGGACTGCTGTTTACCAGGACCAGGACTGCTGTTTACCAGGACCAGGACTGCTGTTTACCAGGACCAGGACTGCTGTTTACCAGGACCAGGACTGCTGTTTACCAGGACCAGGACTGCTGTTTACCAGGACCAGGACTGCTGTTTACCAGGACCAGGACTGCTGTTTACCAGGACTGCTGTTTACCAGGACCAGGACTGCTGTTTACCAGGACCAGGACTGCTGTTTACCAGGACCAGGACTGCTGTTTACCAGGACCAGGACGGCTGTTTACCAGGACTGCTGTTTACCAGGACCAGGACTGCTCTTTACCAGGACCAGGACTGCTGTTTACCAGGACTGCTGTTTACCAGGACCAGGACTGCTCTTTACCAGGACCAGGACGGCTGTTTCCCAGCACCCACCTGGGTGAGCTACCACAATGACAAACCCTGGGTCACAGGGTCACGTGGGTCCAGATCCAAATGAGTTGATGAACCTGTTTGGCAATGCAGTGAGCCAGCCTGGACAGCCTGGACAGCCTGGACAGCCTGGACAGCCTGGACAGCTGTCCTCACAAAGACCAAGACGTCTCCACTCTGCTTCTGTCTGGACAGACTCTGGAAGATCTCCAACTACAAGCCCAGAGCCTCCCACTCCATCAACGACTCTTGTCTGGCTAACAACCTAAACAAGTTCTACTGTGGATTTGAAAGACAGTTGGACTGTCCTGATCTACACCTCCCAAGCCCAGAGGCCCCTCCCCCTCTCTCTCCATGAATGTGACAGGAAGCAGTGCATCAAGCCCAGAACACAGAGCTGCTACGTACCTTACTGGCCCCTGGCAGTAGATGCAGTTTGACATAAGGATCTGAGAGCCCATTATGATCCATTGGTTTAAGCCCCTGTGGATGAACCACATGTTAGAGGAGGTTTAATTAAATCATGTTTACAGACAAAGCAGCACTTCATTTGAAGACACAAGGAATTATTTTTTTCTGTAGGAAAAGTAAACTGCAGAGAATGTAATTTGTTTGACAACACAGAAAGTAACAAGTTTACAAGTCACCGCATGAGTGAGTTAAGATGTTAACAATAGGAAAGGAATTAAAGACTTTATGTTTCACCATTTGTATTGCTTACTGGGCAAGAGTAAGTGCTGCAGGGTTAATAATCGAATAACCTTAACTGCATAGACCTTTAACAAGGATGGCACCACATCCTTTTATACACAGGCTTTTATACACATCCATCAACCATGGAGGGTTTTTGTAATGTAAATGGTGAATTACAATACATTACGAATGCCTTCTTCACATCAAGCGCTATCAATCATTTTAATGCATAAAACACAAAAGGAATATGCACCTTCATTATCATACACAATACTACCATATCGATTGACTGTCTCATTTTCACAAAGCTGTGCTACAGATATTAGTTGGGGTCCTCTTCTGTCAAACTAGATCTAGAAGAACTAGAAGTCCTTACACTCAACATCAAATATCGATACAGTGTTATTGAACACAATATTTTATGAAACTCTTGCTACTGTGATAACTCAATGTCTACATTTTGTGTAGCTTTTTCCTGTCTATGTGAGAGATAATATGTGCATCTGAGCTCTAGTGCCACAGACAGATTTGTTCAGCCATGTGTAAGATGAATATTCCTCACACTGTCAAGGAGAAATCTCCTCTCCAGCCACAGAATACTTGTCAGAACAACAATGGTAATTAACGATTTCCTATTCTCTTGATTAAAGTGGCCAACATGAGTTTTCCCAAAGACGACTCTCTACTGGAATAGTAAAGATCTTTTCTTCACTTTGTGTGATAAAATAAAAATACACTTTGTATCACATCCATATTTCTCGCCACTCAAAACTACTATACAATGAAACATGGAATAATATTTTGTACGGTTAAAAAGGTTTGAAAATAGCTCTCAACCATGGTTTATAGTGCCTGGTGCTCTAACAGTGCTGCTACTCTAGGCTCTCTGACTCTCCCTGCACTCTGTCCCTCCATCCCCCCCCCCATCAATCCATCACTTCTCATCTCCTCACAAGTTCAGTCAAATGTTTCTGAGTCACAGATGGATGTTGACTTTCATAGTGCTGGAATCTTGTCTGTCTGGGAGCAGGGAGGATCTCTGCAGATGTGCATTGATAGAGTCTGTCATACTGCAAATACTACAAAAAGCATCATGTGCAGCTGCTTGCAGCAGGTTACTGTCAGGTCTATATTGAGCAAGTGAAATCCTGAGCAAATCTCTACAGCAGAATTCAATCACATGCAATTGGTATGAATCCTGACCTGAAATGTCTTCTGATGTATAACTGAAATTTTCCCACTTCGGAACAAGTAAAGGATTGTGTTTTCTAAAGATATTTCTCCTCTGACAATCAGCTGGAGTCAGATGAGTTGATGTTTCCCTTTGGTAATGACCTCAACCTACAGTGCTTCAACACCAGCTGAGATCAGAGAGGTCAGGAAATAAGAAATACTTTTTCCATTCATGCTCCCTCATTTATTAAAGGTTATAGCAGGTTTCCTTGATCTGTAACATACTGAGAATCTGCATGAACTTGGCCATAACAAAGATCCCACAGTTCCCATATGTGATGAGTCACAGAGGTTGATTCAAATGTGTTGAACTTGAAACATTGAAACGTGAGCGAGTCAAAGTGAACCCTTTCACACCTAAAGACTGTCCCTTCTATCACACATCCTCATACTTAGGATGAGGAATGCAGGACAAAAAGCCACATTGTGTTGGTGAGTTAAAATGGACTCAGATGTGACTTGATTGAAGAAGCTCAGTTAGTATCCATCTTCCAAACTCCTGAGCTGCAATCTTAGTAGCAATGCATTGTTGGGGTTTGGCTATGATTGAACTGAAGATCGTTTTAGTGAATTGATTGCCAGAGTTTTTCAAGAATAGCCAGTTGATCATAATTACAGATGGGAAGTAATGAAATGACCAGTGTGATAGGCTGACAGGTGGCATTAGTGTGTCCACAAATTGTGCAATAATTCATACTAATCTTCTTTCAACAATGCTACCCCTCCAAACACAAAGGAAAATGCATGGAAATGCTTTCAATCAAGTCAAGTCCTCTTTATGTTAAAAATGACCCCCCCCTAAAATCCTCCATTTAAAGTCCAGGGTGTGTGTGGTGTGCTTTAGGAGAGAGGGATGGGGTTGTAGGAAGGTGATATTTTCTTTCATGCAATCAAATTTGTCAATGGTTTCAAACAAATAGGAATATTTAGCGATTACCTACAGTGTTGTCTGTTTGATGAATCTGAATCTGAATCCCATTTGGAATTCTGACAACTTTTGCTACGGTCACTTAAAGTGTAATTCCAAATTTCAGCTATACCTGTCTGTCTATTAAACAAATGAGACTAAGGGATTTTTTCATGAATATTAATTTCTGGAGTTGATTAAATAGTTTATGTGGTACTTTGATGATGCCCATTAAGTTAATGATGATTATCTTAGTGATGGATGGATAGTGATAGAAAGCCACATGTGCTGTTTGGAACTGGAAGGTCAAATGTTGTTGAAGATCAAATCCAGCTGACATCCGTTGCTTTGATGGTCAGTTCAGAGGCTTTGACCCACTGACATGTTGCAGGTCAGTCTGTGAGGCTGGAAGTCAGATCTGAATGGTACTAAACTAAGACAACCAAGCAAAAGCAATGGCTGTGTTAAAACTAGACTAAGATAACAAAGTACTCTGGACAGAGTCTTCAAACAATAGTCATTCCATTGACACCAATATCAACAGCAGAACTGAGTTTGGTGCGTTTGGAATTACAAGCTGTCGATTCCATAGGAATAGAAAAATACTGAAACTTCCAAGACAAACAACACATCCAGACTGGGAAATACAAAAATAACTACTTAACCACTCCTGGCTAACTCTAGCATCAGACGAAGGAAAAGTGTATTCTCCAGTTTAGAGGGTAATCCATAACACAGATCAAGGGTGCCAAACTGACCCCACTGTGAGAGGCTCTGTACAAGGTGAGGCTGTGTACAAGGTGAGGCTCTGTACAAGGTGAGACTCTGTACAAGGTGAGGCTGTGTACAAGGTGAGGCTCTGTACAAGGTGAGGCTCTATACAAGGTGAGGCTGTGTACAAGGTGAGGCTCTGTACAAGGCGAGGCTCTGTACAAGATGAGGCTGTGTACAAGGTGAGGCTCTGTACAAGGTGAGGCTCTATACAAGGTGAGGCTGTGTACAAGATGAGGCTCTGTACAAGGTGAGGCTCTGTACAAGGTGAGGCTCTGTACATTGTTGTAATACTTTTAATGTTGACACATGTAAACTTACAGGGTTTACAGAGGCATGCAGTAGTCTGTATGTATTGACTTAGTTCCTTGTCTTGCACAGGCATCACATTTGGTCTACAGCATCCACTGAGAAAAAAGGTCCCATTTGAATCAGTATGTGTGATGCGATCTTTCAAATAGCTGGTGTTCCTATTTCAGTATACAGGTTGGGTATATCTACGGCAGGTTTGGTTTACTGTGTGAGTTCCAGTGTGTTACGCCTGGGACACACTGACTGTGAAGCACCATGATCAGCTTGCACTCTACAGTGATTGTTTTGGCAGCTGGTGACATTTTTCCATAAGACACTTGCAAATTTGGCTGCAGCATGACAAAATATATCATAATATATATAGAAGTCAGGTGGCTGAGCTGTTAGGGAATCGGGAAAGTAATCAGAAGGTTTCCGGTTTAATTGACAAAATAAAAAAAATGACAAAATAAAAAGATGTATAATTTGGAAAGGAACTTCACCCTACTTGCCTTGGGGGGAATGTCCCTGTACCTGCTGTAAGTTGCTCTGGATAAGAGTCTGATAAATGACTACATGTAAATACATGACATATGAGTACAACCCCCAAATCCCCAGAAGTTGGGACGTTGTGTAAAAGGACCATATGGTTATACAAATCTCATAAACTTGTATGTTATTCACTATAAA
The DNA here is from genome assembly GCA_030340665.1 of Neosalanx taihuensis. Classification (NCBI taxonomy): domain Eukaryota; kingdom Metazoa; phylum Chordata; class Actinopteri; order Osmeriformes; family Salangidae; genus Neosalanx; species Neosalanx taihuensis. The sequence goes on along the minus strand of CM059310.1, from coordinate 195,086 downwards.
ACATAGAAAACTCATCAAATGTTTAAGATGAAATGTACAATTTTAAGGAGAAAATATACGGTAGTCATTTAGAATTTGACGGCAGCAGCTGGGACATGGTCATGTGACCACTGTGTAGCACTTCCTCTTCTTTTAACACAATGTTGTCTGGATGCTCTGAGACTTGTAACTTTAATAGCGACAATAAGGCAAAGCGCCACTAAGCTGCACCACTAGAAGATGAACCAAAGTCATGATCAGGAGAGGGTTCATTCTCCAGAGATCTTGGAGCTGCTTAGTAATGCAATGGAGACAGACAATAATCAATGGAGGTGTGATGGAAAACTAGTGGATGTATTCCATAATTTACAAGGAGTAATATTTAAAAATGCCTCAGTGCGATCGGGTAGTTAATGTTTATCCAATGTCATTTGATCTAGGTTGAAATGAGTGGGAAATGCAGTACATTAAGCATTTTCCAATTTCCAATGCAGTTGAGGTTGTAAACAGCACATTTGTATTTAATCTGCTGTAAAGGCAAAAACATGTACTGAGGAAATGAAACAGATTGAAATGAACAAATAACAAAATAATGTAGCCTCAAGTTATGGTTAGAGAACAGTAACTGTATCTGTACAAGATTAATCTATAATACTTCCTAAAGATGGTAAAACAAGTTGCATTTTAGATTGCTGAGTGAGTTGGGTTAGTAAAGTTGCTGTTGAGTATAATGGATAATGTATGCGGGGGGAGGGTTATTTAAGGACATTTAGGTTGTTTAGGGTTATTGGCTGGTTGGGATTTAGGATAGGGTTGGGTTTCTCAACTGTTTACTGGGATGGGTTTGGGTAATCAGGGTTGGTTGGGGCTTTGGCCACTCCACAGGGTGGATCTCTTACCTTCTTATACCTGGGGATGGGGAGCTGTAGCCCACCAAACAGACAAGTGGTACATGCAGAGTGGAAGAGTGCATGCAAGAGAGTGAAGGTGGAGAAAAAAAGAAGACAGCACTGAGACAAAACAGAATAAAACAGAACTTTGAAGACCTGAAAGTGTTACTCTAGTGGTACTCAGTCATTCATATGCTGATAAACTGAATGAATATGAGTTCTATATATAGTTTAATGTCTTGTACTGATATCAGATCAACTGTTGTTTCTAAAAAGTAAAGTAAATAAATTACTTTAAAAGTATGTGAAGTCTACCGGGTTGGTCAATCATTTACTATCAAATCTTAAAATAAACGACCAAAGCGTCAAATAAGACTTGTCACCAAAACAAAATGATACATTTTCATTGACTATTCAGGAAAAAACAATTAGCAGAAATTCTGATATGATGAAAAACAAAAAGATTTTCCTTCTCCTTAGTCATGTTTTAGTATTAAAACATGAACTTGAACTTTTGTGGGTCATTGTCTAGATAAGACAAATTTTAAGCCCAAATTCAGGTATTTGGTTGATGGGCTAACATTGCATTCAGGAATCTCAGAATTCATAGTTTCCTTGATGTTGTAGAGTAATCCAGGTCAGAAGAGGAAAAGCAGCTGCTGATCTTGATCCACTAACCTCCTAAATCAGGGGTCTGCAACCTTCTCCCATCTTTTTATCTAGAGCTACAAAGGCATTTGACCCATAAATCTAAGACATTATACATGTGTATATAAATAACTATAGTCTGTTGCATTTATTTAATTAGATAACTACAAAATGAAAATGGGTTACACCTGTGGTTACAATGGTTATACCTGTTATTATAAAGAGCAACAGCAAACTATCTGTGTGCATGTAAGTCAGCATCATCAACCGTTATCTGTCCACGCATCTATTTTCTTTGGAAACATTTATTTTTGGGGATTTATCCATGGTTAGCTACCCTTCAAAAACACACTATTAGCCACCTAGAGTGGGGAAAGACAGCAATAGAGTTTGCAGGATTGGATGCATAATTTGGTTGACAACATATTAAATTGCTTTTAAAAATGATGTTATTGTCACAGTATCACATCCACCTCCAATATAAGAGGTGTTCTGTTTGAAAGCCAAAGCAGCAGGGAGCTACTGCAGAAGGTTTAGAGTGCCTCAGGGTGCCAACCTGTGGTCTAAATGTGGGTGACATCCTTAAATTACACAATGTTGAATGATTGAACAATTATGACAAATGTTTTAATGAAATAGTCACCAACCATCAACACAGAATCTATCAATCAACTGAGAACCATTGACCACCTATCTGCCTATAAGTTGTCAAGGGAAAACTGGATGTAGCGTGATGCTAATTAAATGACATCATACATGACACACCCACAGCTTAACTCTAAGATCAATCATGAGTATTTAGTCATCATAAACATACTGTTTATTATATTGAGTGGCTTCTCTAGCACCTCCTGTAATACACCACCAAATGTTTTTCTTTCTGCTTCTTGCAGACATAACATATGAAATGCCGACAAAAGACCCTTTTGACAGGACTGTGTCACATTTGTTCTCCATAAAGTCCAGGAACACGCTAGAGGATTATATAAAACAGTGATAGACTACAAACAATGTTAATCCTCTGATCGCTCACATGATACAATTCAGTCAGACCATGAGGCACTTTGTCATTTTCAATTAGTGGTTGTCACTAATTTCCATGAAGTGGTTGTTTTGCTTCTCCAAACTATTAGTTCTGTCCATAAATGTACAGTGTAATTATCATGATAAACTGTCTCTGAAATATGCTGCAGCATGGACCTTTTTGTCCAAATATCAGTCTTTTAATTGGTTCATTTACGATCTGATATCTTGCCTGCTTAAATGCCGGTCAAATGTTTGGTTCTACATTCAAATTGGAGGCTAGGCTATTCAGTAACAAACTGGGATTGTAAAACTAGCTCACCTTGCTGGACATCTATAAAATATTACTTAGCTGAATTGTCTTAATAATCAACAACCCAAGAAGGTACCCGAAAAAAATAAACTTAATTACAGAAATGTCATTTGTTCCACCCCTGGCTATTGTCTGACAGCCCTTAAAATCATAAATCTGCACTTGTTTCATTGATTCAGCACCGGCCACATTAGCCCAGTTTCCTAAGAACTGCCACAGAGTCGTCTTCACTGTCAAGTGTCCTTTTTGGTTTTCCTCCTTCCAGCATTCAAATGTTTTATTGACTTTCTCTCACTGTTGGGGCACCTTTACTCTTCTCACCAGTGCTTCATGACTTCAACACCAGTGCCTGAAATGTGTCCATCTGAAACATCTGCCTCACCTTAGCTTTGTTGATGGTGCAGTGCAGGGCGTTGTTCTCCTGGTCATACAGCAGGCTGAAGTCCAGGGTTCCCAGTGTGGCTGTTAAACAAGAGGAACAAGAATTCAATGAACTGAAAAGGAATCTCTGGTGAAAGTTCAGTCAGGAAGACCATATATTTGTAGCATTTAGCATGCTTTTACCTTTTTTATTTTATTCTACAAAAAATCAAACGTTTCAACTTTTACGGAATTCGAGTTGCACATCTGTGAACTTACTGTAGCTCAAACAATGCTATAGTGCTACGACCACCTAGAGTCCTGCACAGTCACTTATGGAAGGTCCAGGCACACAAACTAGTACTTTAATCAGCCCAATGTGTGTCTTCCTAGTTTATTTTGAGGAGCATACACTTATGGAGAGCCCTGAAACTAGCTGATATCATAGAAGCTGCCATGTCCAGTCTAGGGGAGTCCATGAAGTCAAGCTGGTTTTCACGCTGGCTTTTGGAATTCAATTAAATTTTATTTATAAAGCACCTTTAAAACTTCAGCTGACCCAGTACTTCACGTAAAATAATACACAAATGAATCAATAAACACAAGACACCAGGACACAGAACACAAAACTCACTGGAACATATGGGGGGGGGAAATATGATACAATTAAATTAAAGAAAAAAATAAATGATAAAAATAAAATACTGGATCTAAGATTGTATCTGTGCACGCTGGGCCTAAACACAGCACAGGTTACAAAACACACCTCAAGTTGTCACTGCATTTTGACCCCATCAAACCAAGATGTCTGAAAGTTGAAACACATGACTCACTGCTCATGGTGAACATAAAAAGTCTCAAGAAAACTGCAATGTTGGAAACATGGAGTTTTCCATCTTCAAATCAGCCATTGCTGCCTGCAGCTATATATATACTTTATATCACCTTGTTTTAATACCTTAGAAAGGGTTGTTGAAGGGGCTGTGTGTGACAAAGTATTTTTTAACGGACAGTGTTACATTGTGTGAGCAATTATTTGCTCCAAGTGTGAATGACTGTGAATGACTGCTCCAAGTGAAAATGTTGAGCACAACAGTACAGGCCAATGTTATTTTCAACAAAAATATATTTACACTAAGCAAGCTGATCCACTTTTCCATTTTGACATGAGTGTTAAAATTAGAAAAAATAATGAGACCATGAAATGAAATCAAGGGACATATATAAACCACTGTGTACAAACCACAATTATCATAACCATATTTCCATCCTGTTCCATGGAATCAAAAGACTCACAACCCAATAATTTCTCATTTTGTTCCATCTATAAATGAGAAAGAAAGTAATTCGGGATCACGTTTGTTGTCACTGGTGCCCAGATCCATCCAGATGGACGAGCCAGCAGGCTTTAATGTTATGTAAGATGAAATGTCAAGGCTGTAAAGTCTCAAAGAGAGAAAAGCTGTTTGAATATGAACAGGCTGAGAGCCAGAGAGGAAGAACAGCGAAGCGACAGCAAATTGGGATTAAACCTGACCTAGAGGCTTTGCACCACTCCCCGGGTCTGTGGCCTTATCAAATCATCTTCTCATGCTCTATGCTTGATGATTCATGCCATCCTGGTTCACTATACAGCAACAGACAACATGAGGGGAGGCAAGACACTAATCAGAAGGCTTAACAAGAATTATCAACCTGCAAGGTCGAATCCTAAAAGGTCAAACTGTTTAGCACCATGGGATCCTAATCATATGATATAAATGTAATGCAGCATTATTCTTTGCATGTTAATAAAACCTTTATGACCTGTTCTGGATCACTTTTGGCATTTTGACAGCCTGCAAATATCTGTCTAATTAATGTGCTGTATCATTACACAAAATCCCAAAAGTGCCGGGGGTTTTGCATGAACTAAAGCATGGAAAGCAGGTTCTGCCATAAGTTGTTGTGCAGCCTTATAAAGGCTTAAGTAGGGACATGGAGTGTATAGTGCGCTGTTCCAAAAAATAATAGATAAATAATAAATAAAATTAAAAAGCCACATGCAAACCGCTGCCCTCATTCAAACTAGTAAATCTTTTAGCAAGCAGCACAAAATGATTAGTTAAATTTCTGCCAGCGCATGTTGGCTCAGACCTTTCATGCATTTCAAATGACAAGATTTCTCCAACAAGAATCAGGCCTGTCTCAGAAATGGCATCATTACAGGATTATCTAAAAAGGTTCCTCACTGACCTTTCCACTAAATTTGATTTCCATTGATTCATCTTTGACATTCCACTAATTTAGCCCTATTTGATGGCATTTGGCCTTGCATGGGCTTTTTTCTCAATAGAAAAATCAAAGGGAAGAGAAGGTTTACATGAAGTCTGTACTGAAGCTGAACATGAACACTGATTCTTAAGTCTATTGCTGCATAAATGAGTAAATCCACTTTGCTGCTTTTTGATCATTACTTACTGTACTGTATGTAAGCTGTAGAGATCTGCACATAAGATATTATATCAATAAATTGTGATCTTGAATGATTTCTTACCAACAGGCCAGTTCAATAGACGTCTCCTCCACCCCCCATGACAAAGATTAGGAGTTTGTTTTATTGACAACATATCAGCATATATTTACAGTTTCGTAAAAAGATTTTTGGTGCCCCCCTCACCACTATGGTGCCCCCCTCACCACTTTGGTGCCCCCTCACCACTTTGGTGCCCCCTCACCACTATGGTGCCCCTCACCACTATGGTGCCCCCCCTCACCACTATGGTGCCCCCTCACCACAATGGTGCCCCCCTCACCACTATGGTGCCTCCCTCACCACTATGGTGCCCCCTCACCACTATGGTGCCCCTCACCACTATGGTGCCCCCCCTCACCACTATGGTGCCCCCCTCACCACTTTGGTGCCCCCTCACCACTTTGGTGCCCCCTCACCACTATGGTGCCCCCTCACCACTATGGTGCCCCTCACCACTATGGTGCCCCCTTCACCACTATGGTGCCCCCCTCACCACTATGGTGCCCCCTTCACCACTATGGTGCCCCCTTCACCACTATGGTGCCCCCCTCACCACTATGGTGCCCCCTCACCACTATGGTGTCCCCTCACCACTATGGTGCCCCCCTCACCACTATGGTGCCCTCACCACTATGGTGCCCCCTTCACCACTATGGTGCCCCCCTCACCACTTTGGGCCTCCCTCACCACTATGGTGCCCCCCTCACCACTTTGGTGCCTCCCTCACCACTATGGTGCCCCCCTCACCACTATGGTGCCCCCCTCACCACTATGGTGCCCCCTCACCACTATGGTGCCCCCCTCACCACTATGGTGCCCCCCTCACCACTATGGTGTCCCCCTTACCACTATGATGCCCCCCTCACCACTATGGTGCCCTCTCACCACAATGGTGCCCCCCTCACCACTATGGTGCCCCCTCACCACTTTAGTGCCCCCCTCACCACTTTAGTGCCCCCCTCACCACTATGGTGTCCCCCTCACCACTATGGTGCCCCCTCACCACTATGGTGCCCTATTCGCACAACCCTAACCCTAACTGTACAGTCGGGCAAGATTACATAAAGATCCAGAACAAACTTCTGGTTTGCAAATTCCATTTAATGACAAGAGATTCTTAAATTGCAGTCCAGCTATGTTTGCATCAATGTGCAGGTTGATTTGCCAGATGGACTTGATGTTGATAATAACAAATACGCAGCACAGCCACACACTGTTACAAATGCACTGCATAAACTATGAGGAAATTGTCTTGATTACAGTAAATGCTTCTCAAGTAGACCGCACCATTCCAATGATATGCAATCCACATAATGTCTTTGTGATCTGATAGGTAAATGACCTGGCTACCTTTCTATGTAATGTTACAACTCTGGATTAAAATGATTAGAACTGTGAAATTCATTTACACAAGATCCTTAGTTTCAAATGCAGTCACATTGTTGTTGAGGAACAGTTGTATGTACTGTATGGTGGACTAAGGTCTGATGGTCCCGCTTCTGCTAGCTACAATTTGATTATTATCTGGTCGCTCTTAGCTTTTGTTTCATTTGTTCATTGCAAACAGCTGAAATCCTCAATGTTGATTGCAACTGTATTTCTGTTTGAAGGTGATCGATCCAAACATTGAGAGGAAGGTGAAATTTAACAATGAAACTGTTTTGACCTGTATATAGATTACAGCTCTGAACTGCAAAGCACCAGATCATTTTATATGTTATCATTTATCAGACGCTCTTATCCAGATCGACTTACAGTAAATACAGGGACATTCCCCCTGAGGCAAGTAGAGTGAAGTGACTTGCCCAAGGACGCAACATCACCGGGGATCCAACTCACAACCTTCCGATCACAAGCCCAATGCCTTAACCATTGAGCCACCTGACAATTTCTTCAACTGCCAAATGAAACAAAATAAATGATTGATGTTATAGCTGAGTATTAACATTGCATAATTTAGACAAGCATTAAGGGCATTTTAAAATACGCATGGTTAATCTGGTGCAGTACATATTAACCAGGGGCTAGACTGTGTGAGAGAGAGGAAGTGCATATGTAGAGGTAAAAGAGAGAAATAAGCAGGGATGAAAGCCAATATGACACTTGAAGGGATTGGGGGAGGTTTTCAGAGCATCCATCTTTGTTACCAGTAGCAGTTCATTTCAACTATAAGGAATTACCTACCGGTGAAGAAAACATCTTCAGAAAGTGTTGATGCAATAATGATGATGATGGAATATATGATTTTTGAATTCTTAGTGACGAGTATATGATGTTTATACAGTACATTAGAACATCACTGCCACAGTTCTGTGACATGTGTCGATGTTAAATTATGGAGATTGACTGTTACAGCACTGTTAAAGGTAAGATTTTGGTGGTCGATTAAATTTATTTACTTTTGAGGATTTTCACCAAACCATACTTCCCCTGATTCATTCATCCATCTCATGCTACTGGGAATGACATATAATGGTGTGTAGACTGATACATAGAACCCTAAACTTAAATACATTTTTACTGCTCAGTGGCCTTCCTTTGATGAAGGGTTATTGAAGCAGGGTTTTAGCTTTGGTTCAGTCCTAATCACTCCCCAGACTCTCCTTGGGGTCTGCCAGACAGACAGAAGAGCCAGACTCATCCTTCAGAAGCCTCACCTCTCTGTGGGGTCTGCCAGACAGACAGAAGAGCCAGACCCATCTTTCAGAAGCCTCAGTCTCTCTCTCTGCCAGACAGACAGAAGAGCCAGACTCATCCTTCAGAAGCCTCAGCCTCTCTCTCTGCCAGACAGACAGAAGAGCCAGACTCATCCTTCAGAAGCCTCAGCCTCTCTCTCTGCCAGACAGACAGAAGAGCCAGACTCATCCTTCAGAAGCCTCAGCCTCTCTCTCTGCCAGACAGACAGAAGAGCCAGACTCATCCTTCAGAAGCCTCAGCCTCTCTCTCTGCCAGACAGACAGAAGAGCCAGACTCATCCTTCAGAAGCCTCAGCCTCTCTCTCTGCCAGACAGACAGAAGAGCCAGACTCATCCTTCAGAAGCCTCAGCCTCTCTCTCTGCCAGACAGACAGAAGAGCCAGACTCATCCTTCAGAAGCCTCAGCCTCTCTCTCTGCCAGACAGACAGAAGAGCCAGACTCATCCTTCAGAAGCCTCAGCCTCTCTCTCTCCAGACAGACAGAATATGAGTCCTCAAGGGAATCAGGCAAACAGGGAAGTGAAATGGGAGCACTAAACTGAATCACCATCAAATAGCCTTCTGTATTGAACCAATATTTTATCTGATTTCACCTGTAACAATAAATGGCGAAAGAGAATAGGCAATGTGCAGCAATGAAAGACATTAGAATTATTTTATGAAAACGGCCACAGGGAAGGCAGGATATTGTGCCAATTCATAACGATATGTTCCCGTGGCTACAGGAAACATGCTAGAGGAAACACGCTAGAGGAAACACGTTAGAGGAAACATGCTAGAGGAAACATGCTAGAGGAAACACGCTACAGGAAACATGCTAGAGGAAACATGCTACAGGAAAGATGCTACAGGAAAGATGCTACAGGAAACATGCTAGAGGAAACACGCTACAGGAAACACGCTACAGGAAACATGCTACAGGAAACACGCTACGGGAAACATGCTAGAGGAAACATGCTACAGGAAACATGCTACAGGAAAGATGCTACAGGAAACACGCTACAGGAAACATGCTACAGGAAACACGCCACAGGAAACATGCTACAAGAAACACACTACAAGAAACATGCTGCATGCTAAATAACAAGAACTTAAGTACCAATTCAAACGAAACACAAGTGAATGCATCAACACTAACAAAACCATCGACTGACACAGGTGACCCAAATAAACACAGAACACTGTGACACACTAGGGCAGGCAAACACACACAGGTAAGGCTGTGGGTGTGACAGTCTGCGTGTGTAAGAACAGTGCCAACAGTCTACATGAGTGTCTAGAATGTGCACCTGTTCACATACAGAGGCTGAAGAAATCTTCTTTTCTTTTCATATGTCTCCTCCATTCTTCATGTGTCATAAATATGCCACAATGACCCTACAATGCTGTATGGCGGCACTTTCTCTATACATGCCTCTTCTCTACTGTATGTGTGTGTATGTGAATGTCCTTGTCTATACAATGCAGGCTTGGAGTTGCAAGGCCCTACACAAAGGGTGAGTTGAATTGGAGCAGATCACTTAAAGAAAAGCTTTAAGGATCCGCAAACTCATACCTCAGTCCTTGCATGTGCAGACATTTTGTTCCAATCAAGCCCCTTTAACATGATAGATTGTGTTGGAGAGAGCTTTCATATTCCTTCAATATATTTGATAAAAAGTGAGGTTGATCAATAACTCTTTGTCAGCCATGTCATCTCTACCTTCCCTCCCTGAGTAGAATACCAATGTCTGGGATTCTGTCTTGACAGCTAATGAGGCCAGAGGAAGCTGAAAGAGCAGTAAAACACTGATGGTCTGAACAACACAGCTCTTGTTACTCCTGTTAGACTTATAACTATATGATTTATATCCTTAATGCAGTTATAAACAAGATTGTGTCTCAAGGTTTAATAAAAGTTATACTGTAATATTTCAGAAATTAACCTGTTTCCATGTTGTTAGAGCCAAATTTATGATTACAATGTTTCAAATTTATGTTTTGAATGTTATTTTTGGGGGACTGTGTATACTGCTAGACTCTTTTCGTTGGACTTGATCACTAAGTGCGACAGCCTTTGTACAATCCGTTGATCAAGGCAGTGATTGCATCAGTTGGTGCATAAAAGCCTAGCAGTCATTCAGTTTGTGGGATTTTTCATTTTGCTTGTAGCCACACAGTGTTTTGACTGCAGGGTAAACAGCTTAGGACAGCAACAAGATTTAGATTCAGTGTTTACTTAGTTGTACCTTTAATTTTGCTGACAAAACATGTACACCATTTCGGTAAGAACAGCCCTTAATTGACTTGTATGGAGTTGAAGTTTGGTTGTTAAAGGAGAATAAACCAAAACAGTGGAATGGTTCTGTGTTTAAGCGAAGGCAACATACCAAGGTACAGAAGCTGTTAGAACAGAAGCTGTGTTAGAACAGAAGCTGTGTTAGAACAGAAGCTGTGTTAGAACAGAAGCTGTGTTAGAACACTGCTCACTGCTACACTGACTAAAAGGACAGAAATATATACAAATAAACATTGTATGTGTGTCTGTGTGGCAATGCCAGATGCTTATGAAAACATTTATTTGCAACTACAAAACCAATTTTAAATGAATTTGGCCACAACATCCCTCACCGCAAAATCTGTTATTATGTGACATATGGATACAGTGCATCTCTGCAGGGTGTGTTTCTGCAGTGTGTGTTTCTGCAGTGTGTGTTTCTGCAGTGTGTGTTTCTGCAGTGTGTGTCTCTGTAGTGTGTGTCTCTGCAGTGTGTGTTTCTGCAGTGTCTGTTTCTGCAGTGTGTGTTTCTGCAGTGTGTGTCTCTGCAGTGTCTGTTTCTGCAGTGTGTGTTTCTGCAGTGTCTGTTTCTGCAGTGTGTGTTTCTGCAGTGTGTGTCTCTGCAGTGTGTGTTTCTGCAGTGTGTGTTTCTGCAGTGTGTGTTTCTGCAGTGTGTGTCTCTGCAGTGTGTGTTTCTGCAGTGTGTGTTTCTGCAGTGTGTGTTTCTGCAGTGTGTGTTTCTGCAGTGTGTGTCTCTGCAGTGTGTGTCTCTGACACACATTATTTGTGGAAAGGGAGGGGGGGTGTCCTGGCAGAGTCTTTATCTCCTCTTTGCAGGAGTGGGGAAGCAGCATCATCTAACCTGACAGCTCCTGAGAAGGGAGTCAACTCTCTAAATGCCTCATCAATACAACCAGCTACCCTAACCAACATCACAGAATCCATTCTAAGCAATACGCACTAGTGATTAAAATGTTAGTGATGATTAAACCTATTTGCTGTGAACTGATCAATGCAGGTAAGTAGCTAAGTCTGATAAGGCTCAGAATTAGAATCAGGAAATACCTGTCGATTTCAACAGACTGGGAAAGAAACAGGTAAAGTATTCTACCTGCCTTGCTGTCTCAGGAATGTTGAATTACTGAAAACTTAAAATTGTAGAGTAGGATAAATTGTTTTAAATAGGCCCTAATACAAAACGTGATACCTTATCAACCAGGACAGTTTCCTGCTGGCATGTGTAGCTATCTCAGGAATGTAACGTTTAGTGACATTGACTCCAGACACAGTCACATTATTTCCTGCCGCCCATCCACATTCGACAGTCACCAGTTTGCTGATAGGACTAACACATCAACAGGGGACAGTATCAATACCACTGTCCATACTGCTCTGTCACAGCTGGAGCAGAGTTCTACGAGAGGCTGCTGTTTGTGGACTTCAAGCCTGGATTTAACACCATCTCGCCTCACAGACTCCAGGGCCTTGGACTATCTAACTCCATCTGCCTCTGGATCTTGGCCTTCCTGTTGAACCGCTCCCAGAGGATATAGATCTCCACAGCTCCACCAGCTCCCCACAGGGATGAGTGATGAGCTCCATGCTCTGCACTCATGACTGCCTTCCCACCCACTCCAGCTACTGGAGGCTTGTTACCTCGATGTTTCATCATCTATAAAGCCGCTATATTTGGGGTCTATCCCGTTGCTGTGACCAATGCACAATGCTCTTTTGTAAATCATGAATAAAAGCGTTTGCTACATTAATAAATGTGTGTAATGTTTTGGGCTGCTTTGCTGCATCTAGCACAGGATGCCTTTAACCTGTGCAGGGCAAATTAAATCTCAAAACGATGACGCATTGTGGAGCGAACACACTGTCCACTTCTCAGTTGCAGGTCATGGGTCCTCCAGCAGGATAAGGGCCCAAAACACACAGCTCAGCCATCCAATAAGAAATAAGAAAAAACATGAAGTGACCCTCTGATTCCTGATTTGAATGATATCATACATCTATGGAAAGAGCTGAAACTTGCAGTGTGGAGAATGTGTCCATCAAATCTGACACAGTTGGAAAAGTTTGCTCAGGAAAATCATGATAAATTACCGGTTAACAAGTGCAGGAGTCTCACTGAGAGCTTCAGAAAACATTTCATTTTAGTGATGACCTCAAATGTTTTGTGAGTAAATATTAGGTTGACAGTCCCATCATTTGTGTCCATGATATGTTAATGAGTTATATATTTACAATATTATACTATAACGCAAAATTGAAAAGTGTGATTTCTTTCAAATACAGAACAAATGGTTTAATGAAATAGGGATAGGGAGTCAAGAGGTTGAGCGGTGAGGGAATCAGGCAAGTAATCAGAAGGTTGCAAGTTCCAAATCCTGGCTGTGCCAACATGACGTTGTGTCCGTTGTGACCTGTTTATGTGTCATAACACCATTTAAATTAATTGTTTCAGAAGATGACTACATCTAAAACCTTTTCTACAATTAAACACTCCTCGAATGAGGGTCTGAACTGACTTAATTGTTTAAGTTGTTGACACATTAACGTTTCTAGTATATTATTGCAGTTTTTATTTATTGTGTTAGAAGTGTTCTGGTATTTTACTTTGTACCCCAACACTGTCTACCTCTGGAAGTCGAAAATATTTCCAGATTTCCAAGTAATTTCAGACACTACAGGTGGCCAATCTCTTTTGTCTTTTGTGCAGAATGTGTTCCTCTGAACCTTTGCATTCCAGTATGTCCGGCTTCTCTTCAAACATGTATTTATGGACCCTAACAGTTAACAGACTGTTTGACTGACATCTCAGGTAATTAGCGCCACGTCATCCCAGTTAAATGATGCTACCTACAGCCCCTCCATATTCTCTATCTCTTGTATAACCGAAACATTTCCACACATCCTATCACTCTCTCTCCATCCTCTTCAGTCCAACTCATTCTTTCTGTATCTTCTTTTGTATACAGTTCTTCTCTGTCCTCTCCTCCATTGTAAATATGGCAAGGAGCTACATTTAAAACATTAGCTGGCTAGTCAATTCTGTCCACTGTTTTATTTATAATATTGCCCGTAAAACAAACCTTGCTTATTTGTAGATGCTTAAATGGGTCATAAATGAAAATAATACACCTTTACGTTCGCTTGCAAGGCATCTGTACGTAACTATAACTACAGTATAAATAGTGAAGCAAGATGTTTCTGAGTCTTAAGCTTCACTAACAGTGCCACAAGACGACTTCTGCCAAACACATAGCTTACCAGCTACTATTGTGTTCTTATCCAGAGTTGTTTTTTAATGCCAAATGGCAGATTAGACTACAGTTGTATCTAGTTGTATTAGATCCACTGAGGATATCTGACCTGCACAAAGTCAAGATATATACCAATGTCAATCATCCTTGGCATCCAATTTATAATAATCTACTCACAAACCCAGTTATCAGTGTTGAATATATATATTAGGACGTACATATAAGGTATGAACATTTTAAGGTCACAAGCCTAAAGTTACTCCCAAGGAAAAATCTAAAAAGAATGGACATAGTAACAGCCTCTTAAAAGTCAAGTAAAAACAAAATATATAAATATTAAGAGTAATCGCTCTTCCCGAATTTATATTAGATAAATGATGATGTATATATAATATAGATATATGTATGATTACGTCATGAATGCTCATCAAAAGTTAGCCTTTGTCAAGAGTATTTAATGCAGCAATAAAAAAAAATCACAAATCTTCCACCCACCACACTTTATGCACCACTTTTGTTACTTTCCTGTTTAGTTTTTTGACCATGGTATAAATGGGATAATGCCCTTCAAGGTGTAAAATATCACCTGATAATGGACTCCACAGAAACAACCGGACTGTTAACACCTCCGCATCAGGTGACATCCATGACATCACCATTATCAGTTGATATTGTACACCTTGTTGGACATTATCCCTTGTTGGACATTATCCCTTACGTAAACCACATTATCTGCACTTCAGCTGCTGTCACATAACCCCCCCCCCCCGTGGCATGTGAATATGAGCAGGAGCATTTCATGAATTAAACTGGAGGATTTCTCTCGACACACTACATGCAGACATGCATGGACATTCTCCAATGGGGAACAACACACTCAAACCCCAAAGCACGCCCCCTATGTACACAGACACTTTACTGGTTCCCCACAGATGGAAAACTGCTGTATTTTCTTCCATTATTGCTGCTATTGTGAAAAGAAATGAGGAAAAGGAAAGGGTTCCACTTGTGTCTGTTGCAAAACGGAACAGCTCTCAAAAACAAAGATGTTACATGGATCCCTGTGGTTAGGGATTACAAACAACACTGCCACCTCCCCCACCTCCTTAATCCCCCACACCCTTAATACCACTCAACTGATGTGGTAAAATGGTGGATCAAACCAATTCTGAGCAATGAGGAAGTTGGGGACTGGAGTTGTAAACTGCATGAAAACAAATGTTTCACCTTCTTTTTTAGTTGTGTACAATTTTTGAAAATATATTTTTGACACCCTCACTCCCTTTCCTACTCCCTGATCTGATCTGATACTTAAAAAATCCACACAACAATCATTTCCCAATCTTGCTAATTAGAGACAAAGAAAAGTAAAGTGAGTAGCATCATGAAGAGGAGCATTTAACCCGGATGCACCCATGGACATACTGGGCTATATGTGAGCTATTTAAAAGGATGTGGGTTTGAATTCCAACAAACTACACTCTGGATCCAACCATTTTCCAACCAGGAACTATAATTAACTAACATGCCCTCGAAGATGCATGAGAGTGGATTGGGTCTGATTACCCCCTTGGTGGAATAGAGTGGGGAGAAAGCTTGGCAGGTGATGCACTTTTCCTTTTCAATTAACATCTAACTTGAGCCAAAATGGATGAGAAAATGTCTGGACCCTTGCTGCTGCTGTAATGCAAGATTGACAACAGGTAACTAGCCGAAGGCAGGGGGATGAAACCACATGTGTCTGGGTTGGTGTGTGATGAACTTGCTTCCCTAGGGAGAAGAATAAACACACTGGGTCTTATAGCAGAAGCAGGAACTCTAAGGTTTAGGCTGCTAATCCACAATCAAATAGGGATACCATGAAATCTTCTCACAATCCACAGACACAGTGTCAAAGGTCCATCTCTCTCTTTGTATTGAAAGATTCAAAGATGAGCTCATGAACGGAGTAGGAAGATATTCTCAGATGTATGTGTTGGGTAACATTTAGTACTTCTTTTTTGCAGTTAGTACTTCTTTTAGTACTTCTTTTAAATCAAGCCACTTGGAAAACCTTCATAAGTACTGTAATGTGTGATTCAGTCACTCAGTCCATAGAAGAGCTGAATCTCATATACAAATTTAACATTGTGTGACAACATGATGGAAATGATGACACCCATTATAGACCTTGGTAAAGGTCCACCATGACTTTGTATCAGCACCACTCATGGGTCAGTTAGTTTAACTGCTACAGTTTGATCAATCAAGGATTGACTGTTATGGGAAAATACACTTTCAGAAGGCAAGATAAGCAAAAACTGCAAGCCAAACTATTTTGGCTTTGGGTTGAAAGGATTCAAACAAAATATCCTACCCCTTCCTTTAAAAGACAATACCCCAAAATACAGGAACGCACTGCATGACTAGCATAAGGGGTCCCATTATCATCCACCTAGAGATCTTTCAACGCTTGTTAGACAACTTTGTACTATAATATGTAGATACACATAATAATGGATTGATTTAATTTCACTGTCAAACCTGTTGATTTGTTTGTTGCTATCAGGATGTGAAGTTTGTTGCAGCAAATACAGTCATGGCCAAAACTGTTGGCATTCCTGACATGTTTGCATGTATTGCAATTACACATTTTGCCATACTGGAACAATACAACAAAAACAAAGCAAAAAAATCGACTTTTCATAATTTCACACAAAATTGTTGGCACCCTTTCAAAATTGTGGATAACCCTAACACTTTTTGTCAAGCATGTGATGCTCATTTTAACTCACTTGGGACAAACAACAGGTGTGGATATGAATCCCACCTGGAAGCAGATAAAAAGGAGACAAGTTGACTCTCAACATTGTGTGCCTGTGTGTCACACTAAGCAGAACAGAAAGAGAAGAGAACTGGCTGAGGACTTCAGAACCAACGTTGTGGGAAAATATCAACAATCTCAAGGTTGCAAGTCTCTCTAGAATAGATGTTCCTTTGTCCACAGTGCAAAACATGATCATGAAGAACATGATCATGTAGATACTCTCCCTGATACTGAACGGAAGATGAAAGGTTGCAGGATAGTCAGATGGTGGCTAAGCAGTCAAATATGGTGGAGGTTCAAAGATGTTTTGGGGTTGTTTTGCTGCCTCTGATACTGGGTATCTTGACTGTGAGCAAGACATCATGAAATCTGAGGATTACCAAATCATTTGGGGTGGCATTGTAGGGCCCAGTGTCAGAAAACTGGGTTTGTGTCCGGGATCATGGGTTTTCCAGCAGGACAATGATCTCAAACATACTTCAAAAAGCACCCAGAAATGGATCTCAACAAAGCGCTGGAGAGTTCTGAAGTGGCCAGCAATTATCTAAATTCCACTGAACACCTGTGGAGACATCTTAAAATAGCTGTTGGGCAAAGGCACCTTTCCAGTATCAGAGACCTGCAGTAGCTTGCAAAGGAACAGTGGTCCAAAATTCTGGTTGAGAGGAGTAAGAATCGTATTGATGGTTATAGGTAGCGATTGATTTGTTTCTTTAGTTATTATTTCCAACAGATGTGCAAATAAATATTAAGTTAAGGGTGCCAACAATTTTGTCCTCCCCATTTATTTATTTTTGTGTGAAATTTTAACAAATTTGCTGTTTCTCTCAGTTTCTTGTTGTTACAATATCTCATTTAGCAGAAGCTTTAATCCAAAGCTCAGTGTTATTCCAGTGCACACAAACGAAATACACATGTGTATAGCAAATCGTGTAATTTAAATACTTTTCTGTGAGAAAAACTTAATCTGGAAAAATGTCAACAAATTTTGCCATGACTATGTCAAAACGTGCTTCTCATCAATGCTACTTGCACTGTTACAGGGGCTGTACACAGTAAATAGGCTTCACCATGTTCCTATTGCTTTCTGCCCACATTTGAGCTATTTAATGTTTCATGTTTTTTGTGATGTCTTTAGACAAGACTACTCAATAGCTCTGAATGATCTGATCAACAGAACTGAAATATAGAATGCTAGACGATGGCATAAACCAGTTATCCAATGGAGGTATGTCTTTATGTCCTAATCTGATATTGGAACTGATTAAATATGCATGTCCACCTTGGAATGCTAATTAAATGTGTAACATCCCACAATCACAGTATTTTAAATCTTATACATAACTTGAATAGGAAAGGAATATTTAGACACAGTAAATATGGCTTAGCTCAATGTCTCACTATTCCTTACGCTAATGTAGTACTCAATTCCCTGTAATAGCGTGAGTACTTATCCCTCTGTAGCTTCCTCTCTCTCTCACACCCAGACCCAGAGACGCCTGCACACACATAGAAACAATCATCTTTTCCATCATGTTTAGAGCCTCATACCAGGTTGTAGGTCAACATCTGTTAGAGGCTGCCTATCCTACTCTGCCATCCCCCAATACTGGCGTACTGGGGGGATTAGAAAAGCTTTAAGCCTGGAAACACGTCAACTCTCCACTCCACTCTGGAAAGCTTTACCCTTTAACCAAGCAACACTGTTGTCACGCTCACCTATAAATGAGGGCTTGTATAAAAACGGCAAGCACCACCATTATATCAGCGGGATGCATTTAAAACTGGACTAAAGGGTTACTTGGATATGGAAAGGGAACAGACTCTTTTTCAGTAGTATATTCATGCATTAATAGCCTGACAGTGTGTCAGAGGGACTGATAGACTCCACAACAACAGGGTACATATGTGTCTGGTGTGTCAGCTGTCTTCTTATGTTACCGAAGGGGACATGAAAAGTTGTCTCTGTGTGGTGACCGCCCTCCCACATGGTGGGAGGAACATGGTGTGAGGAACATCCTCAGCAAGCAGCAGCATCATTGAAAACAGAATCAATGTATTCATGGGTAGAACATTATGTATAAAAATGCACAGATGCGCACACACATAAACATGGACACACAGCTCGTAAATCTTTAACGGACAGTTACTAGTTTTGTTCTGCTGTCTTGTGGTGTGGATATGAACAGCTCCCTCACCAACACCCAACAGCACACCTAAAACCACTAAGTCTGTATAGACCAAGTATGAATCACCCACCCTGATGATCCTTGTGATAGAGCTACATCACTACAGGGTCATTTCCCTTTCTTTTCTAGCACATAATGCATCTAGAGAAACATCCCTTGTCTCCAGAAAAAGAAACAGTTGACGCTAGATATGTCATGTCAGAAGGAAGGACTGATCACAAAGCATTGGAGCAACAGCCCTGAAAGACAACTGTTGCTGTTGCAACCAGAGTATGTGCTACGCCACATAGATTCACAGACACACAGCAGACAGAAACCTGGCAACCGAGGGGGTGGGGGGTGGGGGGGGGGGTGATAAAGGGTGTAGACACACAGTTGCATTGTATAGATACCTTGGAGGGAAAGACAACTGAGAGAAGGATAGAACAAAGAGATAAGGGTATGATTAAGGAAGGGAATGTCATGCACATCCATCCTTATTCTGCTGACAATTGACAAGAGGGACAGTAAATCGGAGTGTAAAAGAATAAATATGACAGAAACGAGAAGAAAACGATGGAATGAAGCAAAAATTGCAGAAAAAGGAGAAACAAGAAAATAATCCAGACAACTGATGTGTTACTCACTTGAGTCATCTGAGTCATAGCCCTCCACATCAGGCTCCTCCTCCTTCTTGGTGGCTGGTGATGGGGCAGCAGTAGCCCCGGCGAAGGCTTGGTCCAGGTCATCCTCACCAGCAAAAGTGTCTGCGGTAGTGTTCCGTGAGGTGGAGCGGAGGGAGCCTGTCCGGCTAAGAGGCGGGGGTGCTGTAGGGGGGAGACCCCGTGGGTAGCGGGGGAAGTAGTCAGAGATTTGCTTGATGGGCTGTATGGGGCCCGGGCACACATCAATGGCCATGTGCTCCTGGATGCTGATGGTGGGCTTCTCGCCTTTGCGTTGTGTCATGCATGCGGTCCCTCGGGAATGCCCGCCCAGCCCAGACACCAGCACAGTAATGAAACCAAAACTCCCCCCACGGCAAACACCTCCACTTCTCAAAAAGTACAAACCCTTGAGGGGGAAAAATCTTCAGGTTTGGTTAGTGTGTTGCATCCAGTAGTGTGGTTAGATTTATGTCCAGGTATTGTTTCCTCTGACTCCCCTCCTCTAAGCTCTGCTGGTACTGGGACTACATGGAGAGCTGGTCCTAGAACTGCCTGCAAGCTTCAACCATGCTGTCTGTCTGCATCCACTGACACACCGCTCTTCTGTCTGCCAGCTCTCTCCCTCTACTCCCCTGCCCACGGCTGACTAATGTGTGTGTGTGAGTTGGTGTGTGTGTTCTGGGAAGGGAGGGAGGGAATGGGATTAGAGTGGAGAGAGGGAGGGATCAGTTGATGTCACTGCTTAGCAACCGAGCGGTAAACAGGAACCGCCAGCCGGGTACTTAATTATGTTATTAGTCCTCATCCATCTGTCAGTGGAAGAAAGGTTTTGCCGCTGAGTACAGGCATGTGTGTATTAGAGAGAACAGAATACATGTAGTATATGTACAAGTGTTTATCAGAGCAAATTAATATATACACATTTTTTTTACATTTTCTGCTTAGGAATGAATCAAAATGTGTGCATATATGTGTGTGTGTGTATGTGTGTACATGTATCTATCTGCAAGCCATGACATTCCTTCTGCGCTTATGAGTTCTGGCAGTTGAGTGACAGATAATCTGCATCCATGTAAAGAAGCGATAATGACACTAGCACACACATCCTCACTGGGTGGACAGCAGGCAACACTGGACTCTAGGGTATTTCAATAGAAATCCCCATGGAATGAACAGGGAGAGGATTTCGTAGTAGCAGGTTACATTTCCTGCAAATGAATCCCTCGAGTAGCAGGTGTCAAATAATGAATCATCAACATAGTAGCAATGTTCTTTTCTGATTTACATTAACAGTGCTGGTCAGTGGCAGTAGCAGTGGTGTGGTAGCCAGTGTTGCCAGTTTAGCAACATTTAGCAACCATGAACTATGTGTAGCAACAAAGCTGGTGACTTTCCTCTTCTTTGGCTAAGTTGTCATTAAAGCAGCAACAATATAACCTTTACTGATTAGTGAATCACATCAAATTGACCTTTCTTACAATGTTTGCAGGCTGTTAGATCTATGATGTCATATCCGCAGGACAGTTTGGATCAGGTCTAACATATGGAGCCAACATACTGTCACACCTGTAGAACCACTTCAAACTTAATGAGCCCTCATAACCCCCCTCAGTATTCTGTCCACCCACCAAACACCAATGCTACTGTGCTGGTAGAGTCTTCCCCTTCATGAGGCCCTCCTGCTGGCTCACATGCTTCAAACAACCTGCTTCAGACCACATCTCTCCAGCAACCATGTGTGCTCCGAGGTGGAAATTTGAACAAAGAACATACTTTTAAGGATGGTTCTTAAAGACTTCACTTTTACGACGTGAGTAGAAGGTGGAGAATTATGAGAGCATTATATATATATATATATATATATGTGTGTATGTAATCCATATATATATATACTGTTTTTACAGTATTCAGATGACAATAAAGCCATCATTAAAATAAATTGACAAATATAACACCAATATATTCATCATCTGAATACTGTAAAAACAGTAGCAGCTAGATCACACATCAGTTCGCACCTTTGGTAGCTGTGAAAGAAAGAGGTGGAGTCGAGAACTCAGCTTCCTGACAGCTTCTTACTCTGAACTGTGTAAAACTCTTAATGACAACTGATCTCTGGCTTCAGTGAAACACAACATGACATTAATGCCATCAGGTTTGACGTTCCAAAGGACGTTACCAAGTTGGTCTTGGGATTCAACAGGCTGCTCTTGTTGCCCTGGTGGATTTAGGTGGTATTGCATTTCCGATTTAGGTAGCCGGCTATTAACTATTAACTTCTGTCAACGTATCAATTTTTTTACTAAATGTTTTCCCTTCTTTTTGCTCAATTTAAAACTAAAGCGAAATGGGTAAACTAGCACCGCATTCGTTTGCTTTCGTCAACAAGTTGTCTGGAAATGTGTTAGTGGGAACGAACAGGGCATGAGCACAAAAGGGAACATCAGCTATTTACTGATTTACCTGAAACTAAATGAGAACACAGATAAAGGGCCTGGTCATCCACAGTTACCTGCTGGAGCCAGTTTTACAAATGGTCGCAGACTTACATGATGGTTGTTTATTGAGTTTATTTACATTATTTTAAAGCAGATTTAACCATTTTTATAATTAATGTAATTATGTTCATGACATGGCATAACAAACGTAATTGTAGCCCAATATAATTAGTGATATTGTGGCATTTTAAGGCGTCATTATAGATTGTTGTTATGGCAGTTAGTTGGCATCATGTATCTGATTCTTAAGCAGACATTTACCTCTTTCTGCAAGTTTTCTGACTTGACTTTAATGGCTGCAATGCCTCAGAAGACCAGACGACCTGGAACTGAAAAGATGGCGTGTCCTTACCGCAGTACACACATAGACATTATAAAGGGTCTCTTTATGTCTATGAGTACGCCACTGAGATCTTTTCTTAGAAATTAATGGAGACGCCATTTTCGAAGAATCTGTGTCTACTGTATATAAGTCCATAGTGAGAAAGAATGCAAGCAGGGCAAAAGGGGTCTGTGCCAATCAATGCTCTGTGCTCTATAATAAAATATTTTCTTGTTGTGTTAAACATAAAATATTTTACAAGTAAAACCGCAATGAAACTGTTAGGATTTATCTGTTTCTCAGTTGATTTGTTTTGGTATACCTGTGTATTAATAGGCCTAATTAACCCCAAAACTAGAGAGGATACAATATCTGGGGAAATTGTGGGGTGTACTTGCATCACTTGCTGATGGATACATTCAATACATTTCTGTTCATTTGCTTTATACATTTCTCCATCACATTTCAGTGTTTGTGAAATGAAAGACTGTTTGGCTATCAACCTCCCTCGGTTCACTTGTTTAAAAAATGATTTTATAGGTGAAAACAGGACAAGACTCAGGGACCAGGCAGCAGGGAGGCCATCGAGCAGCAGGGATTCTGCTCAGCATCAATGGACCATCTCTTTCTGAATTCCCCTTTAACCGAGTCTTGGAGTTATTTTTTTGAAAGCCCAGAAAAATGTAATGCTCCACTGAGGCAAAGATGCAATTTGTTTCCTTGAATGGTTTCTCTCTATACTTTAGGTTTTGGGTTCCCCATGAAGACTGTCTAGTGAAATTCATTTGTAGACGTGTTGACCAATTCAATGACAACTGAAAATATGCGTCATTGGGTTTGAATAGAGGTGAATAAATACATTTGTGTTGCATTAAAATGTCAGTTCTGCTTCATACATAAACATATATCAGCAGGGCTGCTGGTAAGGTGGATGTTAGGAATCGTTGTTCTTGGCCGCTTAAAGAAAATCTAAAGAAAACACGGCCAGACATCTCACAATGTTACACCATGATAAACATGCCCCCGTTCCAACTATTCTGAGACTTCTGAGTCTCTATTTGTCTCTCGTGTTTCTTCTCTACTGAATGCTGAGGGCAATGATACTGGAAATGCAGTAAACTGAAATCTAGGCAAAATTATGGGACCATTTGATTAGAATATTGGGAAATGTAAAAAAGTAATGTATCTGAAGTGGTGTATTTATTGATGTAAGCAAATGAAGTGTATACATTACAAATCTGACACGTATAAGCAGCACATAAACAAACAAATGAGCATTAGGGACAGGGCTATTGAAATTAAGGTGTGAAATGCCTAAAGTGTGACAGAAAAGTAAATGTTGCTTCAATGTTTAGGATTCCTGCGGTCTGAAATTATTTTCACAGAGTGGTTACCATGGAAATAGAATCCTAGAGTCTCACTCTATGTATTTCCCCCTCTCTCCCATTCTCTCCCTCCCTTGTTCAATTGCCTGGGAGGGAAAAAACCTTTACCGGGTGAAACACACAGCCAAACCAAAGGATTACATTTATCAGCTGCTGCTATCAAAATGGGTCTAATCTGGCGACGCGTGGCCACAGCTGCACATCAGAGGAGAGAGGAGAGGCTATCACACAGCTGCCAAACACTTTCAAATCTCCACAGACCACGTGTTTAGTTTAGGGGTCTCCTACAAAAGTACTAAAAAGTCTAAGATGCAACATAAATGCCTACTGGGAAACTATAAGATTTGTTGGCAAAAATATATCTAAACATTTATTTTTTTAAAGAAAGCCAATGAGACATACTACCGAGGAACATTGTACCCATTACCTACCTAAAAAAAAATAGAAAATATTTAGGCACCACCATACAGACGGATGAAAGCGTCACATAAAATACATTGGCTGGCTATCGTCCAATGGGAAAGAACTGTTTGGAGGCTGTGGTTTGAGTGCTAGACCGTGTAGGCAATTCTGGCTACAGAGCATCATTTCCCACACAACTTTCCCATCTGACCATCTTGTTATGCAAACACTGAACAGCTCCATGTAGTATTAGTATAACTCCATGGCAAAATTAGTGCTTTTGCTTTACAAAAAATGACCATGCTTTTGTTAATATTTCATCTAGCTTGGTAAGTCAATGTTTTTAACTTTATTTTCCTAGAACAAGCCACTAGAAATTATATGTAAAGGCATGAGTTTTATGAACCGATGGAATTACCTTGGTTGCAGAAGGCGAGCTAGCCAAAGAGAGATGTGGATGTGGTAAATGACAGTTGGAGGTTAAAGGTAGTAACTCGATCTGTTGATTGACAGCAGGAACACAAAGGCAACACCGGTATTTGTGGGATAACATTTGCCATGAACTTCTTATAATGCAGAAGTTTTATGGCGTACATTTATGGCAAGCATTTTGAAATGTATTTACATATTAGCATCCTGAGATGCTTGTAGTTTATCTATAAAGCCTGATGCATTTTGTTCACAGTGCATTCTTAATTACAGCAGGTTATAAACTAATTTCATGATATCTGACGCACAATTCAAACTGTAATTACAATTTAGGAGAACTGAAATAGCACTGAGTATACACTGATCACTTTAACAAGGGCCAAATTGTGATTAATTGATAATTGGGTCAGAGCATCACAATAATTGCAGTTCTTGTGGGGTGTCGGTCTGGTCTGGTCAGGAAGGTCAGAAAGAGGCTCATTTATGAATGTGGGGAATGAAGGCTGGCCTGTGTGGTCCAATTTAAAAGATGAGCTACTGTAGCGATGCTGGTTCTGATCCAGAGGTGTCATTACACACAGTCCATTAGAGTTTGATGCATATGAGGCTGTTTGCAGCAGTCCAGATAGTGTGTCCATGCTGACCACAGTCCAGACAGTGTGTCCATGCTGACCACAGTCCAGATAGTGTGTCCATGCTGACCACAGTCCAGACAGTGTGTCCATGCTGACCACAGTCCAGACAGTGTGTCCATGCTGACCACAGCCCAGACAGTGTGTCCATGCTGACCACAGTCCAGACAGTGTGTCCATGCTGACCACAGTCCAGACAGTGTGTCCATGCTGACCACAGTCCAGACAGTGTGTCCATGCTGACCACCTTCCACTACCAAAAGCACCTACAATAGGAGCGTGGGCATCAGAACTGGACCAAGGAGCCATTAAAGAAGGTGGCCTTGCCCTCAGGAAGCCTTCGCATGTGTTTTGAGTTGATTAGCATGTCATCATATTCTATTTTGTTTAGATAGTGAATTGGTGGGTTAAATGTGAGCCAAAACTTCTATTGTTGCTCTTTTTGCCCAATTCTAACGTTTTGCATTTTTGTACTTGCAGTGAGGTTTGTTATTATTATTATTCCTTTACAGGACCTTGAGCTGTGTTTCTCAACCCTGGTCTTCCAATTAACTGACAGGAAGTAGAGCGGTCGTTATCAAATATGGGTAGCAGCCTTTATTTGCAGATGCACAAACAAGACAGACATGATCACTAATCAAGGTTTAATAACCCAGATCCTTATGCAGACCCAAGATGGTGCTCATGAAATATCCACATTTCCTGTTTTAATCAATTCATGTCATTCTGGAATAGATACAACAACAACAACAAAATGTTCATTCTGAAAAACACTGACAAATCAGAGTCAAAAGTTTCCTGCATCAAACAGTGGAGGGGACTTACAAACAAGAGCACCATGATGAATTGGATTAAACAACCTAATTGTAAAAAGTGAAAAGGGGACTGCAGCAAACTTTGAAATGTCAAGGTAGATTACATGAACTGGAGAAAAACAAAGAAATATGTGCAAAAAAGACTCACGTAAGATAGGCAAGAAGGAGTGGGAAGGATATTTAAAGAAATAAACAACAAGCAATTTTCTTCAGATTATCAGAAAAATCTTCAGCTTCAGCTTCTTTTCAACTTGAGTTAGTGCTCAGATGTACGTTTATGTAATGAAATAGGGAACAGAAGCCTGACAGAATACATAACAGAAAAGTGTATCAACATCAACAAAGACTCAGCTTCTGTGTGGGCTCAAGGTTTTTCTGAAGCGAAAGCTGAGGAATATGAGTTAATATTGCAAAGGAAGAGAGTATAAAAGTGTTGAGAGACACAGGTCCTGTTTTAACCATTTTACTGTGTTCATTGACGTCAGTAGTCTGCCAGTGAACAGTGGTACAGCCTTGAGAGCATTTCTTCCCAATCTGAATGTGTCATTCCTTATGAAAGCACTAGTCACTGCGCTCTATTATAAATTACAGGACAGTAAGCAATTTTGAATGGAGAGTAAAAGTATTATCTTTGAAAAGACTGATATACTTTACAGTTGCTGCAAAGTAGCAACTCAAGCACAACTACTAAAACTTTGGCACTATCTGTACATACCAACACTGTAAATACTGTAAAGATTTGTACAATACATCAGTATATTTGTAATACCAAAATACTGTTATACTCTGTATACTCAATGTATATTTGGCTTCTGCTGCCTTCTGACTTCTGGTTGCTAACTGCATACGCCGCCTAATCTAAAACATCTCACAACACAGCCTAAATCAGGGGTGTCCAATCCTGGTCCTCGAGGGCCGCTGTCCTGAAGGTTTTAGATGTTTCCCTGCTCCGGTACACCTGATTCTAACGAAGGGTCGTTATCAAGCTCTGTGGAGGAGTGCTGGAGCAGGGAAACATCTCAAACAGTCAGGACAGCGGCCCTCGAGGACCAGGATTGGACACCCCTGGCCTAAATCCAGGAATACACTTACAGTCAACACTGGAATCATTGTTTTAAAAGAAGAGTGTACAACAGAGGATCTGGGACCCTGGTTGACTAGAAAGATTATTCAAAGAGGAATGCACTTAGCTCTGTATTTGAAAACTTTAATAGATGTTAAGAAGACTTTCTTCTGTTTAAAGGGAATTTGTACCAAACATTAAATGTAAGGGTGCCAATATTTGTGACACAAATGGTTTCAATAAAAATAATTTCTTGGTGACAGATGCAGAAGCAGAGCAGGTTAGGATTAGCTAACCCTAACCCTATTATAATGTTATTTATTATATAATATTCAGGGCATTTAATGGCACTTAGAAATATAATCTGCTCCCCGCGGAAACTAGCTAGTGTTGTTTCTTTATTGCTCGTCCCACAGGTAGACTACTGTCTGTCAGAGACTCACATTAAATTTGTAATCTGTTCAGCTAAATGCTCTTATAGTTCTTCCCTTGGCACTTATTGGTTCTCACAATGTATGTTTCATAATCTATAAACCTGCTATGTTTGGGGTCTAACATGTTGTTATGCTCAGTGATCGATGCTCTTTTGTAAAGCTCTCTCTTATAAGTCGCTTTGGATAAAAGCGTCTGCTAAATGAATGAATGTAAAATGTAATAATATTCTTATGATGTTTAGGCCAGCAGAGAAGGCCTTGCTGGCCTGACGGCCCTTCGCTGCCACTGAAGGTTGAATTTTTGGTGACTGTATTTGGAAACAAGGATCTAGGATTACACTGAAAGATTGCAGTACTGGGTTTCCGATCAGACAAACACATGATAAACAAAAAAGATTAATATAGTTGGCACTATAGCTGAGTAGCAAATAAAAAGATTTTTGTAAATCTGTGATGTAAAGTAATTGCCTCGCCTCTGTGGAGGAATAAATGTTTGTGTGTCCAGAGGGAACCCTTGGAATAGAATACATTTGCATTTAAGTTATCCATTATGCTCTGAGAAAGACAGCATACAATTATAAATCAACACTGAATGAAAGAAGCAATCAACTTCCTATTTCCATTTCCTCTTCTTTTGTCTTTAAGGAGATCCATTTCTCCATTTACATTCATTTCACATTGTTGGCACATTCAGTCACATTGTAAGTCATGTTGAAGATAATTGACAGACACACCGTGTGTAAATTACAATAGTCACTTAGGGCAGGAACTGCACAAGAGAGACTGAGGGTTGTTTTCCCTTCATTTGTCCACATCACATTGGTAATTTAATCCAAGTCTTTTCTTCTCTATGGTGAGAGAGAATTATATTGAGCCCTGGCTATATGCCTGGGTAACAATTAAGTTTTGAGACTTGAAGTCTGAAATATTTTGTATAATTTTTTGGAACTTTTCGTACGTTTTGTTAATATTGATAATATTATATACAATTGCTGTAATATATTATGGGATACATATACAGAGCGATAGAGAGACAGTGAGATAGATTTGCATTTTTCTTCTTATATACATTTCCAAGACATTTTACAGCACTTAAAATTAGGGTTGACCTAGTTAATCAAATATACAAATATCATAAGGTAAGTCTGTATTCATATACTTTCGAATAGATGAGCATAGTTGAATGTTTTTATGAAAGGCTTTTAAATTTAATATAAAACAAGCTAATGTAAAAAATGATTATTAATTAATCATTAATTCTAGTAGTTGTGAGGGTTAGTTAGATGTTGCGAGGCTCCTTTCATTTCATTTGACGCTCAAAACTGGGAAAATTCTAAATGGTAAATGGTAAAGATTTTACAATTTGCTTGACCAACCAGTTGAAACAGAGTTGCGTTACCACTGTATTGCAACATCTTTACTCTTTTCAAAAACACCCCACAAGATTGAACATCAGGGATAGACAATAGTAGATCTGTACTCACCGATGGATGGTCTGCTGTGGTCGGTGCTGTGGTCCTTGGGGCAGCTGGTCCCCTGCCCCAGCAGGCAGCTGATGGATGGTCTGCTGTGGTCGGTGCTGTGGTCCTTGGGGCAGCTGGTCCCCTGCCCCAGCAGGCAGCTGATGGATGGTCTGCTGTGGTCGGTGCTGTGGTCCTTGGGGCAGCTGGTCCCCTGCCCCAGCAGGCAGCTGTCACTGTTCAGGTAGGAGTGACTCTCTAACAGCAGACTGTCGTCAAAGTGACAGGCTGAGTGGACCTGACCTGGACTGGAGCTCAACACTAAAGACAAGAACCTTTTCTTAATGGTGGGATACTTTCATGAGTTTAAAGTTTAACAGTGTAAATTCTGACAAAGGCCTATGGAAGTAAAATAAAAAATCACTAGGTTATCACTAGGTTTTCTCAACTAACAGTCGAGTGAAATTCATCGAATATTGGCATGATTGGTGTTTTGTTTGCCACAACTCTTTAGGCAACACACATTGCATAATGTGTCCAACAATTAGTAGAATATTATTGGACCCTGAGATGTGTTTGATTGCCTTGCTTTGCAATAACCTCTAAGATAGAGGATAGATACTGGTTGTTACTAGAGATATTAAATCAATATGTTGCGTAGCCCACTTTAAATTTGTGTTTTAAACACGATGTCTTACCATATAAAAAATTCTGACAAACTAGCTAGTGTAGTTGAGGGGAGGAGATTTGAGATGTAAGTATTGAGACACAGAAACAAAGAAAACCCCTTTAAAGTGGGGGATATACCTGAGTCCTGTCTGACTGTGGGGCAGCTTGTATGTCTGGACACCTTTCTGTCCTCGCTTCCTTCACTCTGGTCAGATTCACTGTCGCTGCTGCTTGAGATCACTGCAGAAAAGGGGTAAAGGTCAGTGCAGCATTGGAGGGTGTCTGGAGAATCATCCCTCAGTGCTGAAATCACATCCAATTAACATGGAATGACTGGACTAACCAAGTACTGACAGCCTTGACATATCTCAGGCTGACCCACTGGCCCAGATCAATGAATCTGTTATGAGACTTGCTCTCTGCTTTAGGCTTGTATGTATGCTACAATAAAAAATACAATAATTCTGTAACAATCCAGGTGCTTGTAATGAAGGGTTGTTAACAGGTTAACAGGCCTTCATAAGTTAGTGTTATCCTTCAGAGGGCAGAAAGCTGCTGCAGACGCAGTAAAATTCAGTAACTGTACCTTTCCACATTTCTGTGCATCATGTGAAGAAAAGGAAAAATATGGACACAAACTGCTAATGTTGGACACAAACTGCTAATGTTGGACACAAACTGCTAATGTTGGACACAAACTGCTAATGTTGGACACAAACTGCTAATGTTGGACACAAACTGCTAATGTTGGACACAAACTGCTAATGTTGGACACAAACTACTGATGTTGGACACAAACTACTAATGTTGGACACAAACTACCCATGTTGGACACAAACTACCCATGTTGGACACAAACTACCGATGTTGGACACAAACTACCGATGTTAGACACAAACTACTGATGTTGGACACAAACTACTGATGTTGGACACTTGGTGGATCCACAGCACCTGCTCTAGTTTGGCTAACTCCTTTCTCCCTTCAACAACTATTCATACGAAAAGTCATATTTTCCCTTATTTCTCTGCCTTTTAAAACATTTATTACAACCGCAATTCTACAAACGCTCGTGTCAAACGCCGCACCCTTCAAATACCATCTGAAAAACCCGCCACTGACTTTTAACCACCTTTTTCCAGGTCAGCGGTGGAACCATGGGGTGGAATGATTTTCTGAAAGCGCTAAACAGCACCACGGAACATTTGAGCCAGAACACACCTCCCCCTGGAAAGCACGTGACGTGCGTCAGGTGCAGAATATGAATGATGCATGCATTCTTTATACGTCTGTGGATACACGCGCCTATGTACAAAGTCAATTGCGCTGGGCTCAAGATGGGGCCTATTGTCTTTGTTGGCTCAGTTGAATATTGGTGTAAAAGCATTTCCAATTAGTTGAATTTACAAATGCAATTTGAGTTTAGTTGCATATAACGCAACAACCCAACTATTTACCTAACGTTAACTCAGAACGGGGTAAATTGAACCAGTGGGTAAGTTGAGTTACCTTTTGTTTTAAGATGAGAAAATAATAAAGAACATAAGAAAATCCTTTATTTGTCCCCCAGAGGGAGAATTGCAGTTTGCAACATCAAAGATAAACAAATCTCTTACAGTTTTTTTTGATTGCTTAAACACTAAAATTAAAAGTAGTACACTATTAGCAAAACCTTACACCCAAGAAGCAAAACATCAGCCCATATTTGCACAACTATAATCACATTGTCAACTTCACACCTGTTGCAAAACTCTACACACAGTGATTTGCAAAACACTAAACACACTTAACATACATACACACAAAAATCTATCATTAAGTTGCTTCATTGCAATACCAAAGCACTGACTGTCAAATTACCACACCGTCCAACCAATTGGTTCAACACAGTCATCAGGTGTGCAAACACTTGTTTGCTTAATTGAAGACAAACCAATCAGGTGTATAAACACCATAAAAAGCAGCAGGTGAGTTCATCTTCAAGCACAATGGAAAAAGTCAGACAAAGAGTAAAACAAGGAGGAGAACAAGGAGGACGAGAAAGAGGAAGAGAACAAGGAGAATCAACAGAGGAAGAGATGGAGGCCGTGCTGGAGGTAGAGGAAGACAAGAAGGTGCTCAAAGAGGACCGAATCTGAAAAGTGAGATCCATGCAAACACTGTTTGACCACGTTGTCAACCAGAGCGTCAGATGGCTCAACGGGTCAAGGCATTGGCCTCATGATCGGAAGGTTGTGAGATCAAGCCCTGGCTGTGGCTATATGACGTTGTGTCCTTGGGCTCTACTTGCCTCAGGGAGAATGTCCCTGTACTTACTGTAAATCGCTTTGGATAAAAGCGTCTGCTAAAAAAAAAAAACATGTTCAAATGAAGTAAATTTATCAAGTGCCTTTCGAGCACAATTCAGAAAGGGTGAAGCTACTGTGGCATGATTATGCAGAGGTATGTATTGACTTTAGCAGTGTGATCTTGCATACTGTCTTGTAATATGTATACTAGATCTACACTGAACAATTTTGCCTGCCAATGTTTTTCAGGGGGTGGAGAGGAGATCCAGCATGAGTTCATTTACGTGGATGAGGCGTAAAATTACATTTTGTTACAGTATTATGAATCTCCGTGTCAACATTTTGGGCATGTTGAGAAAGAGTGTCTTCAGTCTGCAACATTGGTCTTGTTTGGTGAATTTAGATTATATTTGTACTTTGTTCATAGTAGCCTACTCTAATCATAGGGAAGTAGAAATGCTAAAAGTGTTTTAGGTTTATCACAGCAGAGTGTAACTCATGCAAACAAGGTATAGTAATGTGAAGTAATGTGTGTTTCATATGGTAACAAAGTGTGGTTTTTCAAAAGAAGTGTATAGTTTTTACAAGAGTGTTTAGTTTTGCAAAGGATCTGTAGTGTTTTGCTAGTTGTGGGTGTGGTTGTGCTAATTGTGTGTAGTGTTTTGACAACACGGGCCCTGTTTTGAAAATCGTGCTTAAGCAATCAAAAAAAACTGTAAAATGACCATACATGCTTCCTAACCTCAGACTGACAGAAATAATACAGTGAAGAAGAGAAGATCATGAATTAAGTGGGAGGCACATGTGCAAAAAGGATATTTGCCATTCCAAGTCATTTTTTATGGTCAAGCAGTCATGATGTTTTATGTCTGAACAAGTAAAGACAGTTTAAAATAACTTACATGAGATGTCAGGGGACAAGTATGCAATCAGCTAATGTTCCCTTTCATGATTCAAATGAATGTTAAATATGAGGCTTCCACAGAGCTTGGTAACAACCTAACAACCTGTTCATTAATAGTGCATAACATCATTAAAAGATTCAGAGAAACTGGAGAAATCACACACCCATCAACTGTAACAACTAATTTAATTAAATCATGAATGGAAGATGGTGTGGTTTTATACGTCACAGCCAATTTACTATGCATAAACCTTCCTTTTATGCATTACTGTAAGTTTAAGCAAAATTGTGACAAGCTGTTGAATACTTAAAATAGTATTCAATATAATTGTAATATTATTTATATATAATATTATGTATTTATATTATAAAACTAATTTATCAGGGTTTGCTTGTTTTGCTGCGTTTTGGCCTCTAGAGGTCCTCATAGTGCCCTCATGTCTGAATTCCTTGAATACTTAGTTTTTTTATTGCTTAAACACTAAAATTAAATGTAGTACACTATTAGCAAAACCTTACACCCAAGAAGCAAAACATCAGCCCATGTTTGCACAACTATAAGCACATTGTCAACTTCACACTTGTTGCAAAACTCAGTGATTTGCAAAACACTAAACACTTAACATACATACACACAAAAATCTATCATTAAGTTACTTCATTGCAATACCAAAGCACTGACTGTCAAATTACCACACCGTCCAACCAACTGGTTCAACACAGTCATCAGGTGTGCAAACATTTGTTTGCTTAATTGTAGACACACCAATTAGGTGTATAAACACCATAAAAAGCAGCAGGTGAGTTCATTGGTCTTCAAGCACAATGGAAAGAGTCAGAGAAAGAGTAAAACGAGGAGGAGAACAAGGAGGACGAGAATGAGGAGAAAGATAAGGAGAACAAGGAGGACGAGGAGGAATCAACAGAGGAAGAGATAGAGGACGACAAGAAGGTGCTCAAAGAGGACCGAATCTGACAAGTGAGATTCATGCAACGCTGTTTGACCACATTGTCAACCAGGGTGTCAGATGGCTCAACGGGTCAAGGCGTTGGCCTCATGATCAGAAGGTTGTGAGATCAAGACCTAGCGGTGGCTATATGATGTTGTGTCCTTGGGCTCTACTTGCCTCAGGGAGAATGTCCCTGTACTTACTGTAAGTTGCTTTGGATAAAAGTGTTTGCTAAAAAAGAAAACATGTTCAAATGAAGTAAATTTATAAAGTGCCTTTCGAGGGTAATTCTGAAAGGGTGAAGCTACTGTGGCATGATTATGCAGAGGTATGTACTGACTTTAGCAGTGTGATCTTGCATATTGTCTTGTAATATGTATACTAGATCCACACTGAACAATTTTGCCTGCCACTGTTTTTCAGGGGGTGGAGAGCAGATCCAGCATGAGTTCATTTACGTAGATGAGGCGTAAAGTGACGTTTTGTTACAGTATTATGAATCTCCATGTCAACATTTTGGGCATGTTGAGAAAGAGTGTCTTTAGTCTGCAACATTGGTCTTGTTTGGTGAATTTAGATTATATTTGTACTTTGTTCATAGTAGCCTACTCTAATCATAGGGAAATTGAAATGCTAAAAGTGTTTTAGGTTTATCACAGCAGAGTGTAACTTGTGCAAAGTATAATAATGTGAAGTAATGTGTGTTTCATATGGTAACAAAGTGTGTTTTTTCAAAAGAAGTGTATAGTTTTTACAAGAGTGTTTAGTTTTGCAAAGGATCTGTAATGTTTTGCTAGTTGTGGGTATGGTTGTGCTAATTGCATGTAGTGTTTTGACAACACGGGCCCTGTTTTGAAAATCGTGCTTAAGCAATCAAAAAAAACTGTAAAATGAATGTGATCAGGTTTACATGGGTCTGCTATTTATTTGTTCAGAAGCTGCCTGACTGTGTTGTAAGGAATCTTGAGTCTTTGGATTTTTTGGTAGAATGTCCTTTTGGATTGGTTTGGTTTTTGAGAAGTACTTCTTCAGATTTTCTTTGCTCCAGCAAAGGATTATTGCATGAACTGCATGAACGCATTAGGAGTCTATAAACACATTAACCCACCGAACCTGCTATCATAAATAATAACTAGAAAAAAATTCCTAAAGAAATTTTGAGTGTGCGTGACTCTGGCCCGGGACTCTCCCCCATACATCACTGACACTGTTGAGTAATTTTCACAATATGACTTCTACCATTGCTTAGGTATGTGACTGATCAAGCTTTCAACAGGTGTTCATATGCTGATGCACTAGTAGTAGCGTAAACACTAATTTCAGCAGGATTAAAGACAGCTCCACTTGAGCACACTGCCACAGTTTAAGTTTAAGTAGTAAGCAAGCAGTAAACAATTGGTCACTCTGTGTCAGGTAGCACTTTACATTACAGTTCAGTAGCATAGTAATAGTTTGGTTCTAATTTGATAATAGTGATAAATGCTTTCAAAAACTTAGAGTGTAAAATGACCCAAATACATCCAATGCCAGAATTAGGCCATCAATGGCTATGACTTTGGTATTAGAAATACACCTTTTATCAAAATGATACCGCATTATAAATATCAGATAACATTATAAAGTTATACAGCTGTGTTAAATGTCAAATCAATCCACATGCAATCAAACATGTAACAAATCAGGATTCAGCAATGAGCTAGCACTAGGTCACACAGCTCTGATATCACACTAACAAAAACAGTGCTTTTTATCCAACATTAATTGAGAAAAACACACACGCACATACACACACGCACATACACACACACACACACATATATATAGATACATATTGTGCATACACACAGGCAGTCTGTACATTAATGACTTAATGATGAACTGTCAATCAAACCATTCAGTGCAATGAATCACTTAGTAGCTGACACACAGGTTCAATCATCTATAAACTACAGGACTCCCCATACAACACTAGCCAATAGTTTGCAAGGTCAACCAGTATCCAGACGATTATGAATGTTTTACAGCAAGCCCCCCCAACAATTTAAATAGCAATTCCTAAAAGACCTGTATTTAATCCCCACTGTTTCTCTATGGAGCGGCAACTCCATTAACTGCCGATCCCGACCTCCCACACACCTCCCCAATATCTTGTTAGATTCCTATGGACCCCACCACATGAACCCTGCCCTCAAACCTCCCCGCACGAGCCCCCCCGCCCCCCGCGAACGCCGATCGCCCCCCCCCCCCCCCCCCCCCCTCCGAAAACAACCATAAACAGTCAAAATGCACACAAATAACCCTCCCCACAACCCTTCACCACCGTCCTGACTGATAAGCACATGAATACATAAGCCCAAATGTTAAAGAAGTCAAAAACCCACATCTTAGATAGCATGCTAGCAAAACATATGCTGATGCACTAGCAATTAGCTTAGGCGCTAATTTCAGCATTGGTTGCTAATGTTAGCAAACAGCATATCTTTACAGCTAGTTGGAATGTCAGTTGTAAATCCTGACTGATAAGCACATGAATACCTATGAGCCCAAATGTTAAAGAAGTCAAAAACCTACATTTTTGATAGGATGCTAGCGAAAGAGTTGAAAAAGATGTTTGCTTACCTTAGAGACTTAGAGCCAGAGAGGAAGAGTTGAGTTGGAGTACAGTTTATAAATACACCCGAAACAAAAAGAACCAATTTGATTCCTCCAGTAAATATCCTCCAATTAAAGTTATTAAATGTGAAATGAATTACTGTTCGTAAAATAGCCACCGTCATTCGTGGCCACCGTCTCTCCTCTTTCAAGCACGTTGCTAAGTAACGAACTTCGCAACTGTTGCAACGGTCATAGCAGTTGGACAGAGAGAAAAGGCTTACAGCACCCCTCGAACAGGAAGGATTTCTGGCCAAACCGTGTTTCCAATCATAAAACCAGGTTAACGTGAAGCCGGCTGAGCCCTTCCTGAACGTCTACATAGGCATTTTGTGTTGACAAGTGAAGAAATGTGCTCTTGGGAGCAATTCTAAAAAGTGTTCGTTTTCTATCTTTTCAGTTACAGCCCCGCCTCTCTTAACATAGGAGTCTATGAGGCTGTTCATGGGTGCTGCGGCCGAATCTTCGCATGTCAAGCTAAAACAATAAATCTGACAGATAAAGTAAAGCAAGTGTGAGCTAGAGGACACATTTTCCTACGTTTCTATGTATAAATTGTGTCTGTAGTGGTGCATTTGAGGCCATGGTAGTCAAATACGTTTTATTTTTTGTACACAATTCTCTCTCTTCTCCACACTCTAGCCATGACATCACCACTCTACCTCTCAAACATTCTCTCCATTGACACCTATTCATTTTTTTGGTGTGGTTTTTGGCAATTTTGGGGCAAAATTGTTCGCCAAAAGTCTTAGATAAATCATAGCACACATGTCGGGGCCGAGCCGCACGTTTTGATATAACTTTTGTGTATATGCGTCAAAAACTCTGGTAGGTGTTTTGAGCCAAAAAAACGGCGTAAGAATAATAATGATAACTAGAAAAAAATTCCTAAAGAAATTTTGAGTGTGCGTGACTCTGGCCCGGGACTCTCCCCCATACATCACTGACACTGTTGAGTAATTTTCACAATATGACTTCTACCATTGCTTAGGTATGTGACTGATCAAGCTTTCAACAGGTGTTCATATGCTGATGCACTAGTAGTAGCGTAAACACTAATTTCAGCAGGATTAAAGACAGCTCCACTTGAGCACACTGCCACAGTTTAAGTTTAAGTAGTAAGCAAGCAGTAAACAATTGGTCACTCTGTGTCAGGTAGCACTTTACATTACAGTTCAGTAGCATAGTAATAGTTTGGTTCTAATTTGATAATAGTGATAAATGCTTTCAAAAACTTAGAGTGTAAAATGACCCAAATACATCCAATGCCAGAATTAGGCCATCAATGGCTATGACTTTGGTATTAGAAATACACCTTTTATCAAAATGATACCGCATTATAAATATCAGATAACATTATAAAGTTATACAGCTGTGTTAAATGTCAAATCAATCCACATGCAATCAAACATGTAACAAATCAGGATTCAGCAATAAGCTAGCACTAGGTCACACAGTTCTGATATCACACTAACAAAAACAGTGCTTTTTATCCAACATTAATTGAGAAAAACACACACGCACATACACATACACACACGCACATACACACTCACACACATATATATATAGATACATATATGTGCATACACACAGGCAGTCTGTACATTAATGACTTAATGAGTCAATCAAACCATTCAGTGCAATGAATCACTTAGTAGCTGACACACAGGTTCAATCATCTATAAACTACAGGACTCCCCATACAACACTAGCCAATAGTTTGCAAGGTCAACCAGTATCCAGACGATTATGAATGTTTTACAGCAAGCCCCCCCAACAATTTCAATAGCAATTCCTAAAAGACCTGTATTTAATCCCCACTGTTTCTCTATGGAGCGGCAACTCCATTAACTGCCGATCCCGACCTCCCACACACCTCCCCAATATCTTGTTATATTCCTATGGACCCCACCACATGAACCCTGCCCTCAAACCTCCCCGCACGAGCCCCCCCGCCCCCCGCGAACGCCGATCGCCCCCCCCCTCCGAAAACAACCATAAACGGTCAAAATGCACACAAATAACCCTCCCCACAACCCTTCACCACCGTCCTGACTGATAAGCACATGAATACATAAGCCCAAATGTTAAAGAAGTCAAAAACCCACATCTTAGATAGCATGCTAGCAAAACATATGCTGATGCACTAGCAATTAGCTTAGGCGCTAATTTCAGCATTGGTTGCTAATGTTAGCAAACAGCATATCTTTACAGCTAGTTGGAATGTCAGTTGTAAATCCTGACTGATAAGCACATGAATACCTATGAGCCCAAATGTTAAAGAAGTCAAAAACCTACATTTTTGATAGGATGCTAGCGAAAGAGTTGAAAAAGATGTTTGCTTACCTTAGAGACTTAGAGCCAGAGAGGAAGAGTTGAGTTGGAGTACAGTTTATAAATACACCCGAAACAAAAAGAACCAATTTGATTCCTCCAGTAAATATCCTCCAATTAAAGTTATTAAATGTGAAATGAATTAATGTTCGTAAAATAGCCACCGTCATTCGTGGCCACCGTCTCTCCTCTTTCAAGCACGTTGCTAAGTAACGAACTAATAAGTTGCAGCTGGAACTGTCATGGCAGTTCGAAAGACAGAGAAAAGGCTTACAGCACATCTCGAACAGGAAGGATTTCTGGCCAAACCGTGTTTCCAATCATAAAACCAGGTTAACGTGAAGCCGGCTGAGCCCTTCCTGAACGTCTACATAGGCATTTTGTGTTGACAAGTGAAGAAATGCGCTCTTGGGAGCAATTCTAAAAAGTGTTCGTTTTCTATCTTTTCAGTTACAGCCCCAACTCTCTTAACATAGGAGTCTATGAGGCTGTTCATGGGTGCTGCGGCCGAATCTTCGCATGTCAAGCTAAAACAATAAATCTGACAGATAAAGTAAAGCAAGTGTGAGCTAGAGGACAAATTTTCCTACGTTTCTATGTATAAATTGTGTCTGTAGTGGTGCATTTGAGGCCATGGTAGTCAAATACGTTTTATTTTTTAAACACAATTCTCTCTCTTCTCCACACTCTAGCGATGACATCACCACTCTACCTCTCAAACATTCTCTCCATTGACACCTATTCATTTTTTTGGTGTGGTTTTTGGCAATTTTTGGGCAAAATTGTTCGCCAAAAGTCTTAGATAAATCATAGCACACATGTCGGGGCCGAGCCGCACGTTTTGATATAACTTTTGTGTATATGCGTCAAAAACTCTGGGAGATGTTTTGAGCCAAAAAACGGCGTAAGAATAATAATAATAATAAACGCTAGTAATAACATAGTGTGCGCCTTGCAGCACGCACACAACTAGAAAAAAATTCCTAAAGAAATTTTGAGTGTGCGTGACTCTGGCCCGGGACTCTCCCCCATACATCACTGACACTGTTGAGTAATTTTCACAATATGACTTCTACCATTGCTTAGGTATGTGACTGATCAAGCTTTCAACAGGTGTTCATATGCTGATGCACTAGTAGTAGCGTAAACACTAATTTCAGCAGGATTAAAGACAGCTCCACTTGAGCACACTGCCACAGTTTAAGTTTAAGTAGTAAGCAAGCAGTAAACAATTGGTCACTCTGTGTCAGGTAGCACTTTACATTACAGTTCAGTAGCATAGTAATAGTTTGGTTCTAATTTGATAATAGTGATAAATGCTTTCAAAAACTTAGAGTGTAAAATGACCCAAATACATCCAATGCCAGAATTAGGCCATCAATGGCTATGACTTTGGTATTAGAAATACACCTTTTATCAAAATGATACCGCATTATAAATATCAGATAACATTATAAAGTTATACAGCTGTGTTAAATGTCAAATCAATCCACATGCAATCAAACATGTAACAAATCAGGATTCAGCAATGAGCTAGCACTAGGTCACACAGCTCTGATATCACACTAACAAAAACAGTGCTTTTTATCCAACATTAATTGAGAAAAACACACACGCACATACACACACGCACATACACACACACACACACATATATATAGATACATATTGTGCATACACACAGGCAGTCTGTACATTAATGACTTAATGATGAACTGTCAATCAAACCATTCAGTGCAATGAATCACTTAGTAGCTGACACACAGGTTCAATCATCTATAAACTACAGGACTCCCCATACAACACTAGCCAATAGTTTGCAAGGTCAACCAGTATCCAGACGATTATGAATGTTTTACAGCAAGCCCCCCCAACAATTTAAATAGCAATTCCTAAAAGACCTGTATTTAATCCCCACTGTTTCTCTATGGAGCGGCAACTCCATTAACTGCCGATCCCGACCTCCCACACACCTCCCCAATATCTTGTTAGATTCCTATGGACCCCACCACATGAACCCTGCCCTCAAACCTCCCCGCACGAGCCCCCCCGCCCCCCGCGAACGCCGATCGCCCCCCCCCCCCCCCCCTCCGAAAACAACCATAAACGGTCAAAATGCACACAAATAACCCTCCCCACAACCCTTCACCACCGTCCTGACTGATAAGCACATGAATACATAAGCCCAAATGTTAAAGAAGTCAAAAACCCACATCTTAGATAGCATGCTAGCAAAACATATGCTGATGCACTAGCAATTAGCTTAGGCGCTAATTTCAGCATTGGTTGCTAATGTTAGCAAACAGCATATCTTTACAGCTAGTTGGAATGTCAGTTGTAAATCCTGACTGATAAGCACATGAATACCTATGAGCCCAAATGTTAAAGAAGTCAAAAACCTACATTTTTGATAGGATGCTAGCGAAAGAGTTGAAAAAGATGTTTGCTTACCTTAGAGACTTAGAGCCAGAGAGGAAGAGTTGAGTTGGAGTACAGTTTATAAATACACCCGAAACAAAAAGAACCAATTTGATTCCTCCAGTAAATATCCTCCAATTAAAGTTATTAAATGTGAAATGAATTACTGTTCGTAAAATAGCCACCGTCATTCGTGGCCACCGTCTCTCCTCTTTCAAGCACGTTGCTAAGTAACGAACTTCGCAACTGTTGCAACGGTCATAGCAGTTGGACAGAGAGAAAAGGCTTACAGCACCCCTCGAACAGGAAGGATTTCTGGCCAAACCGTGTTTCCAATCATAAAACCAGGTTAACGTGAAGCCGGCTGAGCCCTTCCTGAACGTCTACATAGGCATTTTGTGTTGACAAGTGAAGAAATGTGCTCTTGGGAGCAATTCTAAAAAGTGTTCGTTTTCTATCTTTTCAGTTACAGCCCCGCCTCTCTTAACATAGGAGTCTATGAGGCTGTTCATGGGTGCTGCGGCCGAATCTTCGCATGTCAAGCTAAAACAATAAATCTGACAGATAAAGTAAAGCAAGTGTGAGCTAGAGGACACATTTTCCTACGTTTCTATGTATAAATTGTGTCTGTAGTGGTGCATTTGAGGCCATGGTAGTCAAATACGTTTTATTTTTTGTACACAATTCTCTCTCTTCTCCACACTCTAGCCATGACATCACCACTCTACCTCTCAAACATTCTCTCCATTGACACCTATTCATTTTTTTGGTGTGGTTTTTGGCAATTTTGGGGCAAAATTGTTCGCCAAAAGTCTTAGATAAATCATAGCACACATGTCGGGGCCGAGCCGCACGTTTTGATATAACTTTTGTGTATATGCGTCAAAAACTCTGGTAGGTGTTTTGAGCCAAAAAAACGGCGTAAGAATAATAATGATAACTAGAAAAAAATTCCTAAAGAAATTTTGAGTGTGCGTGACTCTGGCCCGGGACTCTCCCCCATACATCACTGACACTGTTGAGTAATTTTCACAATATGACTTCTACCATTGCTTAGGTATGTGACTGATCAAGCTTTCAACAGGTGTTCATATGCTGATGCACTAGTAGTAGCGTAAACACTAATTTCAGCAGGATTAAAGACAGCTCCACTTGAGCACACTGCCACAGTTTAAGTTTAAGTAGTAAGCAAGCAGTAAACAATTGGTCACTCTGTGTCAGGTAGCACTTTACATTACAGTTCAGTAGCATAGTAATAGTTTGGTTCTAATTTGATAATAGTGATAAATGCTTTCAAAAACTTAGAGTGTAAAATGACCCAAATACATCCAATGCCAGAATTAGGCCATCAATGGCTATGACTTTGGTATTAGAAATACACCTTTTATCAAAATGATACCGCATTATAAATATCAGATAACATTATAAAGTTATACAGCTGTGTTAAATGTCAAATCAATCCACATGCAATCAAACATGTAACAAATCAGGATTCAGCAATGAGCTAGCACTAGGTCACACAGCTCTGATATCACACTAACAAAAACAGTGCTTTTTATCCAACATTAATTGAGAAAAACACACACGCACATACACACACGCACATACACACACACACACACATATATATAGATACATATTGTGCATACACACAGGCAGTCTGTACATTAATGACTTAATGATGAACTGTCAATCAAACCATTCAGTGCAATGAATCACTTAGTAGCTGACACACAGGTTCAATCATCTATAAACTACAGGACTCCCCATACAACACTAGCCAATAGTTTGCAAGGTCAACCAGTATCCAGACGATTATGAATGTTTTACAGCAAGCCCCCCCAACAATTTAAATAGCAATTCCTAAAAGACCTGTATTTAATCCCCACTGTTTCTCTATGGAGCGGCAACTCCATTAACTGCCGATCCCGACCTCCCACACACCTCCCCAATATCTTGTTAGATTCCTATGGACCCCACCACATGAACCCTGCCCTCAAACCTCCCCGCACGAGCCCCCCCGCCCCCCGCGAACGCCGATCGCCCCCCCCCCCCCCCCCTCCGAAAACAACCATAAACGGTCAAAATGCACACAAATAACCCTCCCCACAACCCTTCACCACCGTCCTGACTGATAAGCACATGAATACATAAGCCCAAATGTTAAAGAAGTCAAAAACCCACATCTTAGATAGCATGCTAGCAAAACATATGCTGATGCACTAGCAATTAGCTTAGGCGCTAATTTCAGCATTGGTTGCTAATGTTAGCAAACAGCATATCTTTACAGCTAGTTGGAATGTCAGTTGTAAATCCTGACTGATAAGCACATGAATACCTATGAGCCCAAATGTTAAAGAAGTCAAAAACCTACATTTTTGATAGGATGCTAGCGAAAGAGTTGAAAAAGATGTTTGCTTACCTTAGAGACTTAGAGCCAGAGAGGAAGAGTTGAGTTGGAGTACAGTTTATAAATACACCCGAAACAAAAAGAACCAATTTGATTCCTCCAGTAAATATCCTCCAATTAAAGTTATTAAATGTGAAATGAATTACTGTTCGTAAAATAGCCACCGTCATTCGTGGCCACCGTCTCTCCTCTTTCAAGCACGTTGCTAAGTAACGAACTTCGCAACTGTTGCAACGGTCATAGCAGTTGGACAGAGAGAAAAGGCTTACAGCACCCCTCGAACAGGAAGGATTTCTGGCCAAACCGTGTTTCCAATCATAAAACCAGGTTAACGTGAAGCCGGCTGAGCCCTTCCTGAACGTCTACATAGGCATTTTGTGTTGACAAGTGAAGAAATGTGCTCTTGGGAGCAATTCTAAAAAGTGTTCGTTTTCTATCTTTTCAGTTACAGCCCCGCCTCTCTTAACATAGGAGTCTATGAGGCTGTTCATGGGTGCTGCGGCCGAATCTTCGCATGTCAAGCTAAAACAATAAATCTGACAGATAAAGTAAAGCAAGTGTGAGCTAGAGGACACATTTTCCTACGTTTCTATGTATAAATTGTGTCTGTAGTGGTGCATTTGAGGCCATGGTAGTCAAATACGTTTTATTTTTTGTACACAATTCTCTCTCTTCTCCACACTCTAGCCATGACATCACCACTCTACCTCTCAAACATTCTCTCCATTGACACCTATTCATTTTTTTGGTGTGGTTTTTGGCAATTTTGGGGCAAAATTGTTCGCCAAAAGTCTTAGATAAATCATAGCACACATGTCGGGGCCGAGCCGCACGTTTTGATATAACTTTTGTGTATATGCGTCAAAAACTCTGGGAGATGTTTTGAGCCAAAAAACGGCGTAAGAATAAGTATAACTAGAAAAAAATCCCTAAAGAAATTTTGAGTGTGCGTGACTCTGGCCCAGGACTCTCCCCCATATATCAATGACACTGTTGAGTCATTTTCTGAATATGACTTCTACCATTGCTTAGGTATG
The DNA here is from genome assembly GCA_030340665.1 of Neosalanx taihuensis. NCBI lineage: Eukaryota > Metazoa > Chordata > Actinopteri > Osmeriformes > Salangidae > Neosalanx > Neosalanx taihuensis. The sequence goes on along the minus strand of CM059310.1, from coordinate 150,395 downwards.
TGACAGATCAAGGGCTAATTTCAGCATTGGTCGCTAATGTTAGCAAACAGCATATCTTTACAGCTAGTTGGAATGTCAGTTGTAAATCCTGACTGATAAGCACATGAATACCTATGAGCCCAAATGTTAAAGAAGTCAAAAACCTACATTTTTGATAGGATGCTAGCGAAAGAGTTGAAAAAGATGTTTGCTTACCTTAGAGACTTAGAGCCAGAGAGGAAGAGTTGAGTTGGAGTACAGTTTATAAATACACCCGAAACAAAAAGAACCAATTTGATTCCTCCAGTAAATATCCTTCAATTAAAGTTATTAAATGTGAAATGAATTACTGTTCGTAAAATAGCCACCGTCATTCGTGGCCACCGTCTCTCCTCTTTCAAGCACGTTGCTAAGTAACGAACTTCGCAACTGTTGCAACGGTCATGTCAGTTGAACAGACAGAGAGAAAAGGCTTACAGCACCCCTCGAACAGGAAGGATTTCTGGCCAAACCGTGTTTCCAATCATAAAACCAGGTTAACGTGAAGCCGGCTGAGCCCTTCCTGAACGTCTACATAGGCATTTTGTGTTGACAAGTGAAGAAATGTGCTCTTGGGAGCAATTCTAAAAAGTGTTCGTTTTCTATCTTTTCAGTTACAGCCCCGCCTCTCTTAACATAGGAGTCTATGAGGCTGTTCATGGGTGCTGCGGCCGAATCTTCGCATGTCAAGCTAAAACAATAAATCTGACAGATAAAGTAAAGCAAGTGTGAGCTAGAGGACACATTTTCCTACGTTTCTATGTATAAATTGTGTCTGTAGTGGTGCATTTGAGGCCATGGTAGTCAAATACGTTTTATTTTTTGTACACAATTCTCTCTCTTCTCCACACTCTAGCCATGACATCACCACTCTACCTCTCAAACATTCTCTCCATTGACACCTATTCATTTTTTTGGTGTGGTTTTTGGCAATTTTGGGGCAAAATTGTTCGCCAAAAGTCTTAGATAAATCATAGCACACATGTCGGGGCCGAGCCGCACGTTTTGATATAACTTTTGTGTATATGCGTCAAAAACTCTGGGAGATGTTTTGAGCCAAAAAACGGCGTAAGAATAAGTATAACTAGAAAAAAATCCCTAAAGAAATTTTGAGTGTGCGTGACTCTGGCCCAGGACTCTCCCCCATATATCAATGACACTGTTGAGTCATTTTCTGAATATGACTTCTACCATTGCTTAGGTATGTGACAGATCAAGGGCTAATTTCAGCATTGGTCGCTAATGTTAGCAAACAGCATATCTTTACAGCTAGTTGGAATGTCAGTTGTAAATCCTGACTGATAAGCACATGAATACCTATGAGCCCAAATGTTAAAGAAGTCAAAAACCTACATTTTTGATAGGATGCTAGCGAAAGAGTTGAAAAAGATGTTTGCTTACCTTAGAGACTTAGAGCCAGAGAGGAAGAGTTGAGTTGGAGTACAGTTTATAAATACACCCGAAACAAAAAGAACCAATTTGATTCCTCCAGTAAATATCCTTCAATTAAAGTTATTAAATGTGAAATGAATTACTGTTCGTAAAATAGCCACCGTCATTCGTGGCCACCGTCTCTCCTCTTTCAAGCACGTTGCTAAGTAACGAACTTCGCAACTGTTGCAACGGTCATGTCAGTTGAACAGACAGAGAGAAAAGGCTTACAGCACCCCTCGAACAGGAAGGATTTCTGGCCAAACCGTGTTTCCAATCATAAAACCAGGTTAACGTGAAGCCGGCTGAGCCCTTCCTGAACGTCTACATAGGCATTTTGTGTTGACAAGTGAAGAAATGTGCTCTTGGGAGCAATTCTAAAAAGTGTTCGTTTTCTATCTTTTCAGTTACAGCCCCGCCTCTCTTAACATAGGAGTCTATGAGGCTGTTCATGGGTGCTGCGGCCGAATCTTCGCATGTCAAGCTAAAACAATAAATCTGACAGATAAAGTAAAGCAAGTGTGAGCTAGAGGACAAATTTTCCTACGTTTCTATGTATAAATTGTGTCTGTAGTGGTGCATTTGAGGCCATGGTAGTCAAATACGTTTTATTTTTTAAACACAATTCTCTCTCTTCTCCACACTCTAGCGATGACATCACCACTCTACCTCTCAAACATTCTCTCCATTGACACCTATTCATTTTTTTGGTGTGGTTTTTGGCAATTTTTGGGCAAAATTGTTCGCCAAAAGTCTTAGATAAATCATAGCACACATGTCGGGGCCGAGCCGCACGTTTTGATATAACTTTTGTGTATATGCGTCAAAAACTCTGGGAGATGTTTTGAGCCAAAAAACGGCGTAAGAATAATAATAATAAACGCTAGTAATAACATAGTGTGCGCCTTGCAGCACGCACACAATAATAAACGCTAGTAATAACATAGTGTGCGCCTTGCAGCACGCACACAATAAACGCTAGTAATAACATAGTGTGCGCCTTGCAGCACGCACACAATAAACGCTAGTAATAACATAGTGTGCGCCTTGCAGCACGCACACAATAATAAACGCTAGTAATAACATAGTGTGCGCCTTGGAGCACGCACACAATAAGTTGTTAATGATGTATTTTCACTGTATTGTTTTGCAGATACTGCAGTGTTTATGTATTGATGTCATTGTATAATTTGTCCTGTTGTTTGTTGTCCTGTAACTGTTGTCCAGTTTAGCTCCTCAGCACAGCTGTGTGGGGTCATGTGGGGTCATGAGGGGTTATGTGGGGTCATGTGGGGTTATGAGGGGTCATGAGGGGTCATGTGGGGTTATGAGGGGTCATGTGGGGTCATGTGGGGTTATGAGGGGTCATGAGGGGTCATGTGGGGTTATGAGGGGTCATAAGGGGTCATGTGGGGTTATGAGGGGTCATGTGGGGTCATGTGGGGTTATGAGGGGTCATGAGGGGTCATGTGGGGTTATGAGGGGTCATGTGGGGTCATGTGGGGTTATGAGGGGTCATGAGGGGTCATGTGGGGTTATGAGGGGTCATGTGGGGTAATGTGGGGTAATGTGGGGTCATGAGGGGTCATGAGGGGTCATGTGGAGTCATTAGGGGTCGTGTGGGTTGAGGTGTTGTTGTTCCCTACATGTCAGCAGAGCGCAGGGAGACTTTCATCTAGCATGTCACATCTCACGATGGAGCTTTGCACATGATGACATTTATGAATGTTTCTTCCAGTTATGCATCATTTGCAAGTGTATGATTTTGTTGCCTGAATTGATGTGGAAATTATCACACTGTTGAAATGATGAAGATGGTCTGTGTTTATCAATTCATATGAAAAATGAAAATTCTCAATCACCCCAGTTTAGTACATTCTATATTATTATGCACCATATGTTAAAATGTAGACTAATTATCAATATCACCAAATGGAAAATAATGTGCATTGAGTGTGAGTTTTAGGGGTCATGGATCTGAAAGGGAGGGAGATTATCATTCATTCATTATCTACCACTTATTAGCGGTGCTGCTTATTCCCGTCAGATTAACACTTTGCCAATGCATCTGTTAGCAGAGTTGGACCTGAACCATAATTTATAATGTTGTGAGTGAGGCACTGAACCAAAAGTCTTATCTGCAGCCCCAAGGACAAGGTCTAGCCCTACCTACAGAGAGTAAGTCCGCTTTATTAAAAGATGAGCATCCTAATCCAAACTAAGAGCTAAAAAACTGACCTTTGCCTTGTGCCCATGTGAAGGTGTGGCTGACCAGTGCACTGGTCATCTTCCAGTCCACTCTCTGTGTTTCTCTGAGGGGGCTGGACAGTCCGCTTGGCCCCTCCTCTCCTGGATGTACATACTTTGGTATGCTGTTGTAGAACCAGGCTCCAGAGCGCTTCCAAACCTGATAGAGATGTCAAATGGTTATCACAGAAGTTAGCATATTGCAAGTGTTGGAGCCATATTCAGTTTCTTCTTGCATAATTAGGAATTCTATGAATTGTTTCAGTTAAGTGTGGTATTTTATTTTTTTAAAGAGAATTATCATAAAGGAAATCAAGTTAACCTATTTTAAAGATACAGGCGAGGAATGTCATTTTATTTCCTTTTATGGTGATGTCTGTAATGCGCCTCCCACACAGGTGGCTATTTAATTATACAACTGAGCCAATTTGGTGTTGTTAGTGGCGGAGAGTAAGGTTTTCCGATCGCACACACATACCCAGATCTGCTCAGGAATAATTTTGTTAATTTACTAGGTGTTTCTTTTGTTTAATTATCGGAAAGTCAACCGGAGATTTATGTTCAATAAATGGAATTGAAACTTGGATGGACATCGTCTTCGTGCGTGCTTTGAAGAGTGAGTGTCGGTAACCCGCACCCTAACCTCCACTGCCTCTGAACTCAAGGACTAGGGCACTAGGCAGTACAGCAAGTGTGCATGCACACACACACACACACACACGCATACAGGTGTATAACTCACTGTTGAACGCCAGTTAAAAATATGTATAGCATGTTTGATGTTCTTTTCCATTTTAATTTAATGTACCCCAAGGCACCACTCTGCTTACATTAGCACGTAATGGGCTCATGCCAGTCTTCGCTACCACAGGCATTGCCACTAATGGACAGCAGGTACTAAAATATCAGATCTGATATCAGCTGCTCTAGAATTGGCAGCATCCCATCTCCCCCAAGCATACCTTGGCTACAGTGGCAGACCGTGCCAACCCATCTCTGGTGGAAAACAGCCGGTCAGTTTACCAATAACATTATTAAATCTATTTCAGTGTCTGGAAAGGAAATCCTCTACAAAACACTGACATCAACTAACAAAGCTTGACTTTACAAAATAATGGACTCGTTCTTGGTCGTGTGTCATATTTTAAACTCAATATTCTGCAGGAATTTAAGAAACCTCCTCCTGGTAGTCCATTTGTTTTTCCCCATTTTCAAAAGAGTGTTACTTTCAGCTTTTCAGGGTCCAGGAAAAAAAGATTGGATCTTCTGATTAAAAGTTTTGTTCCTGTAATAATGAGGTGAAATCCACTGAAATCCATTGACAGTTATGCAGTTTGAATCTAGACTGGCTGTGAGGTCAGAGTGTGCTCAGTAACTCAATGCTATACAATTATTATACTATAAACTTAATTCAAGTTTAGAGGGACAAACCATTACAGTGGAAAGACTGGGACTTCTGTCATCATCTGCTCATACTTTTGCAATAGTCTAAATCAGTAGCAAAAATTCAGTGTTGTAAACTACATTTAGTCTTGTTTTTATTCGTCAACAATATTGCATCATACATTTAATCATCATCATCATCCCATGACCAGCATTTATGTTGCATCTCCTCTCGTTTTAATCACGTGTTAAAGGTTTGTTGACGATATTTAATCATAATTTTTGATTGAATATCTAAATGTATGTGACCGTCCATATCCCCAAAAATCTCTGTGATGCAAGACTTGAAAAAGTGATCTTACCTCTCGCTGCTCACTGCAGATCTTACAAAGCCACTGTGTCTTATCACTGAGTATTGTCTCGATGCCACACTTGGTGCAAACCTTCTGTTAAAGAAAGAGGAAAGGGGGAAAGTCTCACAGGTCGCACACTTTTGCCACACAAAAACTAATTGTATGCAAAACCCTGATGTACTTTTTAAAATGTCTGTCAGGGGATTAAGGAATTAGAGGATGTAGTTAAATGGTTATTTCATTATAAATATTAATAAAAAAATAAAAAAACAGATTATCAAATCCTGTCAGTCAAATTAAGTTGTATACAAGTTGTTAACATGTTTTTGTTCAAGTTATTATTTTAACATAAATTTTAATCTCATCCAGCCAGTCAGCCAGTCTTCAACCAGCCAGCCAGAGCGCCCAGCCAGTCAGCCAGTCTTCAACCAGCCAGCCAGAGCGTAGAATGGAGATCAGGATCCAGTATATATTCATTATCTACTGCTTATTAGCAGTGCCACGTATTCCTGTTAGGGGTCACAAGTGACTAGAGCCTATCCCAGTTACTTTCAGGCCTTAGGCAGGGTACATCCTGGACTGGGGTCTTAGGCAGTGTACACCCTGGACTGGAGCCTTAGGCAGGGTACACCCTGGACTGGAGCCTTAGGCAGGGTACACCCTGGACTGAAGCCTTAGGCAGGGTACACCCTGGACTGGGGCCTTAGGCAGGGTACACCCTGGACTGGGGCCTTAGGCAGGGTACACCCTGGACTGAAGCCTTAGGCAGGGTACACCCTGGACTGGAGCCTTAGGCAGGGTACACCCTGGACTGAAGCCTTAGGCAGGGTACACCCTGGACTGGGGCCAGCTAGTCACAGGGCTATCACACAGACAGACAACTATTCACTTACAGTCATGCACAAGGGATTGATAGAAGATTTTTGGCAAATCGGCAGCATGAAATCATCTTGAGAAAGGATGATTTTCCGTACAAATATATTTGGTTCCCCCCTCTAAGACACAATTCAACTGTTTCTCTCAACAAAATCTCCAGTTATATCATACAGCAACTTCAGCTCCTCTTAGTAACACAGATGTTGTGGTTGGTGTTGTACCTTGCTGCAGTTCAGGCAGAATACAGAGGGAGTGCCAAGGAGGCCTGGGACCTGTCCACACAGCAGGCACTGGGACAGGCCATTTCCCATGGCGCTCTTCCTCATATTATCCAGACGCTCCACAAGTCTCCTACATTGAAACAGGGAACAGAGTTAGGGCACAGAGACACCAACACCCCTGTGATACATTTTGTTTCTCCTTCCACTTGTTTTTGTTATTTTATGAGCATTTACCACACTCATGCTCTTGAATATATACAGTCATCGTCCCAATTCCCTGAGTTGCTTGGAGTGTTCTTCGGTATCATGTTGTAATGGTAGCCAGGAATACTGATCAATCAGTCTCTGGACCCTCCAGACACGGGTGTTTTATACCTCAATCACTTGAAACACACCCACACCACACAGGTGATCTTCATTTCACTAATTATGAGACTACTGGCAACAATTGGATTGACCTCTATTGAGTTAGACCATTAAAATAAAAAGCGGGTAAATCTGTATTCAAATTATGATTTGTATTTATATAATTTTCTTTCATTAACATAAAGAAATTCTGCATTTAATTTAATGTTTTCACTCTGACATTAAAGAGTTTTTTCCAATAAATTGTTGTGTTAAAAAGTCACATTTTATTGACCGTGATTGATTTATGAAAGCAATAAAACTAAGGGTAAAACTATCAAAATAAGTAAAGGGGGTGAATTATCCAATGTTGGCAATACTCTTCTCTGAGAATTATTTCGTTTTCTGGAAAAATGTCAGGTGCAAAAGATTTTGCCATGACTGTATGCAAAGTAGTGGAAAGGAAAGTGTGTGTGTGTGTGTGTGTGTGTGAGCTCTGGATAGGAAAGTGTGTGTGTGTGTGTGTGTGTGTGTGTGAGCTCTGGATAGGAAAGTGTGTGTGTGTGTGCGTGTGTGAGCTCTGGATAGGAAAGTGTGTGTGCGTGTGTGAGCTCTGGATAGGAAAGTGTGTGTGCGTGTGTGAGCTCTGGATAGGGAAGTGTGTGTGTGCGTGTGTGTGTGTGTGTGTGTGTGTGTGTGTGTGTGTGTGTGTGTGTGAGCTCTGGATAGGAAAGTGTGTGTGCGTGTGTGAGCTCTGGATAGGAAAGTGTGTGTGCGTGTGTGAGCTCTGGATAGGGAAGTGTGTGTGTGTGTGTGTGTGTGTGTGTGTGTGTGAGCTCTGGATAGGAAAGTGTGTGTGTGTGTGTGTGTGAGCTCTGGATAGGAAAGTGTGTGTGTGTGTGTGTGAGCTCTGGATAGGGAAGTGTGTGTGTGCGTGAGCTCTGGGCTCTCACCCAATCCTGCGCTGCTCTGTGTGTTCCAGTTGTTCAGCTCTGCGGATGACACTGGTGATGATCTCCAGCTCTTGCTGGTCTAGAGTTTGGCTCTTCCTCTGCTTACTCGTACGGAAAGTGTGTACGGACCAGCCTGTCTTCAGTCTGACACGTAGAAATGGAAAAAAAAAGAGAAAAAAAGAGAAATACAACATTACTTATTTATTAGCACAGAGATACTGTTATCAGACCTTGACAATGTGGTGACCAAAATTAACCAATGAACCTGTCACTTAAATGTCTGTTTGACTTATTGAAGTGACAAAACTATATTATGGCCAATTAAGACAATCAAACCAATGGCCACAAGATACATGGACCTTGGAATAAGACTGTAGAAAACAGATTTTTTTCAACCTATTCAACCTGTCAGAGACTCAATATCTACAGATGCTTCTCAGTGAATTAGAATGTCCTGAAAAAGTTAGTTTATTTCAGTAATTCAAATCCAATTGTCAAACAGGTACACTATAGCCTGTTGGAGATGCCTTAGAATTGTAACTTTTTTCTCTCTTTTTCTCCTTTGGCACTTGTTTGGTTTTTTATGATGTTTGTTCTATAATCTATAAGCCTGCTATGTTTGGGGTCGATCACGTTGCTATGATTAGTGACCTATTCTCTTTAAGTTCTCTCTTGGAAGTTACTTTTGATAAAAGCGTCTGCTAAATGAATAAATCTAAATGGCGCTCTGATGGGTTTATTGCAATAGGTGTGCCCAAACCACACCTATAATTTAGCCTTTTCAGACAAACCCAATTTATTTAGGCCTATGGTTTAAACATTCGTCCATCTGTCTAGTTTTTATTAAAACTGCTGTAGAAAAAAAAAACCTATCTCCTGTGCCCCAAAAATAAATGAAAGTAACGCAGAAGAGATGGACCTGGTGAGCCGAGAAAGACACACACACACACACTCACACACAAACACACACACACACACACACACACACACACACACACACACACACAACCCACTACTAACCTGAACAAATGAACAAACTGAAAACAGTCGATCTCACCAGTCCAAACAAAGAAAAGGTTAAACACCGTCTAACTGGGCATGACCAGCCTGCATTAGAAACAAGCTTCTGTTGGATCCACCATCATGATGCTAGCAGCTTTTATCTCTGTTGAATGAACTTACTTGGCTCTCAGGGCAAGCTGGCGGTCATTAGGACACACCCACTGATCACTGTTGGTCCCAAACATCTTGGTTTCATTCATGTCCAAGAGATGACAAGAAGAGCTGGAAAACAACAGTTAAGTTGTGACTTTCATGACTTTATCCCAACTCATTTAACAAATGAAGACAGTTAATGAAATCAGCGTTCTTCTTAGAACTGATCAGCAGATTTTATATGGTAACAACAAACAACAAACAAGGAATAATATATGGAAGCAAATCAGTGACATGATGTTTTGAATTTTAAAAGGAAATGGAAAACTTAACATTGAATTATCATCTGAAAATATTTCAATGTAAAATTGAGTATACAATATTAACCCCCAAATCAGAATAATCCAGCCCAAATTCAAGAGTTCATCACTTCCGACTCACTACAACATGGTTTTTCCCTGGTAGTCATCATGCATTTTCTCTTCTCTATTGCCTGATTGCCTACTACCTAATTTCTGCATAGCTCAATATTATTAAACTGAATATTGTTCTATTGTTCTAACCCTAACCCTAACCCTGTTTTTAGGATTACATTTTTTAAGCAAAATGTTTTGGGCCTTGAATTGGAGCAACCTGAATTTTATTTTACATTTAAATATATTCAGATGAGACCTATGTGTTGTTTAAATTTCAATATAAAGTATTCAATGCCTCAAAATATTATGATTTGCTTACATAAAAATGTCCCTTTTCATCAGTTTTCATTTCAGTATTTGACAATGGGAAAAACAATTTAGAAGCACTGATTTTACACACAATGTGGTGCAATGGGCCTTAAATGCGCTCTGTTTTTTGAACTCAAACTAATATTAAATTAGCTTTCCGCTGAGCCAAGGGAAATGAAATGGCCTGTGGCAAACATGCAGACTGCTGCTCAAATGGTTGAATGCAGCCTGTGGGCCAGGAACAGTAATGTATAAAGATCCCCTTAAAACTGTTACTGAGTAAGATGTTCATCCTCCATGTTTTCCTATGACAATATCAAAAACTTCTTAATGTCCAGACGGGATTTAATCCCAAGCAAAACAGGTTTAGTTCCTAACATAAGGACAATAATCATCTACAACAGACTAATAGGATGAGTGTAAAATCCTACTGGTATACAAACTAAGGAGTATTTTAAGGAGCATGTTAATATGGACTTGGTAGCTGTCGTAAAAGCAACTTGGTCAGAAGACTTTTTAAGCCTCCTGTAGTTCTGACACAGTTACTCCATGCAGGAGTCTGATGGAAACACAGACAAACAGGCTGATTCCACCTTGAGCCCTGGATCACATCACACATGAGATAACCAGGATTTACATTTAATTGAGTTTCATATTTACTCCTCTAACATTTTGTCAAACGAACACACAGCTGCTGTTAGTGCAGCTTGCACACAGACATGTTCCAACAATCAACAGGAGTAGAACTAGGTTGCCAAATGAATGAAGTTAAAATAAATTCACTGTCTCATCAAACTAACAGAAAAGGCAATGCAGGTTTATCCAAACAACTCTGACAAGCAGTTATTAATGATTCTTCTCAGACCAGTAAATGCACTTGAATCCCCCCAGCAAGCCTCAACCACATCAAACAGAAGTTTCCATGACATAAACCACAGAGCTCTCAGGCTCGAGGACAATCACTGTCTGCATCAGGGGAAACCTGCCTCGGCATCTGTTCAAGACTAAAGCAGTTTGCTCAAGTTGCTGCTCATTAACTGAAAAAACATAGATAAAAGTGTTTACCTTCAGACTCTCCCCCAGCCCTCTCTGTGAGGGTAAGATAGAGGTGCACTGCAGAGCGTAGAGGGTAAGATAGAGGTGTGCTGTTGGTTGCTATGAGTAGGATCTGTGACGAAAGGGAGAGAGCGCCTCAAAGAAAAAGGAGCATTAAGTGAACAAACAGAAGTCACCCTTCAGCTTCATGCTTCCTCGCCTTCCTTGTCTGACAGGAGGGTCATGTGACAGGAAAACAATTCCCTCAGAAACATCCTGTTTCTTCACACAGCTGTGATTAAGCAGGAACAACATGCGTCCCTCTGAGCAGAACCAGCTAACACAGTTAACATTGACTTAGTCTAATCAACATTTGGCAGACATTGCTTGATCTTCTTTTTCAGGGTCTGTTCAGCAAGGAGCTGTACAATTATACTGAGTTGTTCTAAATGTAAAGTTTAAGCTTTACATTTTAAGTTGACAGCTAAAAGGTCAATGTTGTGATCAAATCTGAGGGAAAAAAGATCTGCTTCCATAGACATCTTATACAAGGAGTTTTTTTCCTACATATTGTTACAGATTTAACTATCTTACACAAATTCGCTTCAGTATTCTGCTTTACTCCTCAGCTATGGACGTAAGTGAAACTGTATTAAAGATCACAAGACAAGACTTTGTAATTATTTAGTCATTTGTTTGGTGAAAGTATATTTTAAATGAAATATACTTTAAAACATTTAACAACATAAATATTTCATACCTGAATATGTGTTTACAATCCCAAAACTTTAAGTCCACTATAATTAAAATTGCTCATTAAGCACTTACAATTCATGAAGGCTTTCAGTCTTTCCCATGCCCTTTCTGCCCTTCAGAGAATTAATGAGACCTGTAACTTTCCCTCAAGCGGTCTGCTGACTGCTCTCTCAGTTGGTCTGTGTGTGGGAGAGACTGTTGTTATTCCACCCACCCTATTTTAGACCATGTGTGCATTGGATAGAAGCTTTAACACATCAGATGATCACAATGGTGGTGAGTGGTACATGACAGGAAATAACTTCAAATCAACCAATAGACAAATAGATAGAGGGTTTTATACTGAACGTCTCAGTGCTGCCCTGTTGAAATGGTCTGAATGATCCCCCTGCTCTGCTCAGATAGTATTTTCTTAGCTCTCTTAGTGAAAGCAACAGAAAGGCAGGTGGCAGCTGTAAACATAAGCAGTGTTCACAGTGGTGTGGTTACATGCAGTTACAAACCATTTTTGCATGTTCAAGGAGTCATTATTTTTATGCCTGAACAATTAAAGAGACGTTTGAAAGAAATTTTAGGCTCATCATTTCCCAAGCCGGAAATTCAAGCAAACAGACTTGAATTTAGGAAAACTGGACCCGGATTGAGAAAAATCACATGCTAATGTTGTGTGGTATTCATGACATCTTAAAACTTGTGACAACATTAACATGTGTAAATGGCAACATGTCACATTCATATCATGCGTCAAATGTGTGGTATTCTTGAGACGTCTTAAAAATGGAGACGTCATTGACGTCCTATGCAAAGTCAGTGTTATTTATGTATACTTGACAGAAAGATGTAGTACCCACTAGGCTGAGAAGGGCTTTTGTGCTCACATAAAAGCTTTTCTGACAATCATCGGCTGTAAGTCTGAAAGCTGCAATGAATGTCAATCAAATCAGAGTCCATTTTTATTGTCAGGCAGTCGTCAAATATCTTGATATGAAGAGACAATATTACAATTAACTTGAAGTGTATCTATTAAGATACACATTCTTTTCACTTTTCAATTGTGTGACTTAGAAATAATGTAACACAGTATTGCAGACATGTAAATATAATAACATGGTTTAAGCCCTGTAGCTGGGCACTAAGCAACAGGGTAGAGCAGGAAGCCAGTGAAGGTGCTGTCAGTATGGTATTCCCTGGAGATGGAACACTTTCTCACCAACATCCAGCTGTACTACCACTGAGCCTCAGGTTAACATGAAGTTATTGAATATATCACACAGCTCCACCTGGTCTCTGTCTCCTTCATCAGTTTCAGGCACACTAAGTCCTTAGCAGTCACATGATAGGTGATGAAGGAAACCCCCTTAATGGGACACTGGACACTGGTCTATGAGCGAATCGCCTGTTTCGATGTGTGATTTTACTGTTAGATTCTTCATTATTAATTGAATTCCACTCACCTGTGCTTATCGGCACGAAGCGCTCTGGTCTTTCCTCTCTTTGTTTGTGATTCAGAAGTTCTGAAAGTTCTGTTCTTTCTCTTGTACACACTCACCCACACACACGCACCCACACACACACGCACCCACACACACACGCACCCACACACGCACACGCACGCACACACACACACACGCACCCACACACGCATCCACACACACGCACCCACACACACACGCACCCACACACACACACGCATCCACACACACACACACGCATCCACACACACACGCATCCACACACACACACGCACCCACACACCTACACACACACATGCACACGCACACCCACACACACACACGCACGCACGCACACACACACAGACTGTAGTCTCCCTTCCATATTTTTCATAGAGAACGTAGGAACAAATATGTGTAGATTGATTATTTAAGGTAGGACAAGAAGATAACGTTCTCCATGAGATACCCAGTAGAGACAGTTATCCCCACTACACAGACCCATTTAAGTACAGAATATTCTACACTTTCTCTGGTTGGTTTTATTTACATTTATTCATTTAGCAGACACTTTTATCCAAAGCGACTTACAGTAAGTACAGGGTACTTGGTACTGTTTCCTGTGCTTCAGCTAGTTAAGCATTCATCAACATATTAACTCTGGTTCCCTCTAGTGACTAACAAGCTAAATAAAGTGTTGAACTCCTGCTTGTTAGAAGGGTTATAATATAACCCATCCAGCCCTAGGAATCAGTGACTTACATCTAGTGTAATCAAATACTTGGTAAAAGTCTGCAATGCCATGGGCACAAAACCATGGGGGTTTCAACTGTGTAATGATAGACTAAGCTCTCCATACAATACATATCACAATACTGGGTGTACGATACAATGCATTTCATTTTATTTTGAACAAAAATTCAATTAACAGATGTATTTCCAATACAATAAAAAAGTAAATAACTTGATTATGGAGCCTTTTCACGTATACATTTCAGTGGATGTGTACATGGAGCATCATTCCAACCTTTGCTAATGGTAAGCCTAGGGTACACAGCAACACAATCCTCTGACTCAGAGAAGTCATTCGGTTCTCTTCCCAATACCAGATCTATGCAGTTATCAGATCAATACCTGATCTATGCAGTTATCAGATCAATACCTGATATATGCAGTTATCAGATCAATACCTGATCTATGCAGTTATCAGATCAATACCTGATCTATGCAGTTATCAGATCAATACCTGATATATGCAGTTATCAGATCAATACCTGATCCATGCAGTTATCAGATCAATACCTGATACATGCAGTCATCTCTGCAGCTCTTAAGAGGGTTATTAGAAGTAATGGAAAAGTAACACGTGTTATGTGTAGTTCCCATCCAGGGAATTCATTCATGGGGTCTGCAACTCTTAGTGGCAATCCCTGATGCTGTGTCTATTTGGCAAGTTAAACATTACTAACTTTACTAATTTGAACTGAGAGTTTCTCAGTTGGCACTGCCATTGGGGTGGCCATGGTCATTTTAGTTGTGGCCACCCCTTGGGGGCGCCCCTGGCCACGCGAGGAATATGTCCTTAATCCGCCCATTAGACAGCTCTGTAATGTCCCAAAGATAATGTGAGGACATGCTTTGCTTACTTTGACCTGTCAGATCAGGTCAACTAAGAGACAAACTCGTAAGAAGGTCCAGGTGTTTTCCTCTCGCGCCGGCAGGAGTCTCGAGCCCCTCTCCATCCCCATGGTAACCTGATGGTAACGGGCTCGAGCTCCGCTTCTCTAGAGGAATTCCGTGCCCGGAAGTCTTGGAAAAGTAGGAGGAAGGGAAAGAAAGGAGCTTGAAGACATTTTTACGGACTGATCACACTTCGCCGAATACTTCCATCGAAACCATAAGCTTTCTATAGAATAAAAGTTCATGATAGCGTGAACATCGAAAACTGTAATATTTGCAAAGTATTAAGTAGTGTTCGTCTTTCATAACAATAATGGGTCTACCGACGCTGGAGTTCAGTGATTCTTTCCTGGACAGTCCGGAGTTCAGAGACAGACTTCAGTGTCATGAAGTGGAGCTGGAGCGGACTAACAGATTCATTAAAGACCTTATTAAAGACGGAAACATGCTGATATCTGCACTGAGAAGTAAGTGGGATTCTAACTGCCATGCTGTGGAATTGAGACTAGTCTGGACTTGAATAATAAGCAACACAACACTTAGTGCAGTGAAACACTGTAAACACAAGATCATGGATACCTTATTCAGTCAGGGTTCATAATGTTGCGGTCAATCACCTGCGTTTTACTAACCTATCAAGTGGGTCTCTCTCTCTCCTCTCTGTCTCTGTCTCTCTCCTCTCTGTCTCTCTCCTCTCTGTCTCTCTATCTCTCTCTCTCTGTCTCTCTCCTCTCTGTCTCTGTCTCTGTCTCTCTCTCTGTCTCTCTCCTCTCTGTCTCTCTATCTCTCTCTCTCTGTCTCTCTCCTCTCTGTCTCTGTCTCTCTCTCGCTCTCTCTCTGTCTCTCTCCTCTCTGTCTCTGTCTCTCTCTCTCTCCTCTCTGTCTCTCTCTCGCTCTCTCTCTCTGTCTCTCTCCTCTCTGTCTCTCTCTCTCTCTCTCCTCTCTGTCTCGCTCTCTCTCTGTCTCTCTCCTCTCTCTCTCTGTCTCTCTCTCGCTCTCTCTCTCTGTCTCTGTCTCTCCTCTCTGTCTCTGTCTCTCTCTCTGTCTCTCCTCTCTGTCTCTCTATCTCTCTCTCTCTGTCTCTCTCCTCTCTGTCTCTGTCTCTCTCTCTGTCTCTCTCCTCTCTGTCTCTGTCTCTCTCCTCTCTGTCTCTGTCTCTCTCTCGCTCTCTCTCTCTGTCTCTCTACTCTCTGTCTCTCTCTCTCTCCTCTCTGTCTCTGTCTCTCTCTCGCTCTCTCTCTGTCTCTCTCCTCTCTGTCTCTGTCTCTCTCTCTCTCCTCTCTGTCTCTCTCTCGCTCTCTCTCTCTGTCTCTCTCCTCTCTGTCTCTCTCTCTCTCTCTCCTCTCTGTCTCGCTCTCTCTCTGTCTCTCTCCTCTCTGTCTCTCTCTCTCTCTCCTCTCTGTCTCGCTCTCTCTCTGTCTCTCTCCTCTCTCTCTCTGTCTCTCTCTCGCTCTCTCTCTCTGTCTCTGTCTCTCCTCTCTGTCTCTGTCTCTCCTCTCTGTCTCTGTCTCTCTCCTCTCTGTCTCTGTCTCTCTCCTCTCTGTCTCTGTCTCTCTGTCTTTCTGTCTCTCTCTTTGTCTCCCTCCCCCCCCCCCCCCCCCCCCCCCCAGGTCTATCTCTTGCTGTCCAGAGGTTTTCACAGTCTCTGCAAGAGTTCCAGTTTGAGTGCATTGGTGATGCAGAGACTGATGATGAGATCAACATAGGTGAGAGCTTCTGTCACAGCATCAGACACAGCCAGGCTCCTCACACAGAGCCAGGCTCCTCACACAGAGCCAGGCTCCTCACACAGAGCCAGGCTCCTCACACACAGCCAGGCTCCTCACACACAGCCAGGCTCCTCACACACAGCCAGGCTCCTCACACACAGCCAGGCTCCTCACACACAGCCAAGCTCCACACACAGCCAGGCTCCTCACACAGCCAAGCTCCTCACACACAGCCAGGCTCCTCACACAGCCAAGCTCCACACACAGCCAGGCTCCTCACACACAGTCAGGCTCCTCACACACAGTCAGGCTCCTCACACAGCCAGGCTCCTCACACACAGTCAGGCTCCTCACACAGCCAGGCTCTTCACACACAGTCAGGCTCCTCACACACAGTCAGGCTCCTCACACACAACCAGGCTCCTCACACAGTCAAGCTCCTCACACACAGCCAGGCTCCTCACACACAGCCAAGCTCCACACACAGCCAGGCTCCTCACACACAGCCAGGCTCCTCACACACAGCCAGGCTCCTCACACACAGCCAGGCTCCTCACACACAGCCAAGCTCCACACACAGCCAGGCTCCTCACACAGCCAAGCTCCACACACACAGCCAGGCTCCTCACACACAGCCAAGCTCCACACACAGCCAGGCTCCTCACACAGCCAGGCTCCTCACACACAACCAGGCTCCTCACACAGTCAAGCTCCACACACACAGCCAGGCTCCTCACACACAGCCAAGCTCCACACACAGCCAGGCTCCTCACACAGCCAGGCTCCTCACACACAACCAGGCTCCTCACACAGTCAAGCTCCTCACACACAGCCAGGCTCCTCACACACAGCCAAGCTCCACACACAGCCAGGCTCCTCACACACAGCCAGGCTCCTCACACACAGCCAGGCTCCTCACACAGCCAGGCTCCTCACACACAGCCAGGCTCCTCACACAGCCAAGCTCCACACACAGCCAGGCTCCTCACACACAGCCAGGCTCCTCACACACAGCCAAGCTCCACACACAGCCAGGCTCCTCACACAGCCAAGCTCCACACACAGCCAGGCTCCTCACACAGCCAGGCTCCTCACACAGCCAAGCTCCACACACAGCCAGGCTCCTCACACAGAGCCAGGCTCCTCACACACAGCCAGGCTCCTCACACAGCCAGGCTCCTCACACACAGCCAGGCTCCTCACACAGCCAGGCTCCTCACACACAGCCAGGCTCCTCACACACAGCCAGGCTCCTCAGCTTCCTCTGTGTTTCTCTCCTCCTTGCAGCACAGTCCTTGAAGGAGTTCTCTCAGCTCCTGAGCACCATGGAGGAGGAGAGGAGGCGGCTGGTAAGGATTTGGGTGGGGTACGAGGGTGGGGGTGTGAGTGTGGGGGTGTGAGGGTGGGGGTGTGAGGGTGTGGGGGTGGGGTGTGAGAGTGTGGGGGTGTGAGGGTGGGGTCCACACAAGTGGGGGTGTGAGGGTGGGAGTGTGAGGGTGCATGGGTGGGGGTGTGAGGGTGGGGGTGTGAGAGTAGGGGTGTGAGGGTGGGGCTGCCAGGGTGTGAGGGTGCGAGGGTGGAGGTGTGGGGGTGTGAGGGTGAGGGTCTTTGCTTGTGTGTTAAGAAGTGAGAGTGGTGGTGTACGGGTGTGTTTGTTTTGACTGCGTCATCTGGCTCTGCCCTGCTCACCTCCTTCTGGTGCTTTCTCAGGCTCCAAACCAAACATACCACCTTGTTTACGGCTGCGGATTATCTCCAGTGATAAACCAAGTGCCTTTCAGATGAGGCCATGTCAAGATAGTGCGGGTGAAGTTTTTAATCTGAGGTTGCAGCGTCAGTGTGTTTGTGTAGGGCTAGTGGAAGAGAAGGGTCTAGAAATGTCACAATGTGTTGAGACGCTTTTGTTGAAATTGATGTTAGTCAAGCTTCAGTGTTCTCAGCCGTGTGAGGGAGGGTGCAAATGTTCATTCCCAGTGCCGAGGTTTTGGTTCCCAGTGGCTGGGGGAATGGCGCTGTGGGAGGAATTAGAGTGTGACACACACTGAGATTCCTTCACACTAACCTCGCAACGCACACTCACAACATACTCAGAATTCACTCTCTCTCTCACTCTCTCTCTTTCTCTCTCTCTCTCTGTCTCTCTCTCTCTCTCTCTCTCTCTCTCGCTCTCTGTCTCTCTCTCTCTCGCTCTCTGTCTCTCTCTCTCTCTGTATCTCTGTCTCTCTCTCACAACCCCCCACAATGCATTGCTCCATAATGCACGTGCTAACTGGAATGGTGTGTTTTCCAGTAGACCCACTGTGAAGGGTTACCCTCCTGCCTCTCAGAGACCCCTGAGGAAGTGGACAGACTCCAAGACAACATGTGAAAAGACTGAAAGTGAAACATCCTGTAGAGAGCTGGCCATTGAAACACACACACACAGACACACACACAGACACACTCACAGACACACACACACACACACACAGACACACGCACACACAGACAGACACACACAGACACACACACACACAGACAGACCCTCCCCAGAGGCTGAGTCATAGTGAGTTTTAAGACAAAGGAAGCTTCTAGTCTGGTCTGGTTTAGAGGTTCACATGATATAATGCACATTCCCGTATCTTCCCTCGTTTGACATCGTTCAACAGTTCACCTCTTCCCAGAGATCCCCTCCCCCTGATGATGTCATCAGTGAGATCACAAAAGCTTTTCTAGTTACTCTGTGTGTGTGTGTGTGTGTCTGTGTGTGTGTGAAAGGGGAAGGGGAGTCTTCTTCCTTTCGTAAACCGATGACGACAAGATGATGATGATATGATAACGAAAAGTAAAAAATGGCTCTTCTGTCTCTAGTCAATAGTTTCCAATTTTCCAAATATTTATTTTCCCCGTGAGATTTTTTACTGGAGTCTAAAGTGCAGACTGTGTCTAAAAATTCAATAGAGGTAAAATAAACTGTCATGGGCTTCGTCATTATCAACGGATGGGATAAGTGCTCTCACCCCATAGGAAGCTGCAACCAGCCTTTAATCTGTAGTGGATCAGCTGAAAGCGATGAGTTCAAGACCCTCGTTTTTAACCATAGGCCTGTGTGGGAGGGACTGGAGACTGGGCAGTCTGCTGTGGGGCTAGACCTGCTCTGCCTGACTAGGTCACTCAGAAAAAGCATGTGGAACTTATTTCTGCCAATTCCCCTGTGAGACTCTGTGAGACTCCCAGCCAAGCCTTGACTGCCTGGGAAATTCTATAAAAGGAGCCTGTGTGCTTTGTCGTGTCTGCTCAATGTGTGTGTGTGGCTTCTTTGTCATGTCTGCTCAATGTGTGTGTGTGTGGCTTCTTTGTGAGCATGTGTGTTTGGCCTGGACCTGATCTACGTGTGTGTAGTCAGGGGGGTCGTTCTAACCATAACTCTATATTTTTTCTCTCTGAGTGGCACCATTTAGCCACAGCTAAAAGTAGCGCTAATGATAATGTCATTATTCAACCATAAACAAAGACTGATTCATGTGGCTAGCTGCATTACAACGAGCTATACTACAGCTAGCTTTCTGCTGTAGTATTCAAGCTCAAGTCCCCTCCCCCCCCCATACTGTACACACAGACCGAAGGTGTGTGTGTGTGTCGACACGCTCGCTAACTTTGGTCTTGCTTACATTTGACTTCCATGGCTTCCAGCCATCACCTGTTTGTTAGATTGCTCAACAACCTCTGGTTCTCCCCACCCCTCCAGATCCAGAATGCTGATGACGTGCTCATATCCCCCTTGGAAAAGTTCCGGAAGGAGCAGATCGGGGCTGTGAAGGTGAGTCTACCTGGCCATGGAGACTCATGTCTTTTCTTGTTTCGTTTTTTTCGAGGTCTTCTGACAGCTGTGACTGTAGAGAGACAGGCGGGGGGTGGGGGGGGTGAGAATGGGTAACATGCTGGGAATGGCCCCTGTAAATGGCCCCCACCATGGTGGTATGTGCTCCACCCAGTGAACCAGGGAGCTGCATGTCCACCTGCATGGTTCATAATCATACAACATACATGTGTTTTACAGTACATGCCTTTCTTGTTATTTCCTGTATGTGTGGTTAATGGGAGATTAGATAAAGGTTATGATATTCAAACTTGCTGTTGATCAACGTTAGCAGTGCCCTAACCCTAACTTCTAACCCTAACCCTAGCAGTGCCCTAACCCTAACTTCTAACCCTAACCCTAGCAGTGCCCTAACCCTAACTTCTAACCCTAACCCTAGCAGTGCCCTAACCCTAACTTCTAACCCTAACCCTAGCAGTGCCCTAACCCTAACTTCTAACCCTAACGTTAGCAGTGCCCTAAAGATCGATCTATGCTTCTGCGATTTGTCGCCCGCATTGCTCCACCGACAACGCGGTCCCTCCCGCACTGCCCATCGCGCGCCTCCAAAAAATCCTAACTGCACGTAGCGTTGCGGCGTCACAAGCGCTGTGATTGGTCCGCTCAGAGCGAGATGTAGTTTTGTAAATAGTTGAGATACGTGTGTTGTATGGTTTGAGTGCACTTTTTGCCGTGATTTGCCGCAATTTGACTTTTTATAATACATTTATACATACTACAATGCATATTGTTGTTGTATTGTTTTAGTGTTGTGATTTTTTAAATTATACTTTTTGTATTACATAATACATAAGAATAAAACACACAAGTTTGTTTTCAAGCAGTTGTTTTGATATTTATTTTCAACACACACAGCACAACACAGTTTACACACCATGCATAGTTCACAGTTTATTATCACTCAATGAGTGTGCTTCGGGACACCAATCTGAAGTTTGAATCATCGGCCACCACTTTTCTTCACTCGCCAGGCTGTATACGGCGAAGAAGCTCGTCAAATCGGCCCGCTGACATTCGAAAGTATCGAAAGTGCATTTGTTCATCCAGGTCCCTCAGTGGGTGAACCAGTGTTGCAAATTCACCCGTTTCCAGCCTCAAACGATCGTACAGAACCTCCGCAAACATCTTCTCTGTCGCCTGCGCTTCCACATCATTTGCAAAATAAGCATTTGCTCTTCAATAATGAGCAAGGATTCGGCTATAACCCTTGAAACTACACAGCCACACCCCCCTGGTGGCATGGCGGTGAATTGCAGAGTAACGCGGACCCTCGACGCAAAACTTCGAATGCTCAACCACCGCGCCACACCCCACGCGTAAGGTTTGACACGGGAGCATAAACCTAGCTTAACCCTAACTTCTAACCCTAACGTTAGCAGTGCCCTAACCCTGAACACTGCTCTCCTGCCTGTCCTCCCTACACAGTGATGTTCTGCTTACGTGTGTGTCTGTGTGTGTGTGTGTGTTTGTGTGCATGGGGGAGAGGGAGTTCTACTCCCTTGAGGATCCGTCCCCCCGTCCCCCCCCACACACACACACACACACACTCTCACCCAGCGGTCAGCACGTCCAGTCTACTGGTCAGACACCAACAGGTCACATCCCAGTGTCGAACTGGGGGTCATGGGAAAGGGGAGAGAGATGGATGGATGAGAGTAAAGGGGGGAGACAAGAAGAAGAGGAGGGGTGAGGAGAGAGGAAGTGAGAGGGGGGATTTAGGCTGAGCCTGGAGTGATGGAGAGAGCTAGGGTTAGTGTTGAAGAGAGCTGGGGTTAGTGTTGGAGAGAGCTGGGGTTAGTGTTGGAGAGAGCTGGGGTTAGTGTTGGAGAGAGCTGGGGTTAGTGTTGGAGAGAGCTGGGGTTAGTGTTGGAGAGAGCTGGGGTTAGTGTTGAAGAGAGCTAGGGTTAGTGTTGGAGAGAGCTAGGGTTAGTGTTGAAGAGAGCTGGGGTTAGTGTTGGAGAGAGCTGGGGTTAGTGTTGGAGAGAGCTGGGGTTAGTGTTGGAGAGAGCTTGGGTTAGTGTTGGAGAGAGCTGGGGTTAGTGTTGGAGAGAGCTTGGGTTAGTGTTGGAGAGAGCTGGGGTTAGTGTTGGAGAGAGCTGGGGTTAGTGTTGGAGAGAGCTTGGGTTAGTGTTGGAGAGAGCTAGGGTTAGTGTTGAAGAGAGCTAGGGTTAGTGTTGAAGAGAGCTGGGGTTAGTGTTGGAGAGAGCTGGGGTTAGTGTTGGAGAGAGCTTGGGTTAGTGTTGAAGAGAGCTGGGGTTAGTGTTGGAGAGAGCTGGGGTTAGTGTTGGAGAGAGCTGGGGTTAGTGTTGGAGAGAGCTGGGGTTAGTGTTGGAGAGAGCTGGGGTTAGTGTTGGAGAGAGCTTGGGTTAGTGTTGGAGAGAGCTGGGGTTAGTGTTGGAGAGAGCTTGGGTTAGTGTTGAAGAGAGCTGGGGTTAGTGTTGGAGAGAGCTGGGGTAAGTGTTGGAGAGAGCTTGGGTTAGTGTTGGAGAGAGCTGGGGTTAGTGTTGGAGAGAGCTTGGGTTAGTGTTGGAGAGAGCTAGGGTTAGTGTTGAAGAGAGCTGGGGTTAGTGTTGGAGAGAGCTGGGGTTAGTGTTGGAGAGAGCTGGGGTTAGTGTTGGAGAGAGCTTGGGTTAGTGTTGGAGAAAGCTGGGGTTAGTGTTGGAGAGAGCTGGGGTTAGTGTTGGAGAGAGCTTGGGTTAGTGTTGGAGAGAGCTTGGGTTAGTGTTGAAGAGAGCTAGGGTTAGTGTTGAAGAGAGCTGGGGTTAGTGTTGGAGAGAGCTGGGGTTAGTGTTGGAGAGAGCTTGGGTTAGTGTTGAAGAGAGCTGGGGTTAGTGTTGGAGAGAGCTGGGGTTAGTGTTGGAGAGAGCTGGGGTTAGTGTTGGAGAGAGCTGGGGTTAGTGTTGGAGAGAGCTGGGGTTAGTGTTGGAGAGAGCTTGGGTTAGTGTTGAAGAGAGCTGGGGTTAGTGTTGGAGAGAGCTGGGGTTAGTGTTGGAGAGAGCTGGGGTTAGTGTTGGAGAGAGCTGGGGTTAGTGTTGGAGAGAGCTGGGGTTAGTGTTGGAGAGAGCTGGGGTTAGTGTTGGAGAGAGCTGGGGTTAGTGTTGAAGAGAGCTGGGGTTAGTGTTGGAGAGAGCTGGGGTTAGTGTTGGAGAAAGCTGGGGTTAGTGTTGGAGAGAGCTGGGGTTAGTGTTGGAGAGAGATGGGGTTAGTGTTGGAGAGAGCTGGGGTTAGTGTTGGAGAGAGCTGGGGTTAGTGTTGGAGAGAGCTGGGGTTAGTGTTGGAGAGAGCTGGGGTTAGTGTTGGAGAGAGCTTGGGTTAGTGTTGGAGAGAGCTTGGGTTAGTGTT
Source organism: Neosalanx taihuensis (assembly GCA_030340665.1). Taxonomy (NCBI): domain Eukaryota; kingdom Metazoa; phylum Chordata; class Actinopteri; order Osmeriformes; family Salangidae; genus Neosalanx; species Neosalanx taihuensis. The sequence goes on along the minus strand of CM059310.1, from coordinate 126,856 downwards.
GGAGAGAGCTGGGGTTAGTGTTGGAGAGAGCTAGGAGCCATCAGATGTGAGGTCTGGTTCAAGCAGCGGGAGAGACCAGGAGAGATAGCAGGGGGAAAAGAGAGAGGGGCGAGAGAGGTGGGAGGAAGCCAGGTTTCGTAGCGAATGTCTTTACAGCCAGTCGATCTTGAATGCAGCCTCATCTTGCCCTTTGCTGTCAAGGGAATGACTCAGTCTGGAGAATTTGGCAGGGGTGTGTAAGAGTGAAGAACACACACACACACACAGACTCTCAAGTTGCCCTCCTTTGCATCGCTAAGTAACAAGACAGATCTTGGGTTCAGAGGAAGGAAACTACAGAAAATCCTTCAGTGCATCTTTCATTGTCAAGGTTGAGAACAAAACATGAGCTCAAAGATGTCAAGATAGATGACAGGAGGCGATAGCAGAACATGCACACATTCGGGATTCGAACCCATGCAGCCTCAGAGAAACAGCAGACAGCTGCTGTAGTGGAGCCCACAATGTTATCAAGCCTCCCTCCACCACCCCCCCCCCCCTTCCCCCCTCCCTCCTCCTCCTTTCTCCTTTACCAGCTGGGATTGTTGTCATCAGAACTTTGGAATCGCCGTCCATCATGAGAGCTTGTGTAACCCGCTGTAATCAGAGTCCTGCTCCGGAGATAGAGAGATAACCAGCTCAGGCATTTCCTCTCCTCTTTCTAATCTCCTTCTCTTCTTCTTCATCTGTCCGTCCCCAGGAGGGAAAGAAACAGTTTGACAAAGAGACTGAAAAATACTACTCTGTCCTGGAGAAACATCTCAGTCTGTCATCCAAGAAGAAGGATGCACAACTACAGGAGGTGAGGGTGTGTGTGTGGGTGGATGTGGGTGGGTGTGTGGATGTGCGTGTGTGTGTGTGTGTGTGTGTGTGTGTGTGTGTGTGTGGATGTGTATGTGTGTGTGTGTGTGTGTGTGTGTGTGTGTGTGTGTGTGTGTGTGTGTGTGTGTGTGTGTGTGTGTGTGTGTGTGTGTGTGTGTGTGTGTGTAATGTCTCCATGGTCCTGTGTGTACAGGCAGACTCTCAGATCAGCAGAGAACGTCAGGTGTTCTACGATGCGTCGCTCCAGTATGTCTTCAAAATCCAGGAGGTTCAAGAACGAAAGAAGTTTGAGTTTGTGGAGCCGGTAAGACACATGCAAGACAGAAGGTAGAGATCATCAACCTCCTGTTACTTAGAAGGCAATTCCTGTTTCTAGAGATTCCCTTTTTCTGTCAGATCAGCTACTTTGACAATAACAACAACAGAAGCAGAGTTAGCAAAGTTGTTGGTGGACCAGGAAGTGACATGAACAAGCTCACGTTTGAATATTTGTTTTCTTCTTTTCGGTCTAATAACAGTTATCCTGTCTCTCTCTCTCTCTCTCTGTCTCTCTCTCTCTCTCTCTCTCTCTCTCTGCTTCTCGATGTCTCTCTCCCTCTCTTTCAGCTGCTGGCTTTTCTACAGGGTCTGTTCACCTTCTACCATGAAGGCTATGAGTTGGCCAGTGAGTTTGAGCCCTACAAGCAGCAGCTCCAGTTTAACTTACAGAACGTAAGTGTGTGTGTGTGTGTGTGTGTGTGTGTCTCATGCTGCCGTGCTGTTGACCAGCTGGTTCTGGTCCATCATTTAATGTGTGGTGTTTTTTAGACTCGTAACAACTTTGAGAGCACGCGTGTGGAGGTAGAGAGGCTGATGAAGAGAATACGATCTGCAGAAACTGACATCAAAGCTCCGGGCCGCTGGACCATGGAGGGGTACCTGTACATTCAGGAGAAACGTAAGATTCACACACACTCCTAATTACATGCATGGACCAATACCAGCCAGAGCGAATGTGCGATTCCCTTCACTGTCACACATTACCATGTTGACACACACACTGTCCTGTTGTGTGTGTAGGTCCACTAGGCAGTGCCTGGACCAGACATTACTGCACCTATGAGAAGGGCTCCAAGATGTTCACCATGAGTAACCTAGACAACAGGACAGTCAGCAGACAGGTGAGCGATCATCAGCAACAGTGAACAACCATCCTGTTTGAGTGAAGCACTAAACAGAATAGGTTCGGTGTGTGTGTGTGTGTGTGTGTGCTGGTTCAGAACGGCGTGGTTAGTGGTGGAGCAGAGATGTTCCGTCTGAGGTCGTGCGTCAGGAGGAAGACGGACTCCATTGACAAGCGTTTCTGCTTCGACATCGAGGTGGTGGAGAGGTGAGGGAGGGAGGGAGGGAGGGAGGGTGAGAGGGAGGGAGGGAGGGAGGGAGGGAGGGAGGGGAGAAAAGAGGGAGGGAGGGAGGGTGAGAGGGAGGGAGGGAGGGAGGGAGGGTGAGAGGGAGGGAGGGAGGGAGGGAGGGAGGGGAGAAAAGAGGGAGGGAGGGAGGGAGGGAGGGAGGGAGGGAGGGGAGAAAGAGGGAGGGAGGGAGGGTGAGAGGGAGGGTGAGAGGGAGGGTGAGAGGGGAGAAAAGAGGGAGGGAGGGAGGGAGGGAGGGAGGGAGGGAGAGGAAGAGAGGGAGGGAGGGAGGGGGGGTGAGAGGGAGGGTGAGAGGGGAGAAAAGAGGGAGGGAGGGAGGGAGGGAGGGAGGGAGGGAGGGAGGGAGAGGGAGGGAGGGTGAGAGGGGAGAAAAGAGGGAGGGAGGGAGGGAGAGGAAGAGAGGGAGGGAGGGAGGGGGGGTGAGAGGGAGGGTGAGAGGGGAGAAAAGAGGGAGGGAGGGAGGGAGAGGAAGAGAGGGAGGGAGGGAGGGGGGGTGAGAGGGAGGGTGAGAGGGGAGAAAAGAGGGAGGGAGGGAGGGAGGGAGGGAGGGAGGGAGGGAGAGGAAGAGAGGGAGGGAGGGAGGGGGGGTGAGAGGGAGGGTGAGAGGGGAGAAAAGAGGGAGGGAGGGAGGGATAGCTTGAGGGGCAGATGTGTAGATGGATAGAGGAAGCTCTGCTCTCTGTGCTCTCTGTGATCCCTGTGCTCTCTGTGATCCCTGTGATCCCTGTGATCTCTGTGATCCCTGTGATCCCTGTGCTCTCTGTGATCCCTGTGCTCTCTGTGATCCCTGTGATCCCTGTGCTCTCTGTGATCCCTGTGCTCTCTGTGATCCCTGTGATCCCTGTGATCTCTGTGATCCCTGTGCTCTCTGTGATCCCTGTGATCCCTGTGATCGCTGTGATCCCTGTGATCCCTGTGCTCTCTGTGATCCCTGTGATCCCTGTGATCCCTGTGATCCCTGTGCTCTCTGTGCTCTCTGTGATCCCTGTGATCCCTGTGATCCCTGTGCTCTCTGTGATCCCTGTGATCCCTGTGATCCCTGTGCTCTCTGTGATCTCTGTGATCCCTGTGATCCCTGTGATCCCTGTGATCCCTGTGATCTCTGTGATCCCTGTGATCCCTGTGCTCTCTGTGATCCCTGTGCTCTCTGTGATCCCTGTGATCCCTGTGCTCTCTGTGATCCCTGTGCTATCTGTGATCCCTGTGATCCCTGTGATCCCTGTGATCCCTGTGCTCTCTGTGCTCTCTGTGATCCCTGTGCTCTCTGTGCTCTTTGTGATCCCTGTGCTCTCTGTGCTCTCTGTGATCCCTGTGCTCTCTGTGCTCTCTGCGATCCCTGTGATCTCTGTGCTCTCTGTAATCTCTGTGCTCTCTGCCCACAGACACGGCATCATCACTCTGCAGGCTCTGTCTGAGTCCAACAGACGGCTCTGGATGGAGGCCATGGACGGAAAAGAACCTGTAAGTCAATCAGCCAGTCTGAAAACCAGCCAGTCAGACAGCCAGTCTAAAAACCAGCCAGTCAGAAAAACAGTCAGTTAGATGACCTGACTGATAACCTGTTAGTTAGACAGCCACCCTTCCAGTCACTAATCGGCAGTGACAAACAGATCCAGTGTCTGACTGTAGTGTTTCTGACTGTAGTGTGTCTGACTGTAGTGTTTCTGACTGTAGTGTGTCTGACCGTAGTGTTTCTGACTGTAGTGTGTCTGACCGTAGTGTTTCTGACTGTAGTGTGTCTGACTGTAGTGTTTCTGACCGTAGTGTGTCTGACTGTAGTGTTTCTGACTGTAGTGTGTCTGACTGTAGTGTTTCTGACTGTAGTGTGTCTGACCGTAGTGTTTCTGACTGTAGTGTGTCTGACCGTAGTGTGTCTGACTGTAGTGTTTCTGACCGTAGTGTGTCTGACTGTAGTGTTTCTGACTGTAGTGTTTCTGACTGTAGTGTGTCTGACTGTAGTGTTTCTGACCGTAGTGTGTCTGACTGTAGTGTTTCTGACTGTAGTGTTTCTGACTGTAGTGTGTCTGACTGTAGTGTTTCTGACTGTAGTGTTTCTGACTGTAGTGTTTCTGACCGTAGTGTGTCTGACTGTAGTGTGTCTGACTGTAGTGTTTCTGACTGTAGTGTTTCTGACCGTAGTGTTTCTGACTGTAGTGTTTCTGACCGTAGTGTGTCTGACTGTAGTGTTTATGACCGTAGTGTGTCTGACTGTAGTGTTTCTGACCGTAGTGTGTCTGACTGTAGTGTTTCTGACCGTAGTGTGTCTGACTGTAGTGTTTCTGACCGTAGTGTGTCTGACTGTAGTGTGTCTGACTGTAGTGTGTCTGACTGTAGTGTTTCTGACCGTAGTGTGTCTGACTGTAGTGTGTCTGACTGTAGTGTGTCTGATTGTAGTGTTTCTGACTGTAGTGTTTCTGACCGTAGTGTGTCTGACTGTAGTGTTTCTGACCGTAGTGTGTCTGACTGTAGTGTGTCTGACTGTAGTGTGTCTGACTGTAGTGTTTCTGACTGTAGTGTTTCTGACTGTAGTGTTTCTGACTGTAGTGTGTCTGACTGTAGTGATTCTGACTGTAGTGTGTCTGACTGTAGTGTTTCTGACTGTAGTGTTTCTGACTGTAGTGTGTCTGACTGTAGTGTGTCTGACTGTAGTGTTTCTGACTGTAGTGTTTCTGACTGTAGTGTTTCTGACTGTAGTGTGTCTGACTGTAGTGTTTCTGACTGTAGTGTGTCTGACTGTAGTGTTTCTGACTGTAGTGTGTCTGACTGTAGTGTGTCTGACTGTAGTGTTTCTGACTGTAGTGTGTCTGACTGTAGTGTTTCTGACTGTAGTGTGTCTGACTGTAGTGTTTCTGACTGTAGTGTGTCTGACTGTAGTGTGTCTGACTGTAGTGTTTCTGACTGTAGTGTGTCTGACTGTAGTGTTTCTGACTGTAGTGTTTCTGCTCTCTGCTACAGATCTATACACTACCAGCCCTGCTGAGCAAAAAGGAAGAAAGTGAGTAGCTTGCTCCATTTCTCTCCCTCTTTCAAACACTCTCCCTCTCTCAAACTCTCTCTCTTTCAAACACTCTCTCTCATCCTCTCTCAAACACTCTCTCAGCTTTTCTTTCTCCTTACAACAGGTGTAAAAGATGTGTGTGTGTGTGTTTCAGCATTTCTGAACGAGGCTGGTTTTAACTTTGTGAGGAGATGTATTGAACTGGTCGAGATGAGAGGTGAGTCAGAACTTTTCACACACACTGCCTTGAGGTCATAGTATGTTCCCATTCTACATATGCAACTGTGTGTGTGTGTGTGTCAGGCATCAACACCCTGGGGCTGTACCGAATAGGAGGAGTCAACTCTAAAGTACAGCGACTGATGACCACAGTGTTTGGTGAGGGTCAGCTGGATCGAGTCACGTGTGTGAGGTCTCACTGCATGAGGTCTAACTGCATGAGGTCTCACTGCATGAGGTCTAACTGCATGAGGTCTAACTGCATGAGGTCTTACTGAGGTCTTACTGCATGAGGTCTCACTGCATGAGGTCTTACTGCATGAGGTCTTACTGCATGAGGTCTTACTCCATGAGGTCTTACTGCATGAGGTCTTACTGCATGAGGTCTTACTCCATGAGGTCTTACTGCATGAGGTCTTACTGAATGAGGTCTTACTGCATGAGGTCTTACTGAATGAGGTCTTACTGCATGAGGTCTCACTGCATGAGGTCTGGAGTTCTGACAGAAGGAACAGTTCCCCAGCAGCCAGAAGCTTTTATAAGCTTTAGAATCACTCCAACCAGGAAGTCTGAACCGAAAAGATCTTGGAATCCTGTTCTCAGGTTTAGCTTGAAGCTCCTCATGGTTTAGCAAGGCCAGCATGTTAGCCAGCTAGGTTACTTAGAAGGACAGGTTGCATTCTGAATGTGATGTCATCCCCAGCTGGTAAACCACACCATGACCTGCACCTTGACCCTGATGTCTGGGACAACAAGACCATCACCAGTGGTCTGAAGAACTACCTCAGGTACACACACACACTCACACACACACACACTCTTACACACACACACTCTTACACACTCTCACACACACACACTCACATACACTCTTACACACACTCTTACACACACACACACACACTCTTACACACACACACACTCTTACACACTCTCACACACACACACACACACTCTTACACACACACACACACACACATACTCTTACACACCCTCACACACACACACACGCACACACACACACACACACACACACTCTTACACACACTCACACACGCACACACACACACACACACACTCTTACACACCCTCACACACACTCTTACACACCCTCACACACACACATACACACACACACACACACTCACACACACGCACACTCTTACACACACTCTTACACACACACACTCTTACACACACACTCTCACACACTCTTGTGTCTTGTGTGAATAATATGTGGGAGTCATGTGGTTAAGTGGTTAGGGAGTCGGGCTGGTAATCAGAAGGTATCTAGGTCGAATTCTGGGTTTGCCAACATGATGTTGTGTCCTTGGGCAAGGCACTTCACCCTACTTCCCCCAGGGGGAATGTCCCTGTACTGCTGTAAGTCACTCTGGATAAGAGCGTCTGATAAATGACTAAATGAAAATAACAATATGTGGAATAACTGAATACAAGCTTGGAATGAGATTGGGTCTTTTTTGTTGTGTTTGTGTGTGTGTGTATGGCTGTTTGTGTGTGTGTATGGCTGTTTGTGTGTGTGTGTGTGTGTGTGTGTGTGTGTGTGTGTGTGGCTGTTTGTGTGTGTGTGTGTGTATGGCTGTTTGTGTGTGTGTGTGGCTGTTTTTGTGTGTGTGTGTGTGTGTGTATGGCTGTTTGTGTGTGTGTGTCTCCAGGTGTTTGGCTGAACCGCTGATGACCTACCGGCTCCATAAAGATTTCATTGTGGCTGCCAGTAAGACCTCAACATTTCCTCTGACACCCCCGCCCCCCTCCACACACACACACACCCACACACCCACACACACACACACAATTAACCAGTGGGAGTCAGGTGGCAGAGAGGTTAGGGAATTGGGCAAGTAATCAGAACATTGCTGGTTCGATTCTTGGCTGTGCCAGATTACGTTGTGTCCTTGGGCAAGGCACTTCACCCTGCTTTCCTCAGGGAAATGCCCCTGTACTTGCTGTAAGTCGCTCTGGATCAGAGCGTCTGATAAATGACTACATGTAAATGTACTGTGTACTGTGTACTGTGCCTCCTCCCCTTCTCAGAGTCTGATGACCAGAAGTATCGTGTCATGGCCATCCATGCTCTGGTCCACAAACTCCCAGACAGGAACAAGGAAATGCTGGACCTCCTGACCAATCACCTGCTCACGTAGGGACCTCTGAACCAATCGCCTTCTCACATACTCTAGCCTACATCCAATACCTTCTCTCTCTTGACAGGCCGGCCGATAAACAGGGTTGTGTGTGTGTGTGTGTGTGTGCGTGTGTGTGCGTGCATGTGTTTGTGTGTGCGCAGTGTGTCCACTCACAGTGAGCGCAACCTGATGACAGTGTCAAACCTGGGCGTGATCTTTGGTCCAACGTTGATGAGGTCACAGGAAGAGACGGTGGCTGCCATGATGAACATCAAGTTCCAGAACATTGTGGTGGAGATCATTATTGAGAATCACCACAAGGTGCGCTCAGCTCACTAACTCACTCTTCTGTATTCAGACACACACCCAGCAGTTTCACACTCACAGACACTCGTCTGTTTTCCAGATCTTTGGTGAGGCTCCAGATCCCTCGGTGCCCCTCCCCCAGGTCCCCCCTCGCTCTGCCCCCCGCAGGAACAAGGCCTTCTGTCTGTCATCAGGAAACAGGAAGTCCCGCCTCTACCCGCCCACTCTGTGCTTGGCGGATAACGACAGTGAGTCATGCTTGTCTTGAGCTTTGATGAAGCGGCTAACCCTAACCCTAACCCTAACTCCTCCCAGCCTCAGCAGAGTGAGTGAGGCCTCCTCCTCCTCTAGTGTCCACTCCTTCCAGCCTCAGCAGAGTGAGGCCTCCTCCTCCTCTAGTGTCCACTCCTTCCAGCCTCAGCAGAGTGAGGCCTCCTCCTCCTCTAGTGTCCACTCCTTCCAGCCTCAGCAGAGTGAGTGAGGCCTCCTCCTCCTCTACTGTCCACTCCTTCCAGCCTCAGCAGAGTGAGGCCTCCTCCTCCTCTAGTGTCCACTCCTTCCAGCCTCAGCAGAGTGAGGCCTCCTCCTCCTCTATTGTCCACTCCTCTCAGCCTCAGCAGAGTGAGTGAGGCCTCCTCCTCCTCTACTGTCCACTCCTCCCAGCCTCAGCAGAGTGAGTGAGGCCTCCTCCTCCTCTATTGTCCACTCCTTCCAGCCTCAGCAGAGTGAGGCCTCCTCCTCCTCTAGTGTCCACTCCTTCCAGCCTCAGCAGAGTGAGGCCTCCTCCTCCTCTATTGTCCACTCCTCTCAGCCTCAGCAGAGTGAGTGAGGCCTCCTCCTCCTCTAGTGTCCACTCCTTCCAGCCTCAGCAGAGTGAGTGAGGCCTCCTCCTCCTCTACTGTCCACTCCTTCCAGCCTCAGCAGAGTGAGGCCTCCTCCTCCTCTACTGTCCACTCCTTCCAGCCTCAGCAGAGTGAGGCCTCCTCCTCCTCTAGTGTCCACTCCTTCCAGCCTCAGCAGAGTGAGGCCTCCTCCTCCTCTAGTGTCCACTCCTCCCAGCCTCAGCAGAGTGAGTGAGGCCTCCTCCTCCTCTAGTGTCCACTCCTCCTCATCTCCGGGGCTTCACCATGCACAGACTCGGCTCAACTTCGACACACAACAGACGCTCTTATTCTCAGGAGTGTGTTGGGTTTGAGATCCAGCTTCTTCCTAATGAAATACTGTTTGATGGAGGATTCTTCCTTCTTCATTCTTCTTCCTTCCTTGTGCCATGTCTGAGAAAACCATGAAATGTGACTTTGATTAAATCCACCTCTTTGTCTCCGCTCCCTCCCTCCCCCCCTCCCTCCCCACCCATTTCCTCCCTCCCTTCCCCGCCCCTCCTCTCCACTCCCTCCCTTCTCCACTCCCTCCCTCCCTTCCCTTTCCGCCCCTCCCCGCCCCTTCCTCCCCACCCCACTTCCTCCCTCCCTTCTCCACCCCTTCCCTCCCCACCCCACTCCTCCCTTCCCTGCCCCTCCTATCCACTCCTCCCCTCCCCACCCCTCTCCTTCCTGCTCCCCCCAGGTGATACTTTCAGCAGCAGCCCCAGCAGCACTCCTCTAGGCAGCCAGGAGTCTCTCTCTTCTCACTCCTCGGAGCAGAACGGCTTCTCAAAGACCTCCCCCCCGTCCTCCCCCTCCTCCCCCCTGGCCCTGTCCTCCACCGCTGCCTCCCCCATGTCGGCCCAGCTCCCTCCCCCCGCGCCTCCCTCCCGGTCCCCCTCCAACTCCTCCCCTAACGAGCGGGAGGCCAAGGCCAGGGCGGATGTCCCTGCCTTTCTGTCCCCTCGCCCCCCCAGCACTACCTCCTCAGCTTCTGCTCGGTTGGCCACAACTGCGCGCACCTCCTTCTGCTCCTCCACCTCCTCCCTGCAGCCGGCGGCAAGCACCAGCCCACCGTGCCAAGCTGCCCCCTCTTCCTCCCCGGTACTCCACAGGACGCCCTCCTGCACCTCCTCCCCTGCAAAAGAGCCCAGGGCAGCTTTTCAGAGCTCCTCCGGCGCCCCTCCCTCTCTCCATTTCTCCCCTGTTCAGCGCGCCTCCTCCTTCAGAGAGAGCAGACCACTTCAGAGGAACTCCTCCTCCTCCCTGAAAGAGAACACACACACCCTGGTCCACCGGACCTCCTCCTGCAGCTCCTCGACCCTAAAGGAGACAGGAGGAGTCGGGGGCACCTCCCCTCCTCAAAAGCAGCGTGCGGCCTACCGGACTCCCTCCTCCTCCTCCTCGCTGGCCCCCTACCGGCTCTCCACCTCTTCCTCCCTCACCTCCCTCCATATCTCAGAAGGTAAGGCTCTCCACCTCTTCCTCCCTCACCTCCCTCCATATCTCAGAAGGTAAGGCTCTCCACCTCTTCCTCCCTCACCTCCCTCCATATCTCAGAGGGTAAGGCTCTCCACCTCTTCCTCCCTCACCTCCCTCCATATCTCAGAAGGTAAGGCTCTCCACCTCTTCCTCCCTCACCTCCCTCCATATCTCAGAGGGTAAGGCTCTCCACCTCTTCCTCCCTCACCTCCCTCCATATCTCAGAAGGTAAGGCTCTCCACCTCTTCCTCCCTCACCTCCCTCCATATCTCAGAAGGTAAGGCTCTCCACCTCTTCCTCCCTCACCTCCCTCCATATCTCAGAAGGTAAGGCTCTCCACCTCTTCCTCCCTCACCTCCCTCCATATCTCAGAGGGTAAGGCTCTCCACCTCTTCCTCCCTCACCTCCCTCCATATCTCAGAAGGTAAGGCTCTCCACCTCTTCCTCCCTCACCTACCTCCATATCTCAGAGGGTAAGGCTCTCCACCTCTTCCTCCCTCACCTCCCTCCATATCTCAGAGGGTAAGGCTCTCCACCTCTTCCTCCCTCACCTCCCTCCATATCTCAGAGGGTAAGGCTCTCCACCTCTTCCTCCCTCACCTCCCTCCATATCTCAGAGGGTAAGGCTCCCCACCTCTTCCTCCCTCACCTCCCTCCATATCTCAGAGGGTAAGGCTCTCCACCTCTTCCTCCCTCACCTCCCTCCATATCTCAGAGGGTAAGGCTCTCCACCTCTTCCTCCCTCACCTCCCTCCATATCTCAGAGGGTAAGGCTCTCCACCTCTTCCTCCCTCACCTCCCTCCATATCTCAGAGGGTAAGGCTCTCCACCTCTTCCTCCCTCACCTCCCTCCATATCTCAGAGGGTAAGGCTCTCCACCTCTTCCTCCCTCACCTCCCTCCATATCTCAGAGGGTAAGGCTCTCCACCTCTTCCTCCCTCACCTCCCTCCATATCTCAGAGGGTAAGGCTCTCCACCTCTTCCTCCCTCACCTCCCTCCATATCTCAGAGGGTAAGGCTCTCCACCTCTTCCTCCCTCACCTCCCTCCATATCTCAGAGGGTAAGGCTCTCCACCTCTTCCTCCCTCACCTCCCTCCATATCTCAGAGGGTAAGACACACAAGCACGTCTTACAGAACAACAAAATCCAGTGAATAGCATGAAGTATAACAGGAAGTGGCTGGTTAATGAGCAGAGTTTGACGGTCTTGTAGTCTCTTCTTGTCTTCTTCTGCTCGGTCCTGTTTGGGTTTGATGGTTTTGGGTTCTAGCTGGTTCTGTTCTAGCATGTTCTCCTGTGTTCCTCCCCAGACTACCAGAGTTGCCATGGTTCCGTGCAGAGTCTCATGTCGCTGGATCCCAGAGATGCCACCCTGACACGCAACACTAACGGCTCCCACACAGCAGACCTCCCCCTCACACACTCAACAGCCTCCAATGGCTATCAGAGACCTGGATCAGTGTGAGTCTGCTGTGTGTGTGTGTGTGTGTGTGTGTGTGTGTGTGTGTGTGTGTGCGCGTGCGCGCAGTGTGAAGTATGTCTCAGGTTATTGACTCCTTCTTTGTGTGTGTGTGTGTGTGTGTGTGTGCGCACAGTGTGAAGTATGTCTCAGGTTATTGACTCCTTCTTTGTGTGTGTGTGTGTGTGTGTGTTCCAGTGTATCCTCCAGGGCGCTGCAGTGTGACAGTATAGGAGGCCCCCAGACCAGGGGAAGGTAGGTTACTGTCTAAATCACAGTTTACATGAGACCATTTTTGAAAGATTTTGCTAAATTCATCCGACTTTACAATGTTTTTAGCAGCCTGATGCTGCTGTAGTCTTTCTGGCCTCGTGGCTGCAGCTTTTTGACACTTCAGTTTGCTAATATGCTGTGGAACCATTGTGCAGGGCAGACTGCAGCCTTTTGACTTCTTCTCTCCACACACACTGGCTCCCAGCTTGGTGCCTGTAACCTTGGTGCCTCAAACACTGCTGACTCTCCCCCCCCCCACCCCCATGTCTCCCTCCCTCCCCCACCCCCATGTCTCCCTCCCTCCACCCCCATGTCTCCCTCCCTCCCCCCACCCCCATGTCTGTCTCCCTCCCCCCACCCCCATGTCTCCCTACCCCCCCACCCCCATGTCTCCCTCCCCCCCCACCCCCATGTCTCCCTCCCTCCCCCCACCCCCATGTCTGTCTCCCTCCCCCCCACCCCATGTCTGCCCCCCCCCCCCCCCCAGGGAAGCCAGGGCCCTGTACTCCTGTGAGGCTGAGCACAGTCATGAGCTCAGCTTCCCCCAGGGGGCGCTCTTCTCTAACGGTGAGTAAAGCCGGCCAGATCCTTCTCACTACAGCCCAGTAGGCCTGTCCTCAAGGACCCCACTGCCCTGCATGCTTTCAACATTTCCCTGCTCCAACCAGTACCTCTCCCACCATGTGTACCACGCACTGAGAGTAGGGCACCAAGGTGAGGGCACCAAGGGGTGAGGGGGCACCGAGGGTTGAGGGGGGCACCAAGGGTTGAGGGGGGCACCAAGGGGGTCACCGAGGGTTGAGGGGGCACCGAGGGGTGAGGGGGGCACCGAGGGTTGAGGGGGGCACCAAGGGTTGAGGGGGGCACCGAGGGGTGAGGGGGGCACCGAGGGTTTAGGGGGGCACCAAGGGGGGCACCGAGGGGTGAGGGGGGCACCGAGGGTTGAGGGGGGCACCAAGGGTTGAGGGGGGCACCAAGGGTTGAGGGGGGCATCAGGTGGTGAGGGGGGCACCGAGTGGTGAGGGGGGCACCATAGTGGTGAGGGGGGCACCGAGGGTTGAGGGGGGCACTAAGTGGTGAGGGGGGCACCATAGTGGTGAGGGGGGCACCATAGTGGTGAGGGGGGCACTAAGTGGTGAGGGGGGCACCATAGTGGTGAGGGGGGCACCATAGTGGTGAGGGGGCACCATAGTGGTGAGGGGGGCACCATAGTGGTGAAGGGGGCACCATAGTGGTGAGGGGGCACCATAGTGGTGAGGGGGGCACCATAGTGGTGAGGGGGGCACCATAGTGGTGAGGGGGGCACCATAGTGGTGAGGGGGGCACCATAGTGGTGAGGGGGGCGCCAAGTGTTGAGGGGGGTGATGGGTTCATTTGAAGTACGGTGTGTTGGAGCAGGGAAACATTGCAGGGCAGGGGGGGGGGGGGGGGGAGGGGTCCCTGAGGACACTGAGGACCCCACCTCTAGGCAGCCAGGTGCCTCTAGTACCACCCCATCACCTAACCCTGTGTGGGGGGATGAAGGTAACGTCCACTTCTCTGTCCCCCAGTCTACCCGTCTGTGGAACCCGGTTGGCTTCAGGCGACACACAACGGTAAAACCGGCCTAATACCAGAAAACTACGTGATCTACATGTAACCACAACAAACGCTCCGTATTGTGTTCCCTAACGGTATGTCTAACTAAAAGCCTGTTCACATATAGCTTATGTGAGTGTATTATGATAATAATGTATTATGATAATAATGTAGTTCTGTAGTATTATTACCTGGCTGTGTCTTGGTCTTCTATAGCAGCAGTTACAGTACAACTGTAAGCATGTTTTTTTTGTTGAGGATCCAGGAATTATTGTATTTTGTTAATGTTTCTATTCATAATAATCTGTATGTGAACGGTACAGAGAGATTTTTACCCTTAACTGAAGAACGATCAATAATGCTGACGTTTGTGATAAGGGAGTGCCTGTACATGAGTCGGTATGGCTCTTCTAGCTAGTATTCATGTTTTATTTTGGAACACTGTATTAGGCTGTTGTTAAAGGGTAATTGTTCTGCCCTGGGCAACTATTATTTGGTACTATTTGGTACTCCATTTTACACAAACTCGTACATAGACACTAATGTATTATTGTCTAAAACAATAACACTGACTTTTCAGCTGGTTGTAAAAATGATCTGTATTTAATCACTGTAGATGTCTATATGAAGTTTTATGATGAAATATTTAAAGGATTTTTTTTATACAAAGTGCTCACTAATAAAGTATATTGACACTGCTTTTGGAACGTTGTGATTTTAATAAATATAAAAAGCGACTGAATTACACACGTATGAAGACTTTTAGTACAAAGCAAAGATCTTGTCTGAGACTTAGAAGAGGCGTTGGGCAAGATTGTAGCCTGTGTAGAATATGAATGGGTGTTGAAACATGTCTGTCAGAAGTTACACGACTGAAGCCTGTTCATGGACCTGCAGTACAAGTAAACTAGTCAAAGTAAACTTGTAAACACATTTTACAGGTCTGATTGTTTACTAGTCTACAAACTTACAAATCTGAGCTGCACCAATGTCAGGAGTGTGTGTGTGTGTGTGTGTGTGTGTGTGTGTGTGTGTGTGTGTGTGTGTGTGTGTGTGTGTGTGTGTGTGTGTGTGTGTGTGTGTGTGTGTGTGTGTGTGTGTGTGTGTGTGTGTGTGTGTGTGTGTGAGAGAGTGTGTGAGGCTCACTTTGTGTTCATGTTGGGCCCTTTCTCCCCCAGCCTCCTCAGTAAACCCTCCAGCTCTTTCATGGTCTGAGACTTCTCCTCCAGGAGCTCGTAACGCAGGCTGGAGATATCCTGCTTGATCTCCTTCAGCTCACCTACACACACACACAAACAAAACACAACACACACATGTTTCGAACACACATCACCCAGAAGAGCCTCTCAAAAGGTGCAAGTCTCGTACCTTCGTTAATCTCATCGTTTTCTTTATCCGTCTGGGCTTTGATGATGTAGCGCTTTATCAGTCTTTTCATGATCTTCTGCAAGAAAAACAAAACAAACGAGTGGATTAAGCCTTAGAGCCTTCATGTTTGTTTTACTGTGAGATTTATTCATGTAGGAAACCAGAGCTAAACCCTGTGATGTCATCTAGCAGCTGGTTCCCTACCTGGTATCGTGTAGGAGCAGTTGAACCACTGTAGACTTTGCTCTCTCCCAGCTGGGACACACAAGACAGGAATACTGCAGTTAACCACACAAACCTCCAATCTGATGCACAGCCCATTCAGTCTGTACTTGATGTGCGCTGTTGGAGCCTTGTGTTTGTGGCCACTGGGGGGTGCTGTACGTTCTGTGGGCCTTGAAGTCTTAATGTTGACAGTTCAAAGAAAGGAGGAAGTTGCCGATACTTGACCAAGGGGAGTGAAAATGTCAGAAAACAGCTTGTGTTTGTCTGCTCCAGAGTATTTTAAAAAGCTGTAAGTAACCAAAATGTCCTTCTGTTGTGCTGTGCATGTGACCAAAATCCCTTTAGGTGTGTTTGTCTACCTGGCTGAGCTGTGAGTACCTAGGTGAGCTGTGTTTGAGAACATCATTAAGCTGTGTTTGTCTACCTAGGTGAGCTGTGTTTGGGTACCTCATTAAGCTGTGTTTGTCTACCTAGGTTAGCTGTGTTTGGGTACCTCATTAAGCTGTGTTTGAGAACATCATTAAGCTGTGTTTGAGTACCTAGGTGAGCTGTGTTTGGGTACCTCATTAAGCTGTGTTTGGGTACCTCATTAAGCTGTGTTTGGGTACCTCATTAAGCTGTGTTTGGGTACCTCATTAAGCTGTGTTTGAGTACCTCATTAAGCTGTGTTTGTCTACCTAGGTGAGCTGTGTTTGGGTACCTCATTAAGCTGTGTTTGGGTACCTCATTAAGCTGTGTTTGAGTACCTCATTAAGCTGTGTTTGTCTACCTAGGTGAGCTGTGTTTGGGTACCTCATTAAGCTGTGTTTGGGTACCTCATTAAGCTGTGTTTGGGTACCTGGTTGAGCTGTGTTTGGGTACCTGGTTGAGCTGTGTTTGGGTACCTGGTTGAGCTGTGTTTGGGTACCTCATTAAGCTGTGTTTGGGTACCTCATTAAGCTGTGTTTGAGTACCTGGTTGAGCTGTGTTTGGGTACCTCATTAAGCTGTGTTTGAGTACCTGGTTGAGCTGTGTTTGTGTACCTCATTAAGCTGTGTTTGGGTACCTGGTTGAGCTGTGCCCCCTCAATAACCGGGTTCCGCTCCACCAGGTGGTGCAGCAGCAGAGATCGTACACATGTGACCAGGCCCAGGGCAGCCTTGGGGCTCGGTACCAGGTTGAAGGGCACAGGTAGAGTCCTGCCCTCCTCAAAGTAGGTGAACCACAGTTTGGCACGTGCAAATTTCCATTCCACATCGGCGTCATCCTACCAAGAGAGAGAAGAAAGAGAGAGAACAGAGAGATACAAGATACAGCATTCTTATAAACAGCTGTCAAGCCCTCTGGTTAAAGCCAGCGTGTGTTATACAGTACCTCAATCTCCTGAAAGGAGCTGTTGATCATGGCGATGAGCATGTTGAGCAGCACTATCACCATGGTGACGTTGTACACCCCATACAGCACGTACCCAATGTTCTCGATGAACTTGTGCCCGTTGTTAATGACGACCGACTTCACCTCCGACAGGCCGAATATAGCCCAGAACAATGTCTTGAAACTCTCCTCCAAGCTGGGGGGAGGGAGGGAGGGAGGGAGGGAGGGAGGGAGAAAAGGAGGGAGAAAAGGAGGGAGAAAAGGAGGAAAGAAAGGAGGGAGAAGGTGGAATGGAGCAAGACGTACGGGGGGGGAACTTTCAAGAGGAAACTATAACTCATATTCAAGGAAGGACGCGTGTCTCCTACACATGAGGACATAAACAGCAACTATCAATCTGAAGCGCTGTGTACAGGGATGGCGCCAGCGGACCATTCCCTGTGTGTGTGTGTGTGTGTGCGCGTGTGTGCGTGTGTGCGTGTGCGTGTGCCTTACGTGGTAAAAGCATCGTTCTGTTTGGCACCCAGATAGTAGGAGTACAAGTTGAACATGCCGATCATAAACGCGAGGAAGACAAGGATGAAGATGACCATGAACTTGAAGATGTCCTTGACCGTCCGGCCCAGCGAGATCTGCAGCGGCCCAAAGCTTTCATTGGCTGGGAGGATGTAGGCGATGCGGGAGAAACTCAGCACCACGGCGATGGCGTACAGACCCTCGGAAACCAGCTGGGGATCCGATGGCAACCAGTAGAGACGGGCTGGAGGGGAGGAGATGGATCTGTTGTTTACAATGCTGCTTTTTCTGTGACTGAGAGAGAAACTGCTCCCCAAATAGTAAATGGGGGAGATGGAGAGAGAGAGAGAGAGAGAAAGAAAGAGAGGAAACAGGGTTTCTTTTTGGCGCCTGTGAGAAAGTGAGGAATACAGAGAGGAGCAGCGGGTGAGAGAGATAGAGAGAGAATGAGAGGAAGGGAGGGCAAAAGAGAGAGAGGGGAGAGCGAGCCTCACCCAGAGTGTAGTAGTGGATCTCTGGAGGCAGTGTAACATTGGAGAGCGTGGTGTAGTGCTGGTGGACGAAGGTCTGAGCTGAGCGGGCCAACTGGAAGGCTGAGAAGCGGGAACTAAAGGAGGCCAGGAAAATGGCTAGCATGCCAAAGTCCAGAAAGTTCCACGGTTCTAACAGATACTCTCCTGGTCCCTGGCTCCAGATCTCCTTCACCTCCGCCCAGATCATACCTGCAGGAGGGGTTAAATAGCGGTGTGGTGAGTGAAGGAAGAGGAGAGAAGAAGAGGGGGGAGAAGAACAGAGGGGAGGAGAAGGAGAGGGGAGGAGAAGAGAGGGGAGGAGAAGAGAGGGGAGGAGAAGAGAGGGGAGGAGAAGAGAGGGGAGGAGAAGGAGAGGGGAGGAGAAGAGAGGGGAGGAGAAGAGAGGGGAGGAGAAGAGAGGGGAGGAGAAGGAGAGGGGAGGAGAAGAGAGGGGAGGAGAAGGAGAGGGGTGGAGAAGAAGAGAGGGGAGAAGAGAGGGGAGGAGAAGAGAGGGGAGGAGAAGAAGAGAGGGGAGGAGAAGAGAGGGGAGGAGAAGAAGAGAGGGGAGGAGAAGGAGAGAGGGGAGGAGAAGAAGAGAGGGGAGGAGAAGGAGAGGGGTGGAGAAGAAGAGAGGGGAGGAGAAGAGAGGGGAGGAGAAGAGAGGGGAGGAGAAGAAGAGAGGGGAGGAGAAGAGAGGGGAGGAAAAGAAGAGAGGGGAGGAGAAGAGAGGGAAGGAGAATCTGGTGGAGAAGGAAATATGAAATTGCAAGCAAAACATTGTCCCCCCATGTCTAATTATAACAATAATAGTGAGTTTATGTGAGTTTCAAAAGTTCACTCAGTTTATGTGAGTTTTTTCTTTTAGAAACCCCACTAGCTGCCCACTGACCCATGACCCAGGATATGATGAGGATCTCCATCCAGGTGAAAGGTGTGGTGGTCATGCGGTAGAGAAGCAGGGGGTCTGGCTCAGACTGCTGGGGGTCAAGGTGCATGCCTGGCCGCAGGTGAGAGGTCATGTTGGGCAGGAGAGTGGTTCCTGCAAAGCGGTCGGCAGCGTTGAGCACCAGCAGGCACAGGAAGATGGTGAAGGAGGAGGCGTGAGCCACAAACTTCATGAAGGGGCTCCTCATGACCCTCCCCACCTGAGGGGGAGCCACAGAGAAACAGGAAGGAGATGAACTCAAAGTATTCGTCTTCTTCATTCATCCTTTCATATATCAACTATTTACTTTTAGAAACATGCACAACAAATACCACATAAACATCCACAATGACAAACAAAGAGCCCAATGCACATAAACACAAGTTTACACGACCAGTCCAAAGTTCATTTGAATGAGAATGAGTGTTCCAGACTTTTGATGGTTTGGCATCCTTCCAAGCAGCACAGTCAATGATCCACAGTTTCTGTGCGTGGTGGCTAACTGTTTATATTTATGTTCCAGAACATTCAGTTGCTGGACCTATAAGAACCCCTTGTACTTAGTGGGTCATCCAGGGGGTACGTACCCGGCTGCAGGGGGCCACCCAGTAGGCCAGGGCCAGACCCGGCAGACCCACAGCCACGCCCAACACCACCAACAGCTTGACCGCAGTGGTCTGCTGTCTCAGACCAGGAAGGCTCTCGTACCAGATACTCAGCAACTGCTGCTGACAGTTTGGGTGGGCTACAAACTGAGGGAGGGAAGGGAGAGGTGAGACCATGAGCCAGAGGGAGCGAAGGTCGTTTTTTTAGGCTACCCACGGTGGAGTTAAAAACCTAGACAGTCTTTATTAGATTTGTCTCTGATCCTGGAGAGGATGTTAATGGACTACAGGAGGGTGTGTATTAGCCTGTCAGTCTGTGTGTGTGTGTGTGTGTGTGTGTGTGTGTGTGTGTGTGTGTGTGTGTGAGTCAGACTGCCTGTTTATCTGCTTGCCTGCTTGTCTCCCTGCAAACCAAATCAGTGTTTTGCACGTTTGCCCTCTGACCTTCTTGACCTCGTACTTGATGGCCAGTTTGAGGCGTGTGAGTGAGGGTCGGCTCGGAGGTTCGTAGGTGTCGTCACTGTCCGTATCTCCGCTCAGGATGGCCTCCACCTCCTCCGTGCTCCGACACAAATCCAGCAGACCCACCAAGTAGTCTTTACACTGACCCGACAGGCAACAGTAGTCATTCTGCACAGGGGCATGGAAATGGGGGGGGGGGGGAGAGAGATATTCATCCAACAAGCTTGTGGGTTCAGTTGTGTGTGGCTGTGTACAGGGAGAGTTAACAGTGTTCTCTAACTGTTCTCCCACTGTTTATCCACCTTGAATTCCTTTTCGATGTTGGCCAGCACAGCCAGTTCATTGCTCAGCTCCAGGGCAGCCAACACTGGGTCCTCATTGGACAGGGAGAGGTAGGCGGGACTGGCGAGGCCTCGGTAGGCGTTGATCCGCGAACGTGAGTGGCTGAACGAGTCGTACTGCTGTTGGTAGTTACAGGAGTCGCAGCAGCAGAAATAGTCATGGGGGGGGTCGATGCGAGCCCCTTTACCCAGCAAGGTGTGAACGATCTCATACTCCTGACAGTGGGCTGCCAGGATCACTGGGGTCACATCATGGGAAAACCTGTGAGGACACATACACACTCAGACACACTCAGTCACACTCAGGCCCAACAAGTCACTTCCAGTCTCTAACCATTAACTCCTAACCCTAACTCTCACTCATTCTAACCCCCCCCCCCCACACACACACACATTCTCACCGTGTTCCATCCTCATCATAGGCGTAAAAGTCGTCCAGCATGTCGGCCTGGGAGGGGCTGGCTACCAGACGGCGTGTGTTACTGAATGAGGGGTGACCGAGAAGAGCTTCAGTGATGCGGATATAACCCTTACCTGAGGAACACACACAGGGTTTCTGATCACTTATGTGGGATGATTGTCCAAATGATTGAGGTCTATGTCAGTGTTTCCCAACCCTGGTCCTCAGGGAACACCTGTCCTGCATCTGAAGAGCTGGATAACAACACATTCATTTGAATCAGGTGTAGAGCAGGAAGCTGAGGACCCTGAGGAACCTGAGTAACCTGAGGAACCTGAGGGGAACCCTGAGGAACCTGAGGAACCTGAGGACCCTGAGGAACCTGAGGAACCTGAGGAACCTGAGGGGAACCCTGAGGAACCTGAGTAACCTGAGGACCCTGAGGACCCTGAGGAACCTGAGTAACCTGAGGACCCTGAGGAACCTGAGTAACCTGAGGAACCTGAAGGGAACCCTGAGGAACCTGAGGACACTGAGGAACCTGAGGGGAACCCTGAGGAACCTGAGGACCCTGAGGACCCTGAGGAACCTGAGTAACCTGAGGAACCTGAGGGGAACCCTGAGGAACCTGAGGACACTGAGGAACCTGAGGACCCTGAGGAACCTGAGGAACCTGAGGGGAACCCTGAGGAACCTGAGGAACCTGAGGAACCTGAGGGGAACCCTGAGGAACCTGAGGAACCTGAGGACACTGAGGACCCTGAGGAACCTGAGGAGACTGAGGAACCTGAGGAACCTGAGGGGAACCCTGAGGAACCTGAGGAACCTGAGGGGAACCCTGAGGAACCTGAGGACCCTGAGGACTCATAGACACATAGAACCTAGACCCTAGACCGTAGACCCTGGTCTATGTGGCCCCCAACTGGTGGCATGCAGGAGGCTGTTTTACACTCTGCAGGTACACATGGATCCCTTACTGATGGCCAGAAGGAGGGCGTCGCCTATTCTCGCTAACTCCTTCTTCCCCAGGAGCAGCTCTGTCACCTCCAGGTGCTCATTAGCCACTGCCAGCTGCAAAGCATTCTGGCCCATGTAGTCCACCGCGTTGACGTTGAGACTGGGCATGTGCGAGAGCATGCGCCGGACCTCAGGAATGTTGCCGTACTCTGCCGCATCCAGGAAGCGCTGCTCAGCCTCTGATAGGCTGATGGAAGGAGCCGAGAACATGTAGGCGGGGCCACGCAAACCACGCTGACGCTTAGCGATGAGCTGACGTGCCGAGAGCTGTCGTTCTGTGCTGCTGCGACTGTGACAGGGGCACAAGGAAACATATCAAGACACACTGTCCACAAACACTATGTCCACAAACACACTGTCCACAAACACACTGTCCACAAACACTATGTCCACAAACACACTGTCCACAAACACACTGTCCACAAACACTATGTCCACAAACACACTGTCCACAAACACTATGTCCACAAACACTATGTCCACAAACACACTGTCCACAAACACTATGTCCACAAACACACTGTCCACAAACACACTGTCCACAAACACTATGTCCACAAACACGCTGTCCACAAACACTATGTCCACAAACACTATGTCCACAAACACACTGTCCACAAACACACTGTCCACAAACACTATGTCCACAAACACACTGTCCACAAACATAATGTCCACAAACACACTGTCCACAAACACTATGTCCACATACACAATGTCCACAAACACACTGTCCACAAACACACTGTCCACAAACACTATGTCCACAAACACGCTGTCCACAAACACTATGTCCACAAACACTATGTCCACAAACACACTGTCCACAAACACTATGTCCACAAACACACTGTCCACAAACACAATGTCCACAAACACACTGTCCACAAACATAATGTCCACAAACACACTGTCCACAAACACTATGTCCACATACACAATGTCCACAAACACTATGTCCACAAACACTATGTCCACAAACACTGGTAACTTGCAAGGTAGGAAGTCATTCATTGCACAAGATTTTTGGGTGAACTATGAAAGAAAGAAATAGAGAGACAGATCAAACTGTACAGTAACATCAGGATGATACTGAGAGCATTCCTACTAAAAAGGGAATCAAGGAACGGATGTTTTCAGTCTGTCTTTAGTTTTGTAAATGATTCCATTTTGAATTAGGAAAAACCTTGGTCAACTTGTTCCACCAAGTCATCACTGAATGTTGATTCTTTGTTGCTTCTTTTCCCTGAGGGGGTGAATCTGTTCCACTTACCCAGGATGGGATCCATAGAGGTGGTCTTCTCCTAAATCCTCGTTGACCAGGAGGTTGTCACGGCTCCTCACCCTGCCCTCAGCACTGTGACCAGCTGCCCGGCCCTGGTGATCCATTGCTGACCTTCTATGATTCATCCTCAAGTCGACCGACCGACCGCTCCCAGGTTCTACACAATCAGTCTCTCGTGCCCAGGGTCCTTGACATGTCTGGAAGTCTCCCTCCCTCTCTCTCTCTCTCTCTCTCTCTCTTTCTCTTTCTGTCTTCTCTCTCTCGCTCTGTCTGTTTCTGAGTCTTTCCCTCTGTCCGTCAGTGTCTCTCCCTCTCTCCTTCTCCTCTAACTCTCATTTTCCCTTTATCTGCTTACTGTCATTGCCACCAGCCCCAGTGAATCCGAGGTGAAGTAGTCTGTTGAAGCCTCGCTTGACATCTGGAAGTATGAGGAGAAACAGAAAGAGCGTGTTTAGTTGATACGAAACATTTAACCTGGTGGATTATCCATGAAACAGAACGGTCTTACCAAGTACATCCCTAACCCTAACCCTACGTATATCCCTAACCCAAAGTACATCCCTAACCCTAAGTACATCCCTAACCCTAAGTACATCCCTAACCCTAACCCTAAGTACATCCCTAACCCTAACCCAGTCTTACTAAGTACATCCTGTGTTCCAGAATATTATCAGCACGCCGCTTCTGTTTGCCAGTCTATTGTGTGGAGGAATGAATAACAAAGCAGTGCTGAAAAACTGAAGGCCCTAAACACTTAGGTGAGCTTACATTCTGTTCTGACACTTTAACAGTCACTAAGCCAGTTAAACATGCTTAGTGAGTGTGTGTGTGTGTGTGTGTGTGTGTGTGTGTGTGTGTGTGTGTGTGTGTGTGTGTGTGTGTGTGTGTGTGTGTGTGTGTGTGTGTGTGTGTGTGTGTGTGTGTGTGTGTGTGTGTGTGTGTGTGTGTGTGTGTGTGTGTGTGTGTGTGTGTGTGAGAGAGTGTGTGTGTGTTAGAGAGAGAGAGAGAGAGACATAGAGAGAGAGACAGAAAGAGAGACAGAAAGAGAGAGATATATAGAGAGAGACATAGAGAGAGAGACATAGGGAGAGAGACAGAGAGAGAGAGAGACATAGAGAGAGAGACATAGAGAGAGACATAGGGAGAGAGATAGAGAGAGAGAGAGACATAGAGAGAGAGACATAGAGAGAGACATAGAGAGAGAGCTATCTCACAAAGAACTGCATTTGAGATTCCTCTGGGTTTAAATTCCCAGAAGACGCTGCTTCCTGTGTGCTCCTGCGCAGATCCTGGTCCTTAGTCAGTGTGGGAAACTCTCCACACACACACTGTCACACACACTGTCACACACATGTACACACTGTCTTCCTCTGCGCATTCATATGTGTCTGTGTGTGCGTGGTGTTCTGGAGATATCGTGTATAACTTGTGGTTTAAGGTAAATCAGAGAGGATCATGGGACATCAGGGTCTTGATCCCTGGAAGTCTGTTTGCATTTTTCACTGTGACCTTTTCAGACATACTAAATGTAGAAGCCTATTTTTAGCTTGTTTATCTTATGTTCGAATACTTCCACAGGGCATCACTGTTCTCTTTCAACCATTTTCTCTTTCTCTCTTTTTCCTTCTATCTGTCCATCTCCCTCTCTCTCTCTTATTAACCTGTCCTATTTCAATTAAATAGAACTTACCTCTCCTTGTTCACATGCAATGTCATGGAACATTTTGTATCTTTAACATCAAATATCTTGCTGTTCTTCTAACCTTTGTCAGACCCAGACTATGGTTGCTATGGAAAGGGAGGCCCTTGGATACGGTGAGTGGATGAGTTGATAAATAGGTGGAGCCTAAGTGGTGATGTCACTCGGGTGAACTTTTATTTAGTCTTTCTCTGGGTGGAACAGGCCTAGCTCTAAATATAAACACTGCCATTTCAAGCATACACATGCACACACACACGGGGTCCACTTGTATACACAGGTTTTGGATTGTGTGTGCGTGCGTGTGGCCTTGGTTAATGCAACACCATTCATTATCTGTGGAATAAACACACAGCTAAGGGACCACCCAGTCAGCTTGAGCTCTCCTGCATCACCAACAGAACATGCAGCAAAAGCAACACACAAACACACAAACACACAGGGGGAAGAGTCCTCCAGGTTGTGAAGGCCACTGACTTCTCCCAGCTGTCAGTTTGTTATGCAGACTCTGGTTTGAGGCCTTTCTAGAAGTTTCTGTCTGGTTCAAGTCGAGTGTCAGAATGAATCAAAGCATCTGATCAAGTGAAACCAGCAGCTGTTAGCTAAACTGCTTTAGTCTCCTGTGTTTCCCTCAGACACACAGAACGCCACCTGCTGGAGGAACTATATAACAAAACGCACAGCTGACAGAGGTCAGATTGTTTTATTGTTATACAAATAAACATGTATTTTTATTATCTTGCGGTTCTATTTATCTTAGTGCTACACTTAGCTGACAACAAAAACTAGTCTATTATGTTGTCCCTCTCCTCCTCCCACTCTCGCTCCTTCCTTCCGTCTTCCCTCATTCAGTTATTTGTGGCAATTCTCCGGATCTTCATGGTGACAGAGCGGATGTTGTGTGGCACCCCGCTCCTCGTCCACGTGTCCCAGCGGATGTGAGCCGTCTCCTCCCCCCCCCGGCCTGGTTCATCCTGGGGGGAGCTGTTGAGGTTGGCCAGACCGCACTGGTTGAACCACCAGCCTGTGTGTTGGTGCTGAGCGCTGCAACTCTCCACCGTCTTGTTGCCGATGGTGCAGAATGGGAAGCAGCCGTCATTGTCCACGTCCAGCGTGCTGAACGGAGCCGTGTCCTGGTTCTGATCCTGGTCGTAGCCGCGGAACGCGTCGCCTGAAGGTCAAAGTCGTTTTTAAATCGTAGACTTAATCAACCGAAGATAACCACGCTACCACAACTGGAACCTCGAAGAACACTTCATTCAACCACAAACACAGCTTGAAATCCAGTATTATTTGATTATTTATGAGTGGGTTGGTGTGTGTGTGTGTGTGTGTGTATACCTATACCTGCACTTCCCGCGTAGCGGCCCAGGTGTATGCTGTAGAACTGCGTCTCGTTGTCCAAACGGAAGTCGTCATAAGATACATAGGAGGTGGTGTCATCGTAAGAGACCAGGGCGATGTGAAGCTGAAAGCGAGCTTCCTTCTGGTTAACGATGTGGAAGGTCTTCCTCAGGCCGAGCCAGTGCTCTCCTACACACAGTGTATGTGTACAGAGTATTACATTGGAAACTTGGGAATGAACAGTGGTCAGAACAGTGGTCCCACACAAGTGTCACAGTTCTCTGTCTACTGCCTTGTAACCCAGAGTGACCTGGAAGGTGTCCGAAGCCATCAGCATAGTCTGCCCAGGGTCGCTTGAAGTCCGTCAGCCCATCTGTCCTCCTCTGCATCACTGTCCAGCCTCCACCCATGTAGTCCATCTCACAGAACACCTGGAGGCAACGCATGAGACAGGACATGTTGGCGTGTGTGTGTGTGTTTGTGTGTGCAGGCATGTATCTGTGTGTGTGTGTGCAGGCGTGTATCTGTGTGTGTAGGTGTGTACCTGTGTCTGTGTGTGTGTACCTGTGTGTGTGTGTGTCTGTGCTTTTCTGTCTAGTTGCAAATCTGTCTCTAGGTCTTCATAGATGTGTCACCTACATGTGTGTGTGGTTTATTCTTGGGAGAACCAGAAGTCCCACAAGAACAGCAAACTAAGGAAAACACCATCTTAATTGGAACTGAATTGTGGCTCGTCACAAGTCACAGTAAACAAATATGCACATGCGTGTGTGATACCTCGAAGGCAGTTTCCGTGTTCTCTGGATGGATGATGTATATTCCACTGGGGATCTTGGGAACCACTGGACCCAGGCTGTCTTTAATATCACTGCAGTCTCTCCCTGGAGACAACACCACGGTCACCATGGTCACCACGGTCACCATGGTCACACCATGTTGACAGAAATGATCTAAGGTCCTTCAATACAAACTGGCTGACCATTATGGGCTAAAGTTAGGATTCTCTAAAAACATTCCTCATTCCAACATTATCTGAGGTCAGGCCAGCACTGCCGGGTCCTGGACAGATGGACGGTCAGACTAGGCGTCTGGTGGGACGTTACCGTGAGATGGGACGGGCTTGATGGAGAACATCTCACTGTTGCTCCTCTGGACCTCTGAACTGAGGGTCTGCACTTTGGACGTCAACTCGGTCACCTGGCAACAACACGCAGCCCTGAGTGTGTCTGCATGCTCGCATGTGTTGTGTGTGCGGGGGAGGGGGGCAGGGGGAGCAGGGGGGCAGGGGTAGGGCAGGGGGGAGCAGGGGGAGCAGGGGGAGCAGGGGGAGCAGGGGGGCAGGGGTAGGGCAGGGGGGGCAGGGGTAGCAGGGGGAGCAGGGGGGCAGGGGGAGCAGGGGGAGCAGGGGGGCAGGGGTAGGGCAGGGGGGAGCAGGGGGAGCAGGGGGAGCAGGGGGGCAGGGGTAGGGCAGGGGGGAGCAGGGGGAGCAGGGGGAGCAGGGGGGGCAGGGGGGGCAGGGGGGCAGGGGTAGGGCAGGGGGGGCAGGGGTAGCAGGGGGAGCAGGGGGGCAGGGGGAGCAGGGGGGAGCAGGGGGGCAGGGGTAGGGCAGGGGGGAGCGGGGGGGCAGGGTCGTACCTGGCTGGTTAGGAACTCTAAGGTTCTTTGCTGTTCCTCCATGACGTCTCGAATCAGTTTCCTGGTGCTTCTCCCGTAAGCTACCAGAGACTGCTGCAGGTGTCCTACACACACACACACACACACACACACACACACACACAGTAAGCTACCAGAGACTGCTGCAGGTGTCCTACACACACACACACACACACACACACACACACACACAGTAAGCTACCAGAGACAGCTGCAGGTGTCCTATACACACACACACACACATACCCCACACACACACACACACACACACACAGTAAGCTACCAGAGACTGCTGCAGGTGTCCTATACACACACACACACACCCCACACACACACACACACACACACACACACACACACACACACACAGTAAGCTACCAGAGACTGCTGCAGGTGTCCTATACACACACACACACACACACACACACACACACACACACACACAGTAAGCTACCAGAGACTGCTGCAGGTGTCCTACACACACACACACAGCTGATGAGGTGGAATGTCACCACAGAGTGAATGCTTCTCCTCTCTCAGCAGCTTCGCTGTGATGTCACAGGGGATAGAACAGCCCTCTCGGCCTCCTGCCTGGGACTTGTAGTTTTTCGCCAGCGCTTCGGAAAGTTCTTCCATGTTTGCCTCCGATTGGTTCCGACTGGTTCTGCTCTCTGGGTCCTGGCAATAGGGAGAGACACATAAAATTTGATGATGAATGGGATCATAAATAATCCACACACAAGATGAGTTGGAACCACATGAAACATAACATTAGCGAAAGAACTCTCTCTGTTCCCATAGGGTAAATCTATCATTCATGCTCCAACTGAGGTCAAATAATGACATGGTCATTAGAAAACCAGTTCTGATATAGGGATTCCATTTGATTAGTCACTCCCCTTAAAATTGTTGGGGGTAGTGATTGAATGAGTAGTGTAGTGATTGAATGAGTTAAATTTGGGCATGTGTACCCCTGATCTGCAATACTCTGAATTTACCAGTGACATCATTATGGAATGTTGATCAATGGAAATACAGCTATCAGCAATAATTGTACAATGTATACAGAGACCTTTTGAATAAATAACCACTGTTACATATGTCAAGCTTTTGTCTGTTTTGTCTTGTTTTAAAGCTGCTCTAACTAAACCAGTGGACCTTTAACTTTAGAAGATTAGGAGACCTTCCAACAGATGGATGGAATCTTGCACGACCATAAACCATCATTAGACAGCTGATGATGGACTCGTTTGTTGGACTCAACGATGACACCTGCCGTTCTGCTAAAGACCTTGACAGGTACACTAGATCATTCCTGGATTTGGAGCCCTGGAGTTAGACAAGAGTTCAGTGTCGACATTCTTTCTAAAGCAGCAGTCAGTTTAGTCCAGGATAGGAACCAAAGACACTTACTGTGTGGTCAGTAGAGATGTTGAGAGAGGCAGGGAGGTGAGGGCAGAGGAGCAGAGTGAGCACAGTCAGCCACATCATGTCTGTCTGACTGCTGGTGAGCCAGAATCCAGATAACTCCAGGAATCTCCCACGCACAGACCAATGAGCACCCTCAGCTGAACTCGACTCTCCTCTTATACTCCTTCTCTATCTCTATCTCTTGCTTGCTGTCTCTCAACCTGTTTTCCACTCTCTCTTTCTCTCTGTCGCTCTCTCTCTCGCTCGCCTGTCTGTTTCTCTCCCTACTTCTCTGCGTCTTTATCTTGACAGACTCTCTCCCTTGGCCTGCTCACTTCTCCACCCCCTCTTTCTTCTGTGACTATGTCTGACTCCACTTTCTCCTCAACTCTCTCGCTCTCTCTCCTCATCACCCCTGCTCTCCCCTAATAAAGTCCCATGACAGAACAAGCCTTTGGTCTTTCTGTTAGAGAGAGAGAGAGAGAGAGGGGGGGGGGGGAGCGAGAGAGAGGGAGAGAGAGGGACAGGGAGAGAGAGAGAAAGCAGCAGACAGCTCCATAACTTCCCAACCTTTACTTTGGCAGTGCCTCTGCTGACTGTGGACTAGTGGAGCCTTGTGGTTAATGTCTGTTTCCAGAGAAGATCTTAAAGCTTTGGTTGAGGGGCAGCCCAGGGTTAGTAGCTTTGTACAGCAATGTTATTGCACAGCTGTGACTGAGGCTGCATCCTGCCTCAGACATGAGAAACAGATGTAGCAGGGAAACGGGACACCTCAAAGTGTGTGTGTGTGTGTGTGTGTGTGTGTGTTACCAGAACAGAGGGAGGGATCTGCCAGTGGTGTTAGAGAGGTGTGTAAAGAAACAAAGGAAAACCCAGACCTCATGTCTTGGTTCACCTATATCCCCTTTCATCCACTCAGACAACTCAGTTTATTGGACCAATGACCCGTGTTCATTAGACAGCAGTAAACTATGCAGCTCTGAGCTCCTCCACAGTATCAGTACCAGATGGAGCCAGCCTGTTTGCTGGTACCCAGGCAGATAAGCACAGCCCATGGAGGGGGAGGGGGGGAAGGGGGGGGGGAGCCACCATTCTGAGCCCCTGGAACTTTATATGTTTGGTGAATGGAATGTGCGAGGCTCAGAGGCCCAGAGGCTCAGAGGCTCAGAGGCTGCTGGGCCTCACATGTGTTGTGTGTGTGTGTGTGTGTGTGTGCGCTGTTACACACTCTGGTAAAACCCACATCACACGTGGGAAATAGTAGACATGGCAGCCAGGGACGTTTGTAGGATTGAAAGAAAGGGGGGGCTTAGCCCCTGGCATTTTCTGTCGACGGGGGGGGGGGGGGGGGGGGGGGGGGGGTAGTCGTACCGCAGACCGATGTGAGCCAGCCAGCGATTCCCAAAGACATCCGTTTTTCACTAGTTTTTCGAACTTGTGGGTCACATTTTTGACGCTCAAGTGACCGACATTTAACCGAGAGCATCTGGTAATTTTTCGAAATAAAATATTGTTATTAATTATCGTGTTTCTTCGGCGGCCCGATAATAATCCCGATAATTATTTAGGGGGGCTGAAGAACATTTAGGGGGGGCTTCAGCCCCCCTAAAACAGGGCTAACGACGCCCATGATGGCAGCCATGATGGGTGTATTGGTGCACAACTGCAGTCGATTGCGGTTTGTTTAAGATGTTTCAAAAACTAGAAATACGTTTAGTCATTTTAGCAGAAGCTCTTATAGCTAGAGCCAGAATTTCTAAAAATACTTGATGACGTTAACTGGTTAACTGACGTTAACTGGCATGGGCTGCAAAACGGTAAGGTCATTGTCAAGGTGACGAGTAGTTGAACTTCTGACACTTATTATGTCATGTTTATGAAGGGTGGCGCACGTTGGCAGCCTGATGACGTCATGGGGTTACTGCAGCGCGTCGCTATAGCAACAAGTACACAACAGGCAAAATGGCTGGAGAGACGAGCTCAAGTAAACTTGTACAAAGGTTTACTTTCAGCCTTCTTCCGTTCAAGACATTCTCATTCCTTGAGGAGAGACAAACATTACAACTCTTCCTGAAATGGTAATTTTTTACATTTAATATACGTATAGATATTTGCTATATTCGTTTGATATGGTTCGTTGTTAGCTCTACCTAGCTGTAATACAGATCAATATTCTTGTGCATTATAGGTCCATGTTAGGGAGGATCTCAGTTCAAGCATATAACTTTGACCAGAGCTTCTATCCTTACAACAGTAAGGACTTCACTCTGGTAAGACCCCCCATGTGGTGATGCATCTCTCCTAGATGGATAGAATGGACTGAGACTGGATCTCCGTGACTCAGAGGGTCTCTGTTGTCTCCAGAGCTTCTTCCAGGACCCCTGTGTGCAGGCCAGCCTGAGGAGGATGGAAGCTGGGCTATGGCAGCCTCTAGGTATGTTACCACCGTGGGCAAGGGGGGGGGGGTTGACCTAGATCTGAGGGCCACTGTCCTGAAGGGTTTACATGTTTCCCTGCTGATTCTAATGGATGGGTCATTATGAGGCTTCAACAGAACCTGCTAATAGTAACAACCCTTCATTAGAAGTAGGTGTGCTGGAGCAGAGAAACATCTAAAACACACTGAGTCATGTGTTGAGTTAGTAATCAGAAGAAATAGTCATCAGATTTGAACCCTGGCTGTGGCTACATGACGTTGTGTCCTTAGTCAAGGCACTTCACCCTACTTGCCTCATGTCCCTGTACTTACTGTAAGTCTCTCTGGCGTCTGCTAAATGACTTCATGTAAAATGTAATCATAATCAGAGTTTGTTTTATTCTTTATATTTTTAAATATGAAGATTACAAAATAAAAAGCAAATGGGTAGGAATGGATATATACTACAAGGGGAGGGGAGTATGTACATAGTAGTGCAATTGTTCAAAGTGAAAGCCTAAAACTGGCTTGTGCAGTAGCATTAACTGGATGTTGGTGTGGGGTTATCTAACGCTTATTAGCGGTGCCGCTTAGTCCCATTAGTGGTCACGGGTGACAGGATCCCAGTTACTTTCAGGTCTTATACGTACATGTACACTTTTAATAAGAATCCTACGCACAGTTTTATAAATGAGACCCCAGGTCACCAGGTTGTCCACCTCCCCCCTGTAGTCAGATTCATACCCACCAGAGATGAGCCCGATCAGGGTGGGTTCATCTGCAAACTTCAGGAGCTTGACAGATGGGTGAGTGGAGGTGCAGCTGTTGGTGTACACAACTGCAGTAATGTAAAACTGTCAGGACAGTGGCCCTTGAGGACCAGGATTGGAACCCCTGGGCTAGCGTCACTTCTACACATCCATCCTGTGTGTGTGTGTCTGTGTGTGTGTCTGTGTGTGTGTCTGTGTGTGTGTCTGTGTGTGTGTCTGTGTGTGTGTCTGTGTGTGTGTCTGTGCAGCCTACTGTACTGTACTTTACTATGCTTGAAATCACATTTGAGCTATGGAGACCTCTGTCCCTGTGTCTACCGTCTGCACCAATCACAATGTGTTTCCACTGTTCATTGTGTTCCCAGACAGCCCGGTGGTCTCCGTAGACGTGGAGGTGGTGCCATGCAACAGCGTTTCCATGGAGATATTTGACCCGCTGTACTCCAGCGGAGTCCTGAGGTCGTCTGGAGAGATTGTCAAGTGTCTCCATGAGGTTCATCCAGACTACGATGAACTGAGACGGGTCTGTTTGTCATCTTCTGCACACACAGGACCAAACACTCATGCACAGGCCTTCACTGTCTTTCAATATCACACACACAAAAACATCAACCATCATAATACAGCGGATGTCCAATCCTGGTCCTCAGGAGCCGCTGTGATGGTTGGGAGGTGTTTCTGGAGGCCTAACAGAGGTAGTAAAACAGGTAGTAAAACAGGTAGTAAAACAGGGTATTTTGCTGCCTCCTCTAGATGCTACAGGAAGAGGACTCCGAGCACTACAACGTCATTGGCCAAGAAGAGCGAGCTGAGTTTTTGTTCCGCCTTTTCAAGCACCTGTGTCTGGGAGGAGAGCTCTGTCAGTATGAAGACACCATCACTCCCTACATCGACACAACTAAACACATCTACAAAGATCTAATCAGGTACATGTACCCCCAGTCTCAAGGAAAATAGGCTGCATTCAAAGTACACTTCACTACATAGCGCTACAACAGTTGATCGAACACTAGATACCTGCATGGTTGTTGAGTGACCGGCTTGTGTGTTGTGTCCAGTGTCCAGAAAGAGACTGAGACCAAGAGGATCTGTGTTGTCTCGACTGTGCTGAAGGTGTCTGCCTGGGTAAGTAGTTCCCACGAGCCCAGACACTTTAATAAATCATCGATTGATAGAGGGAGGGAACAAGAATAATTCAACATGAATTTCCTCTGAGAGGAAACGTGTTGTATAGCACAGAACATAGACACATGTTAAAGACACGTCAAAGTAAACAGTCAACAATCATCCCAAGATTGTCGATCGCTATCACCAATATCAATCATTCATTTCATGAAGTGTCACGAGAAAAAAGATCCAAAGACTCAAACCTGAAGACCTGATCAAGAAATGAATGAATCTTTTCTGTTTCACTCCAGCTCCTGGTACTGAGCATACACATGTAACAGTCCTGATGCACAGCTAGGAGAAAAATTACCAAGTCCCTCTGTGAAAGGACTCGTTACTCCCGAGTCTTATAACGATTCATTCATTTTAATTGAATTGTTCATCAA
This sequence comes from Neosalanx taihuensis, assembly GCA_030340665.1. Lineage (NCBI taxonomy): Eukaryota > Metazoa > Chordata > Actinopteri > Osmeriformes > Salangidae > Neosalanx > Neosalanx taihuensis. The sequence continues at coordinate 93,407 of CM059310.1, read as the reverse complement.
CGACACATCACTACAAAGGAGAGTACAGTGATAACAGACTGGTAGAGGGATAAGATCCCCAGGAACGATTGAGGGAGTGAGCTGGTGTCTCGTTTGCTCCTGCAGGACGAAGCTGGCCTCTGTTACCCCGGGCCACGGGAGGAGGAGCAGACATTTTCCTACCTGATCATCGACCCTTGCAGACGCCACGTGTTCGTCTTCCACCACTGTCACGGCGTGGGATCCTTCAACCTGTGACGTCCACAACTCTGCTACCAGAGAGAGAGCCGCCCTGCTTAACCCTGCTAACCTTAACCCTGCTAACCTTAACCCTGCTAACCTTAACCCTGCTAACCTTAACCCTGCTAACCTTAACCCTGCTGTGACCCGCCCTGCTGTGACCCGCCCTGCTGTGAACCGCCCTGCTGTGACCCGCCCTGCTGTGACCCGCCCTGCGCTCCTGAAGTGCCATCTAGGGCCTTGGGTCTGCACGGCCACTAGAGGGCGCAATTAAGCCTCAGCATCATTGGAAAGGGGAGGTGTGTGTGTGTGTGAAGTGTGTGTGTGTGTGTGGTTTGTGTATGTGTGTGTGGGGAGGGGGGTGTGGTTCTCTCTGTCTGGGAATTTGCCAGATCAGGCACGTTCAGAGCCTGTCTCAGCTGAGGGTTCCCATTGCGTAACTCTCTCTCGCTGCTGCCTCAGATGGTAAATAATGGATGTGAGGGGAACAGCCTAGGTAGCTCTATTCAAATGGTACTGATTGACTTGTGTCAGATCTGTGACTTTATGGGGGGTGGGGGTGGGGGGTGTTAGTTAGAAAAGCGAGTATAAAAGAGTTCCATGTCTGCCAGTCATCCAGATCCACACCCACATTTGTGACCTGCTCTCCTCTTCCTTCCACCACTGATATAACAGGACTAAAGGGTTAAGGCAGACAAGACAAGGCTTATATTCTAATTCAGTCTAAAACAGTCTAAAGCTAAATAAAACAGTCTATTGATGTAAGAAGAGACACACAGATGCTTTGAAGTGACAATAAAAGAGATGTGGAAGAAACGTTCCATAATTGTCATCAATTAGTCCAACTTGACTTGCATCATCAAGTATATCCCGCACAATACATGTACCTTTAGTGCCTTCATCCCTAGTAAAGTGGGGGTGAACATTTAGGTAAAGGTGAACAATACTGAGAGAGACCTCAGAGAAAGTGAGACCTCATCATCTATGTCAGAGATGGGACAGAGAGACTTGCTGTGTCTTTAACTCCACCCCGCCCCTGGATCACGGGGCCGCAGGAATCTCTACTACAGTTTAGACAAAGTTTCGGGTCGGTCTGCCAAACTGAGATTTATATCGTGTGTTGTTCATTCCACTCTCTGTAATGATATGTTGGTAATCCTTTATTTAAAAGTACGTTTTCGAAGACTTGCATTGGGATTTAGTCACTGTTTCCACGGGATTTGAAGCGAAACGATCTTCTGCAGAAGAAAAAAAATCTGTCTGGCAGTTTGAAGGTATGCGGGACGTCCAACGTGTTTTCCACAGTTGATTTTGACAACAAAACAAGTTTAAAACAAATTCATGACAGTTTCGTGTCGGTAAAACTTATACCTCAATACAATATATATAATCAAGGGGGAAATAATAGTTTTCCGTGTTCAGAACTAAGAAAAAAAACTGCTTGTTTGTAAGAAAAAGAAGAAAAAGAATTTGGATCGTCTCAGTCCAAAACTTTTGGGCGTCTCCCAATCCAAGTGGTTTGATTGGAAAAGAACTTTTGGATTAATTAGAAATAATAATTCCTGAAAGCATGGACGCGCAGCAGAGCGCGCCTCCGGCCGGGCAGCAGGTCGTGCACGTGCGCGGGGATTCTCAGACGGATCTCGAGGCGCTCTTCAATGCTGTGATGAACCCCAAGACCGCGAGCCTGCCGCCCTCCCTGCCAATGCGCATGAGGAAGCTACCAGACTCCTTCTTCAGACAGCCAGACCCCAGATCTCACTCCAGACAAGTAAGACATCCCCCCCCCCATCATTTCCTGGCTGACTGCTCTAAGTAGGGCACCATCATAGGGGCACCATAATAGGGGCACCATCATAGGGGCACCATCATAGGGACACCATCATAGGGGCTCCATCATAGGGGCACCATCATAGGGGCACCATCATAGGGGCACCAGAAGGACAGAGTAATGATGGTCCAGAACAGAGTTCACATAGTGGGAACTTTACAGTCAGGGGCACATCTAAAGTCAGGGGCAGACCTTCCCCCAAACTGGACATGGAATAGTTAAGGATAATTCAGTTGAAGGTTTTTGCCATAAACTTAAATGGTTCATTTTTGTGTGTTTTGTAATTCCTCCTTGTGTGTGTGTGTTTGTGCTCCTCACACTAGGCTAGTTCAGACGGGAGTGTGTGTGGCTCCTTGACGCCTCATCACGTCCGTGCCCACTCCTCTCCTGCCTCGCTGCCCATCAACATCCTGTCCACGCCGCCAGCGGTCGCTGTGGCAACACAAGCCCTCCCTGATGACATGCCCCTCCCTCCAGGCTGGGAGATGGCCAAGACGCCATCTGGACAGCGCTACTTTCTCAAGTAGGTGTCAGCCTGTCCGTATACCTGCCTGTCTGTCTGTCTGCCTGTCCGTATACCTGCCTGTCTGTCTGTCTGTCTGTCCGTATACCTGTCTGTCTGTCCGTATACCTGCCTGTCTGCCTGTCTGTCTGTCTGCCTGCCTGTCTGTCCGTATACCTGCCTGCCTGTCTGTCTGCCTGCCTGTCTGTCTGTCCGTATACCTGCCTGTCTGTCTGTCTGTCTGTCTGTCTGTCTGCCTGTCTGTCTGTCCGTATACCTGCCTGTCTGTCTGTCTGTCTGCCTGTCCGTATACCTGCCTGTCTGTCTGTCTGCCTGTCTGTCTGTCTGTCTGTCTGTCTGTCTGCCTGTCCGTATACCTGCCTGTCTGCCTGTCTGTCCGTATACCTGCCTGTCTGTCTGTCTGTCTGTCCATATACCTGTCTGCCTGTCTGTCTGTCTGTCTACCTGTCCGTATACCTGCCTGTCTGTCTGTCTGTCCGTATACCTGCCTGTCTGTCTGTCTGTCTGCCTGTCTGTATACCTGCCTGTCTGTCTGCCTGTCTGTCTGTCTGTCTGTCCGTATACCTGCCTGTCTGTCTGTCCATATACCTGTCTGTCTGTCTACCTGTCCGTATACCTGCCTGTCTGTCTGTCTGTCCGTATACCTGTCTGTCTGCCTGTCTGTCTGTCTGTCTGTCTGTCCGTATACCTGCCTGCCTGTCTGTCTGTCTGTCCGTATACCTGCCTGTCTGCCTGTCTGTCTGTCTGTCCGTATACCTGCCTGTCTGTCTGTCTGTCTGTCTGTCTGCCTGCCTGTCTGCCTGTCTGTCCGTATACCTGTCTGGCTGTCTGCCTGTCTGTCTGTCCGTATACCTTCCTGTCTGCCTGTCTGTCTGCCTGTCCGTATACCTGCCTGTCTGTCTGTCCATATACCTGCCTGTCTGTCCATATACCTGCCTGTCTGTCTGTCCATATACCTGCCTGTCTGCCTGTCTGTCTGTCCATATACCTGTCTGTCTGCCTGTCTACCTGTCTGCCTGTCTGTCCGTATACCTGCCTGTCTGCCTGCCTGTCTGTCTGTCTGTCTGCCTGTCTGTCTGCATGGTTCTTAGTAGTGACTTGTCTGTCTCATCAGTGTTCTAACCTTTAGCTTCTGCACAGTCTGGCTGGAAGTTAGCAACATGCTCCAGTAGTAACATAGAGCAAGTGTGTGTTGCATTACTAGTAGAGCAGGTCCTGATTAAGGGTGCGTTCACAACTTATTTAGCAGGTTCCACTGGTTCCACTGCTACAGAAGACAGACCGCTCACTGTGTGTGTGTGTGCTTATAGTCACCTGGACCAAATCACAACATGGCACGACCCTCGCCTGTCCCACCTGCAGACCAGCACAGCTCCTGTCTCCAGCCCTCCACCTCACGCCCACACGCTCGCCAACCCTGCGCCCGCGACACAGACACACAACACCAGCACGGAAATAGGTACGCCCTGCCCCCCCCCTCTTCCTCCCATACCCTCACTGTCTGCCCCCCTCTCCTCCTCCTCTTCCTCCCATACCCTCCCTGTCCCTCCCCCCCTTCCTCCCATAACCTCCCTGTCTTCCCCCCCCTCTTCCTCCCATACCCTCCCTGTCTGCCCCCTCTCCTCCTCCTCTTCCTCCCATACCCTCCCTGTCCCCCCCCTTCCTCCCATACCCTCCCTGTCTTCCCCCCCCCTTCCTCCCATACCCTCCCTGTCTGCCCCCCTCTCCTCCTCCTCTTCCTCCCATACCCTCCCTGTCTGCTCCCCTCTCCTCCTCCTCTTCCTCCCATACCCTCTCTGTCTGCCCCCCTCCTCTTCCTCCCATACCCTCCCTGTCTGCCCCCCTCTCCTCCTCCTCTTCCTCCCATACCCTCCCTGTCTGCTCCCCTCTCCTCCTCCTCTTCCTTCCATACCCTCTCTGTCTGCCCCCCTCCTCTTCCTCCCATACCCTCCCTGTCTGCTCCCCTCTCCTCCTCCTCTTCCTCCCATACCCTCTCTGTCTGCCCCCCTCCTCTTCCTCCCATACCCTCCCTGTCTGCTCCCCTCTCCTCCTCCTCTTCCTCCCATACCCTCTCTGTCTGCCCCCCCTCCTATTCCTCCCATACCCTCCCTTCTCAGCTCCCAAGCCTAGCTCCCCCTACCCCCCGCCCCCCCGCCCCCCCAACCTCTTTTTCTCCTGTGTCACTGAGTTAGTAACTGTGACGTACCCCTCTCTCTCGTCCCCTCCTTCCTCACCGTCTCCCAACCTGCAGACCCAGATCAGACCAGCTAGCCCCTAGTAGTACCTGCCCCCCTGCTCCCCCCCCCACCCCCACCCCACCCTGTCTACACCCCCAAACCACGACACACAGAAGGGACAGACACAGGTCAGGAACAACCTTTTTACGCCTCTCCTCCTTTCCCTTACGAGCCACCTGTATGGGATTGTTTCAACACGTCCCCCTTAATGACTTGAGAGCGCCAGGTGAGATTGGGGGCTCATTGCGAATTCCAGACTTTTGGGACGGTTGATCTGGTGCCCTTGTTTCCGGGGCAACCTAAATGAAGTGCAGCTCTAGTATTTGGCACTGGTCCAGCTGGGGGTTTGTTTGTTTGGTAAGAGTGTGTGATGCTGCTGTGTAGGTCCCCTGCCAGAGGGGTGGGAGCAGGCAGTGACTCCTGAGGGAGAGGTGTATTACGTCAACCACGCCACCAAGACCACCTCCTGGCTGGACCCACGTATAGGTAACACATACTTTCATGCACTCAATCACACAAGACTCAGTTTAAATCAGGGCAAAAACCAAACTAGCCCAGTGTTGTTCTGACCAGCAGATGGCATCATTCACCAAGTTCTGCAGGAAAGCTGGCATGTATAATGATAGACAGTAGAGGGCACTAAAGATAAGATAATCCTTTATTTGTCCCAGTGGGGAAAATTGCTCATTGCTGTTCAGATGACTTCAAACTAAATGACCTCTTATGTAATTTTACTTTATTTGACTATGTGCAATATTCTTTACACGCAGTAACTTGGCTGTGTGTCTCTCATTACTTCTTCATGGCAGCAGCCATCACACTTAACTTACTTTATATATTATGTAACTATGTTATGCTCTTAGAGCCTCATCTTTACATTGATAGGATTCCCTGTATCTTGTATTTTGTAGATTTTAAAATTGTTCCTATACAATTTACTATTCTTAATATACTATACTATTACTATACTATTACTATACTATACTATTTACTATACTTAATATACTATAATAGTTTATATATGCTATGTATAAATTGAGTACTGTACTGTACCCTGATGCTGTTGCAAACTGCATTTCCAACTAAATCCAACCAACCCCATGAAATGCTAAGAGGCAAGATGATGGATTACCGTCTTCAACTTGTGTGTTTCAGAACTCCAAAGGGAAGGATGTGACTCACTAACCTGTTATATTAAGCACAGCTTGGTCTCATCCTGCACTGTTGTCAATCTCAGCCTGTCAGTGCTCAGCCTCAGTTTATCTTTCCCCAGCCCAAAAGGTGAACTCCAACCTTGTTGGTATGGCAACCCAGCAAAGACAACAGCAGCTGCAGGAGAGGGAAAGACAGAGACACAAACACCAGGACCTGCCGCAGCCAATCAGAATGCAGGTTAGAAGTCTTTGAAGCGCTTGTACGATCCTCCAGTATTTCGATCACATTTGACAGCAACAGGAAACAGTGAGAATTATGAGGAACTAAAACTCCATGTTGTTTGCTGACTCGTTCTTGGATTGGCGTTGCACAAACGTACGTCTCCCAGGATGTTGTTTTAAGGAATCAGCTTCCTGCCAGCATGGAGCATGATGGGAACACGCAGAACCTTCCTCAGGATGGCAGGAACAGAAACTCTAACCACGACTCTGCTCTTAATGGGTCTGTTTACCTGTGTTAGCCTAAAAGACAAGATTTTGGCAAATAACATCGAGTACGCTGTGGAAATGACGTTTTGTGTGTGTGTGTGGCAGGATTCACTCCCGTAACGAGAGCACAGACAGTGGGTTGAGTGTGAGCAGCTTACCTCGAACCTCCGACCACATGCTCAACTCCGTAGAGCATATGGACACAGGTAATACCTGATTGCAGTTTAGAACATGCCGAATGCTGAGTCCCATTTCACCGTGAGCTGATGTCCTCCATCATGTTCTCTGATAGGTGACTCCTCCCTGCCCACCGTGCTACTGGAGACCAGACCTGGCCTGTGCATGTCTAATGAGGGGGAGGAGCTAATGCCAAGCATACAGGAAGCTCTGGATTCTGATATCCTGACTGATATGGAGACTGTTCTGTCAGCATCACACATGGATAAGGACAGTCTGCTCACTTGGCTATAGACACCACACACACACACACACACACACACACACACACACACACCAAACTATCATCTTACATCTGCCTGTGAGCACACACACAATCTTTACCTGGTCACAGACGTGTGGAGATCAACCTCCTAGATTTACTCAGTCCAGTAAATGCTCCCTTCCTTCCGCCTACTTTACAAATGCATTTGAACAAACTTGTTTTCCATTGTGGTGTTTCCTCTTTGGACGCTCCTTTCTGAGCACATGTCCAGGCTGTCCTGGTAAGGTATGGGTCTGATCAGATATGAATATGTTACCTCTTCTTTACCATGAAGAACAAACAAGACTCCATTGCTGGAATTCTTTTCCTTGTACTGTCCGTAACATTTTGTCACTTAAGCATCCAAACAACTTCCGCCACTTTGTTTCTAATGACCATTTCTTCACAGTGTGTGTATATATATTATATTTTGTTTGAAATTTTGTATTTGAAGTATACTGTATTATATTTTATCAGTGGTTTAGTGTTAAAGCTTTTTTAGTTCTACACATCCATTGGAATTTTGTGATGGGAAATGAGAGTATGCTGCATTTTCAACCACACTTATCCTTGTATTGGGTTATCTGGTTTTATTTAGTATGTTTAGAAGCAGTTTCCTCATTGCCTATTTGAAGGTTCTTACTCATCAATCAAGTTTAGACAATAATATCTCCTTGACATTGCCTAAGTTGACATTTTAGTGTTTGCATGTTTAATAATGATTGTTTTTGTGTTATTGTCTTCCTCTGAGTATTATTGAAATAACACACGTATATATATATTTTTATATTAAGTATTATTGAATTCTTTATGCATGTATTGTATATTGTTGCATTTTAGTTCTAGGCAATGTAATCCCTTTTGAATTAATTAATAAACCGTTGATACATTTTTGGACACTAATTGTCGATGATAAATTATTATAATTTGTATTATTAACATATTAACAATATGCACGACACTTCTCAGTGGTACAAATATAAATTAAATGTAATTACATGTGCAGCTCTCCCACGTGATTTACAGGAAGACAGGGACTTTCCCAGCATTGTTGGCTCTCATTTTCGCTTCGTCAGGATGAGACTCAGTGTTTATATGTAATGATGTCTGTTGTCTGTTTCGTGGGGCATCTCGACAGGTGAGCATGAATCAGTAAGAATATTTGTATTTTAATTGTATTGTAATGTATATTACGTTATGTATATTACTGTATTATTTTTAGTTTATGCTGCGCCTGTCGTCTTTGAATGTACCGGAAGTAGATGACGTCATGGTCTTTCTGTCCCAGCAGGAAATAAACGAATTTTATCAACTGAAGCTGTGAAAACGTCTATTAAAGACAAAAACAACGTCTAATAAAGACAAAAACAACGAACCAACATTGGTAAGTCATCGTCCGTCAGGCATAATTATCCCCTTGACCAGTTTGGCGTCGATATAAAAGCAGAACGTCTCAAAATGAATTCCAGTTTGGGTTTGAGCAGGCCTAACCCTAACCTTTACTGAAATAACTCAGATTATTATGATATAAAACACTAACTGAAGCTGAGGCATATGTGTCCATGTTTAATAACATCCTACATTCATAACCCTATATGTTAGGACTACGTACAGTATCTGCTACATTAGATATGAATCTCCAGGGCGTCATTTTAAACGTTCGTTCTCCAGTTGGATTTTTCTGAAAATCTGAAGTGCTGTTCCTGTCGTTAATGATGTTACAGATAACAACAAGGTTTAATATTGGGCCTGTAGTTTAGAACAACATGGAAACAACATGTAACTAAATCATACTATGAACAACATGTAACTAAATCATACTATGGGCCATAGCTACATGTGGCTAACTGCAGTTTCCCCACTGAGGGTTAAATAGAGGAACTTGTCCTCCCTGTGGTCTTCCTCACTGCAGTGTCATAGCAGCTGGTTAAAGGATCTAGATAACTCCTACAGTTACACATTAAATGACATGACATGTAGTCATTTATCAGACACATACAGGCTCAAGGACTCCACGCCATGTTGGCAGGACTATGTTGGCTAATTCTCTGTGTTTTGTTCCTCAGGTGCATTGTTCCAGAAACATCTATCTTAGAGGAACATCATTGTTATTTCGTACTGGGTTTGTAGTTTTCTGCCATGGAAAGCTAAGTTACCTTAGAGGGGATGTCCTAACTAGGGGGGGAGGTTTGATTTGGCTTACCCAGTGTGTGTGTGTGTGTGTGTGTGTGTGTGTGTGTGCTTTAGCTGTGTTATCATCATGTTAGCTTTATTTCCTGATGATTCATGTATCCTGTTGATGATGTCTGACTATGTGCAGTTAGAATGTGTGTCTCACTTGAGGACAGAAGCTACTTCTGAGCACTCCGTGCTCGTGGATCCAGGATGATCGTTCCAGAGGAGGAATCTTTCCGTTTTTACATTGCATGTCCATCTTTTTCAACTGTCACATCAGTTTCACCATTCAGAAAGAATGCTTCAGTATTGCTGGAATCTGGAATTGTCTTCAGATGGAGCGGAATAACAACCAGTCCAGTTCCAGCTGGTCCACATGGTCGATCTACTATGGAGAGCAGTTCAACAATGAGGAGGGGAATAGTTTAGACGAGGATGATGGAGGGGCTGTTTCAGCTACTGAAAAAGACCAAGAAGTAACCGACATGAACATATTTGTTCTTTTGTTTGTTTTCCTACTATCCTACTTTCCTACACATTTGGGTGAATCCATGTCTCATCCATGGCTTTATCAAGCCCATTCTGTTTTCCTCTTCTACCTTTTTGGTTTAACTATCTGTTTCCCATGAGTTCAGTTTGTTCAGTTCAGTTAAAAGCCTAATTGTGTGTGTGTGCCGTGCGTGAGTACTGTGTGTGTGCTGTGCGTGAGTACTGTGTGTGTGTGTGCTGTGTGTGAATATTGTGTGTGTGTGCTGTGCGTGAGTACTGTGTGTGTGTGTGCTGTGTGTGAGTACTCCTGGGTATCGTCAAACCTCCCCCCCAAAGGAGGGCATCCTTTCTTCTTGTCTTGTTAAATCTTTCCAACTAAATAAAAGATTGATACAAGTTTTGAAAATGACAACTCTGCCACCACAACTCCAAAACAACCCGTTCCTTATGGCTCTGTGTCGTAACGGCGCATCAGCAGACCTTCAATACGACAACTCCTCAGGTAAGACACCAGTTCTATCTCTAGTGGAGGTGAGGGTTAGTTCTCTTCATCCTGTTTTGATCTTTACCTGTCAACCTGTATGCATCATCTGTGGCTCAGCCACTATAAACCCCCTAGTTTCTTTCAAATTTCACAAATGCAAAAAAGCTTATTATCATGAATTCAGTCAGAGAAACATACTTTTGTGTTTTGGGTGTTCTTTCCAGAACTGTTTCGCTTCTCCACGTTCGCTCGTTTCCCCACGTCGGGGGTGACAGAGAGGAGCCTGGCGCGGGCAGGCTGGTTCTACACGGGTGTGGGGGACCGGGTGCAGTGTTTCAGATGTAATGTGACCATGGAAGGCTGGCAGGTGGGAGACTGTCCCACAGAGAGACACCGGCAGCTCTCCCCCTCCTGCTCCTTCATCCAGAGCCTCCCTTCCACAGCCAACCTGCTCTCATCCTCCCACTCAGCTTTCTCCCCCCTCCGCAGTGCGCAGGCCATACCGGTGAGACCAGGGATAACCAAATCAAATCACAATGTATTTGCATAGGCCATTTTTTACAAGCAATGTCACATAGGGCTTCACATACACTTACGGAACCACCCCTCAACCAACCTAAATCCTCAAGGAAAACGAGGAAAAACTCCCTCTCCCAATGATTAGAAACATTCAAATGTCAGTCATATCCACAACCAGGGAACGTTTGTCATTTAAGTAGCCCGTACCTGCTTTTAATGCTGTTCCGCAATTTCTGACATTGACAAAAAAACAAACAAGTAAATCCATTGTCACATCTACAGGTGTCTGGCCCAGGTCCCGCCCCCGTCCCAGCTCCGAACCCCCCTGTCGCCAGCCAGGGGGAGGAGGTTGTGGGCTATCTCAACATGGGCTTCTCCGCACCTCCCCCCTCTAGCCCCCTGAGCTCCAGAGGGGTGGAGGATATGTCCCATCAGAGACCGCCCACCTGCCACAACCCCAGCATGCGCAGGGAGCAAGACCGCCTGGACTCCTTCAACAGCTGGGTCCTCTCCACCATCACGCCCAGCGAGCTGGCCAAGGCTGGTTTCTACTACCTGGGCATGGGAGACAGAGTGGCCTGCTTCACCTGCGGAGGACAGGTACTGTAGATAGAAGTTATGTTTTTTTTTCTTTTTTTTTAAAATTTATTTCTGGGGACAGTGCATATTAATCAACATTTACATGTAAATATGCCAGATTTAGCCACAAGAATATTTTTCATCTGTAGTCCCTGGACGGATGTTAAAATGTCACCCTAAACATAGTAAAATATAATAAAAGTACAGTTGTTATTACGAAGTTAAAATGTCAAATTTTAAAATATGAAAATGCATCACTCTAAAATCAATCAATAGGCAGACAATGTTTGTTAACAGACAAACAATGAACACTTACACATAACAAAGAAAACAGCAACAAGGCAAACAAGTAACAACAATCAACCAAAAACAAACGGGTTTGTTTGCTGTCATTGCTGTCAACAACAATGCTGTCATTGTTGCCCAGTCCTTTTTTTTGTTTAGATGATGTAAGTCTACACCTGATTGGATAGGTCCTGTTTTCACCTTATCAAATAGGTTTTGCAACACAGGAACAGAGGAGGATATAAATTCTTTACAAAACTGAGGAAGTTTGTATTTATAACCCCTGTGATTTATTTTGGTTGTGGTGTTTCTGTTGGTACTCGTAGCTAAGTAGCTGGCAGCTCACCCTCTGTTGATGAACATTGGATATCTTGCAGTTAAGCAACTGGGAGCCTGGGGACCGAGCTGTGTCAGAGCACCAGCGACACTACCCCAACTGCCGCTTCGTTCGAGGGGACCGTGCCGACAATGTGTCCCTGGCTGGTGGTGCGGGGGCTGCCCCTGCTGCCCCAGCTGCCCTCAGCAATGTTTCCAACCCAGCCATGCAGCAGAGCGAGGAGAGGCTGCTCACCTTCGTCAACTGGCCGTCTCGTATTCCTGTCAGGCCTGACCAGCTAGCCAAGGCTGGCTTCTACTACGTAGGTGAGGAGGAATATTGGCTTTTCAAGAAGCTTGTCGAGGCTAAAAATTTACAAATGATGTTGACGAATGGTAGCAGACAGGTGGGGAAACATCTCCTGTATGCATTGCAAAGTATCGCTGCTGAACACCACTGAAACCAACGGCTTCGGTTTGAAAAAGAGTCATGCAACACTTTAGCATTTCTTTAAGGAAGTGAATAAGGTGGTTTTGTGACTCACTTGTGTAGTTCCCCCTCTTGCTTACTGAACCCACACCGCTTCAGTAAACAGGTTTTGTCCATCCTATTTTATGAAACCCCGTGTTTCTTTTACTGGTGGAAGTTTCCCCAGAACCTTCCAGAATGACACCACACACCATCTCTACTCACAAGTATGTGTACATCTGTGCTTCAGGTCGCAACGATGATGTGAAGTGCTTCTGCTGTGACGGAGGCCTGCGATGCTGGGAGTCTGGGGATGACCCCTGGGTGGAACATGCCAAATGGTTTCCAAGGTAAGCCGTCTTAAAAAAAAAAACCCTGAAAAGTCACATGGTCACTGTCTGGGAGCCATCTTTGTTCATGGTAGCTGTGGTTGACAGGTGTGAGTTCTTGCTCCAGGAGAAAGGCCAAGAGTTTGTTCAACAGATCCAGGCTCGTTTCCCAAGGCTGTTTGAGCAGGTACATTTAAACTACAACTACAGAAACACAGGAAGTGGCCACAATATAACAGGAAGTCACTCATCACTCATTACCCCCCACCTCTCCTCAGCTTCTCACCAACGGAGACAGCAGCTCCAGAGAGTTTGTGGATCCACCTGGTGAGTGAAGAGAGCAAGATGCAAATGATGAAAAGCAGGGCTATGTCTAAATCAGTGTAGCTGAATGCTCACAAACCCCATCTGTCTGCCTGTCAGTGGTCCACCTGGGTCCAGGAGACGAGCGGTCAGAAGACGCGGTCATGATGAACACCCCTGTGGTGCTCTCAGCTCTGGAGATGGGCTTTGACCGTAGTGTGGTCAAACAGACTGTTCAGAGCAAGATTCTGACCAGCGGGGAGAACTACAAGACGGTGCAGGAGCTGGTGTCAGATGTGCTGAGTGCTGTGGAGCAGAAGAAGGAGGAAGAGAAGGAAATGCTGGCTGAGGCCATGGCATCCGGTACAGATGACAATTTTGTCTAGGCTGCCGGCGTGGTGGCCATTTTGAAACACAAGTCTCTAGGATTACTCTAGGATAATCCTAGAGTAATCCTAGGCCTGCTCACATGGTCTTTCAGACACTTGTTCACTTAAGTATAAAGTAATGCAAAACCAAAACCTTGCTTTGTCTGTTACGCAGCTATCATTTTTCACACAGCTTTGCATTGTGGGTAATGTAAAAATGCAGCCACTGGTAACTGATGAGCATCCTTATCTTTAGAAGATTCAGAGATGAACATGGTGGGAATGTGCTTGTCTAATCTGGTCTCTCTTTTTATGTTTTCTTAGATGGTTTCACCTTCCTAAAGAGACACCAGACTGCTTTGGTTCAGCGCTTGAAGAGTGTTGAGTCAGTGTTGGAGCACCTGAAAGAACAGAGTGTCATAAGTATGTGTGACTCTTATTCAATTCAAGTTTATTTATATAGCGCCTTTAAAAGAACTTAAATTGACCCAAAGTGGTTCACATAAAATAATACACAAATAAAATCAATAAAACGCAATACACCAGAAAACACCTAAAACATGGAACACAATACCCATTGGAACATGAGGTCAAATAAATTAAAATATCACAACTAGCCTAGGTCTTCTCTCGTGGTAACTGTTACATAGCTGGTACATAGTAGCTGAGTGCTAATGATCTCTGTACAGTTTCTGAATATATAATGAAATAATATTAACAATACTATTAATAATTAATAATATTATTAATTAATAATATCATGAAATAATATTAACAATGTTCTTATCTTATCTAAGTTCATTAATGTGATTCGTGAATTAATTTCAGCCATAGGAAAGGCTCAAATGAGACAAGCCTGAGTTAATCATGCTGTGTTTTCTGCTGTAGCTGTGGAACAGTATGCTGACCTGCAGAGCCAGACCACCCCTCAGCTCCAGACAGCTAAGCTCATCGAGCTGGTGCTCGCCAAGGGTAACGCCGCCGCCGAGGTGTTCAGGAACTGGATCCAGAAGAATGACGTGCTCCTGCTTCGAGATCTCATGGGTACCTAAGACAGCTACATGTCATCCCAGCCACATGTCATCCTAAATACATGTCATCCCAGCTACATGTCATCCCAGCTACATGTCATCCTAGATACATGTCATCCCAGCTACATGTCATCCCAGCCACATGTCATCCTAAATACATGTCATCCCAGCTACATGTCATCCCAGCTACATGTCATCCTAGATACATGTCATCCCAGCTACATGTCATCCCAGCCACATGTCATCCCAGCCACATGTCATCCCAGCTACATGTCATCCCAGCCACATGTCATCCCAGCCACATGTCATCCCAGCCACTTGTCATCCCAGCCACTTGTCATCCCAGCCACATGTCATCCCAGCCACATGTCATCCCAGATACATGTCATCCCAGCCACTTGTCATCCCAGCCACATGTCATCCCAGCCACATGTCATCCCAGATACATGTCATCCCAGCCACTTGTCATCCCAGCTACATGTCATCCCAGCTACATGTCATCCCAGCCACATGTCATCCCAGCTACATGTCATCCCAGCCACATGTCATCCCAGCTACATGTCATCCCAGCTACATGTCATCCCCTTACTCCTCACTGCTGCCACAGATTATTACATTATACTGTCTCTCTAAACCAGGGCTTCCTAATCCTGGTCCTCAGGACTCACTATCCTGCATGGTTTATATGTTTTCCTCCTCCAACACACCTGATTCAAATGAATGAGAGGGTCCTGAGGACCAGGAAAACATCTACAACATGCAGGACAGTGAGGCCCTGAGGACCAGGAAAACATCTAGAACATGCAGGACAGTGGGGTCCTGAGGACCAGGGAAACATCTAGAACATGCAGGACAGTGAGGCCCTGAGGACCAGGGAAACATCTAGAACATGCAGGACACTGGGGTCCTGAGGACCAGGGAAACATCTAGAACATGCAGGACAGTGGGGCCCTGAGGACCAGGGAAACATCTAGAACATGCAGGACAGTGGGGCCCTGAGGACCAGGGTTAGGAACCATTACCCTGCACTACTTCAGAGGGTGGTCTCTCTCCCAGAGAGATGAATTTAAACTGGTTAACCCTAATCCCAGGAGATCTCTGGAGGGCTTTTTCTGTTGATACGAGGCTGTGAACATCTGAGTTTGTTTGATTTGTTTCTGTTGTGTTTCACAGTGATGAAGGTGAAGTGGGAGGTTGAGGGACCAGTGGGTCAACTTGTGTTGTTTTGTCTTGACCATGTCACTGTGAGAATGATTGGTGGGCTTGGGTTAGGGCTAGCATCAGGTAGGCACACAACTGATCTAGATAGACCCATTTCTTCAACATGAAGCAATATCCAACTGAATTCAGCCTTCACAAAATCGATACATGAAACGTATTTTGAAGGAGTGTGACGACCAGGTTTAGAATGAGCAGAATTAGTTTATCTTAGCCTCAATGCAGCAGGTGTTGAGACCAGACCAGCTCGTCACACCTTGTGTCCTCCCCTATCTCAGTGTTTCCTAACCCTGGTCCTCAGGGAACACCTGTCCTGAAGGTTTTACATGTTTCCCTGCTCCAACACACCTGATCCTAATGAATGCGTCGTTATCAAGCTCCATGGAAGCCTCATAATGACTATTCATTAGAATCGGGTGTGCTGGAGCAGGGGAACATCGAAAACCTTCAGGACAGCGGCTCTCGAGGACTGGAATTGCCCACCCCTGTTCTAGAATATGCAGGACATGTGTTCCCTGAGGACCAGGGTTTGGAAACACTGCCCTATCCAAACCAGCACTCCCCTGAATCCAGGCCCATGTTTAATTTCTCTTCTCACTGCACTTTCAGCCCAGACAAATGAAGCTGCATCACCGAGTCAAGATCTCTCAGGTATACACAACAATACACACATACTGCTGCTTATGCTTCTCTCTTTCTCACACACATACAAACACATGCTTGTAGCTTTGGCTTAGAGAGATTCAGCTCGCCTTTGAAAGATGAGGCCTCCGAACCTGGTTTGAGAAAAGGCTGGTTATGTCACTGTCCTGGCTCTCACCAGCCTCCTGGCTCTCACCAGCCTCCTGGCTCCTACCAGCCTCCCACCAGCCTCCCTCCTGGTGTTAGTGAGGGTTCTGAGGCCTCATCCCTGCTCCTTCCTGCGCTAGTGAGAAAGGATGAGTGTGAGAGGCTGTGTGCACCATCGGTGTGTCGACACGCATGTCGGGATGTGTGACGGTGTTTTTGTGTGTTTGTGTGTCTAACTCTTTTTCACGCTGCACCCATAACTGTTCCCCTGCTTCCCTCCCCCTTCCTGCAGACCTGCCCATGGAGGAGCAACTCAGACGGCTGCAGGAGGAGCGAACCTGCAAGGTGTGCATGGACAAGGAAGTCAACATCGTGTTCATCCCATGTGGGCACCTGGTGGTGTGTAAGGAGTGCGCTCCTTCGCTCAGGAAGTGCCCCATCTGTCGCGGCCTGGTCAAGGGGACCGTCCGCACTTTCCTCTCCTAGATCACAGAGCCAAACCACATGGCCTAAAACAGCTCCGTGTTCTGAATAAACATACATTAACTGTACATGGGTCACTATCTGTCATCTTCTCTGATGCTATCGTATTTAATCAAGTGAAAGACAAAACTAAGAAATAATTTGTTTTGGATTATTTGGATGAATAAAAAAATAAACATTTCAACAATAAGGTGACCAAATTAGTTTTTCTTCTCGGCTTGGATAAATTATTATGTACAGGCTATACAATTACAATTATACAAGTATTGGTCTTGCAGAATATAGTGTTGTGTCAGGATGTACAGGATATACAGGGTTTTAGCAGAATATACATAGTTATATTACAGGATGTTATGTCAGAACATTGCCGAATATACACTGTTATAATACAGGATGTTATGTTATGCTATAACTATGAGTAGAACAGTTAAGCACTGTTGTGCGTTGAGGAAATACCCAAAAGTTGAACAGGCAGAGGAGATGTGAACTGGGACCATAGAGGACCGCATCAGGACCAATCAGAATCCTTGAAGGATCGGTCACATGACTACACTCGTCTCAGGACCGGTCACATGACATAAATTTACCAATCCAAGCAGTTTCATACCAATCAACACTCTTTGGCCTTATCGTAGTCATGGCCCGGGAAGGTTTAAAAGTTGACTTGATGACATTTAATTGTTATACAATGACCCCAAAACATAATATTTAAAATAGTATTTACCATTATCGATTCAGTTTAGTCCAAAATTGTATTCCACATGAACTAAACCCTCCAAATTAGG
Source organism: Neosalanx taihuensis (assembly GCA_030340665.1). Taxonomy (NCBI): domain Eukaryota; kingdom Metazoa; phylum Chordata; class Actinopteri; order Osmeriformes; family Salangidae; genus Neosalanx; species Neosalanx taihuensis. The sequence continues at coordinate 75,852 of CM059310.1, read as the reverse complement.
ATTGAATTCAAAGCGACATGTTCTGTTGAACATTATAAAGTTGATGATCACTGTTTCTCCACAGTGTAATGGGGACCAAATGCATTTATTTATCTATTCACGTCCATTCAATAATTTCTTTATCCGTGTTTTTATTTATGTAGTTTAAACCGCTGTATTCCTCCATAATCTGAGGCCAGGATCATTGTGCGGAACTTTCTAATTCCAGCAGTCGACGGAAGTGTTTCGGTGAAACACCGTGTTTAGTAAATTACTTTCTGCTTTTACTCTTAAACTTTAACTCTTTGTTTAACTTGTTAATGTAAACATGTATGCGGTTTATTTTCGTGCGTAATTTCTTGTCAATATCAAACTGGAAATGTAATTTCAAAGTGTAAAACTCTGTCAAAATGAGCTCGTGTCCATCTAAAAGGAAATGTTACAAGAAAAAAAGGTAGGAATCTGACCCATTGATTGACAGATTCATCATTTATGATGCGAGTTTATTTAAGTTGACAGTTTAATGTAATTAACTGTAATAACGTAACTGTTTGTCACTAGCGATCATTGTATAACTTGTTACCACACCATATCTTATCCCCTGTACAGTATTGTGGTACCTGTCGAGCCTCTGGGACTCCCACTGGGATCACATGGAGCAGAAACACAAAGCTTGGTAAGTTTGGAACATTTTGCTGGTCAGAGGCAAGATGGACTGTTTTGAAAGCTGAATGTTTAAACGGGCTGTTAACTTGCTGAACTGTATGTAGGCTGTCGGACAGTCGTTTGCTGTGGGTGAGTCGTCACTAGCTCTGGATGAGGAAATGCTTCAAGTGTTGGATGCCTTAGAACCCTCTGTAGAGAGAGACACACAGGGAATACCTGCCCCACCACTGGTAAACTTCCATCCACCTCTGCTGCCAGAGAATAAGGGGATTAACCAGATGAGTGGAGTGAGAGACCAGTCACCTCTTCAGCCCACTGGACCAGGACCAGAGTCTCACAGACCCCCCAGCCCAGCTGCACTCCCAGGGGCTGGGGAGGGTGTGTGTGAGGGAGCTGGGGGGAGAAGGAGAGCAGACTGTAAAGGCTTGGCCCAGCTACTTCTCTTCAGTGAGGACACAGAGGAGTCTGACCAATCAGAGATGGGCCGTGAGAGTCTGAAACCAATGAGAACGTCTAACTGCAGGGGTGACTTGCCTGTTCGACCCAAAAACATCCAGCAAAAATCCAACGGTTTCAAAGGGTTAGTTCCCATAGTTCTTTCTGAAATGAACATAAAAACTGCAGAACGCAAAGAAAACAACATTTATATTTACATTTATTCATTTAGCAGACGCTTTTATCCAAAGTGATTTCCAAGAGAGAGCTTTACAAAAGAGCATCGGTCACTGATTATAACAACGTAATAGTCCCAAACATTGCAGGTAGTCAGAATATGAAACATACAAACTAACCAGCTATCCTCAAACAGGGTTAAGCAGAGAGAGAGATCATCTCTAAGCACTGAGAAAGGAGGCGGGACCAGTGTGCACGCGAACTCCCCATTGGACGCCTCCAGTAACTACATCCTGTTTAGCTCCACCCACCTAGCTGCTGCGAGGGAGAGAGCAGAACTGCAGCGCTCGCTGAGGAACCAGTCTGTCTCTGTGCTGATGCCCCCTACAGGCCTGGAGGCCAACTCCCTGGATGACACAGTGGCCCAGCCAGGTAGGAGGACAGTCAACAGTCTGATAGTAGAGGATGGAGCTTACAGTTAGCATGTATGAGCAAAGAGAAGAGAAGATGTAACTTGCGCTACACCAGTCTATTCAGCATGTCTATCAGCGGCCACTGTGTATAGATGTGAACTCCCCACCCCCCCGTCCCTCTAGGTCAGAATGCAGCTCTATGCGTCCCTGGGGTTGAGGCTGACAGGCTGAAGCTGTCCAGCTGGGGTCTCCCTCAGCCCGTCCTGGAGCGCTACCACAGACACAGGCTCACCCACATGTTTGAGTGGCAGGCTGAGTGTCTCATGATGGGACAGGTGCTGCAGGGACGCAACCTGGTGTACTCTGGTGAGTCTGACCCCCAGACCCTGGCCTCTCCTCTGGTGAGTCTGACCCCCAGACCCTGGCCTCTCCTCTGGTGAGTCTGACCCCCAGACCCTGGCCTCTCCTCTGGTGAGTCTGACCCCCAGACCCTGGCCTCTCCTCTGGTGAGTCTGACCCCCAGACCCTGGCCTCTCCTCTGGTCAACAGCCTGCTGGGCTGCTGATGGGAATCTGTTCCAAGACGTCCGTTTGTCTCTTTTGCCTCTCCCGCTCTCTTTCTTTCTCTCTCTCTCCGTCTCGCTCTCACTCTGTCTCTCTCTCTGTCTGTCTCTCTCTCTCTGTGTCTCTCTCATGCTCTTTCTTTTCTGTCTCTCTGGATCTCTTTTACCTATCACACACTCTCTCTCATTCTCTCTCACTCTCTCTCCCTCTCTCACTCTCTCTCCCTCTCTCACTCTCGCTCCCTCTCTCACTCTCGCTCTCCCTCGCTCCGTTTCTCACCCTCTCTCACTCTTTCCCTCCCTCCCCCTTGTAGCTCCCACCAGTGCTGGGAAGACCTTGGTGGCAGAGCTGCTGCTGCTGAAGCGTGTGCTGGAGACCAGGAGGAAGGCCCTCTTCATCCTGCCCTTTGTGTCTGTGGCCAAGGAGAAGATGCACTACCTGCAGGTGCGCCATGGGCAGACATACACGGGGGGGGGGGGGGGGGGGGGGTTTGAATTGTGTCTGGAGCTTCTTTTGTGAGTGTGTGTGTGTTAGCCGGTGAGTGTGTTTGTGTTTATGTGTCTCTCTGTCTGTGCAGAGTGTGTTTGAGGAGGCAGGGGTGCGTGTGGAGGGCTACATGGGCAGCACCTCTGCAGCAGGCGGCTTTACGTCATTGGATGTGGCCGTGTGCACCATAGAGAAAGCCAACTCTCTCATCAACAGACTCATAGAGGAAGACAGCCTGGATGAACTGGGTAAAGTGTTTGTGTGTGTTGAAGGGACATGGTGAAGAGACAGCAGGGGGTGACCATGTTGTCTGTGCAGGGATGGTGGTGGTGGACGAGCTGCACATGGTTGGAGACTCTGGGAGAGGCTACCTCCTGGAACTGCTGCTTACTAAGATCCGCTACATCGCCCGGAAGCAGAAGTCATCTGGGTGTGTGTGTGTGTGCGTGTGTGTGTGTGTATGTATGTGGGTGTGTGTATTAAAAGCAGGGGAAATTGCAGAAATCAGGTTGTTTCCTTTTTGAAAAAGTCTCAAAAGTATAACTGAACCTTTGTTGTTGTTAATGTGTAGATCTCTGGCAGAGGGGATCCAGATCGTTGGGATGAGTGCGACCCTCCCAAACCTGGATCTCCTGGCTGGCTGGCTGGATGCAGAGCTTTACCAGACCGACTACAGACCCGTGCCCCTGCAGGAGTGGCTCAAGGTGGGCAGCAACATCTACGACAGCAGCCTGACCCTGGTCCGCTCCTTCACCCCTGCGCTGGCAGTCAAGGTATGAAGACGAAAAGTGGTCTGTTCACCTGTGTGATGCCTGATCCTAGTGGGTCTGTTCACCTGTGTGATGCCTGATCCTAGTGGGTCTGTTCACCTGTGTGATGTCTGATCCTAGTGGGTCTGTTCACCTGTGTGATGCCTGATCCTAGTGGGTCTGTTCACCTGTGTGATGCCTGATCCTAGTGGGTCTGTTCACCTGTGTGATGTCTGATCCTAGTGGGTCTGTTCACCTGTGTGATGCCTGATCCTAGTGGGTCTGTTCACCTGTGTGATGTCTGATCCTAGTGGGTCTGTTCACCTGTGTGATGTCTGATCCTAGTGGGTCTGTTCACCTGTGTGATGTCTGATCCTAGTGGGTCTGTTCACCTGTGTGATGCCTGATCCTAGTGGGTCTGTTCACCTGTGTGATGTCTGATCCTAGTGGGTTTTTTCACCTGTGTGATGCCTGATCCTAGTGGGTCTGTTCACCTGTGTGATGTCTGATCCTAGTGGGTCTGTTCACCTGTGTGATGCCTGATCCTAGTGGGTCTGTTCACCTGTGTGATGTCTGATCCTAGTGGGTCTGTTCACCTGTGTGATGTCTGATCCTAGTGGGTCTGTTCACCTGTGTGATGTCTGATCCTAGTGGGTCTGTTCACCTGTGTGATGTCTGATCTTTGTGGGTTTGTTCACAAAGATAATGCTTGAAGTTATCTTACATTTACATTTATTCATTTAGCAGACACTTTTATCCTGAAGTGTACTGTGTGTATAAATGAATGTGTCATTTGTGTGTGTGTGTGTGTGTGTGTGTGTGTGTGTGTGTGTGTGTGTGTGTGTGTGTAGGGGGATGATGACCACATAGTGAGTCTGTGCTATGAGACTGTTAGAGAGGGGCACTCTGTCTTGCTGTTCTGCCCATCTAAGATCTGGTGTGAGAAGTTATCGGATGGCGTTGCAAGAGAGTTCTACAACCTGAAACGCACAGGTAGAACACACACACACCCCCAACACACACACACACACACCCCCAACACACACACACACCCCCAACACACACACACACACACACACACACCCCCAACACACACACAGCTACTTCGCGGCCATCAACCACACACACAGTCATCCATACTTCACAGGAAGTATTCACAGTCACCGGATCGGCATTCAAAGGTTCTCACGATTTCTTTGTTTGACAGGATTTTGTATTTAAATGAAATGTTTTTCTGACTTTAGTTGACAAAAAAAAGAAGAATAAATGTTTGTCCTGTCTCTGTCAGAGGATCAGGGAGCTGGTGACCTCCAGACTGTGTGTCTGGACCAGGGGGGACTTTTGAATGTGTTAGCCCAGCTGAGACGCACCCCAGCTGGGCTAGACCCCATCCTGCAGCGCACTGTTCCCTGGGGGGTAGGCTTCCACCATGCCGGTAAAACTAAACGTTTTTACCCCCCAACACACCCCCAACACACGCACACAAAATTCTTCAAGGATTTCACTCCAATTCCATATTCAGTAAAAGAGTTCATGAATTAAGACAAGGAGAATCAAATGACCCCCATATTGTCATTTTAAGGCTTGACGTTCGACGAGCGAGACATCTTGGAAGGGGCGTTTCACCAGGGAATGATCAGGGTGCTGGCTGCTACCTCGACCCTCTCCTCAGGGGTCAACCTGCCGGCCCGCAGGGTCATCATACGAACCCCCACCTTCAATGGACGCCTGCTGGACTCGCTCACCTACAAGCAGATGGCCGGCCGAGCGGGGAGAAAGGGAGTGGACAGCATGGGTGAGGAGAAGGGGGAGGGACAGCATGGGTGAGGAGAAGGGGGAGGGACAGCATGGGTGAGGAGAAGGGGGAGGGACAGCATGGGTGAGGAGAAGGGGGAGGGACAGCATGGGTGAGGAGAAGGGGGAGGGACAGCATGGGTGAGGAGAAGGGGGAGGGACAGCATGGGTGAGGAGAAGGGGGAGGGACAGCATGGGTGAGGAGAAGGGGGAGGGACAGCATGGGTGAGGAGAAGGGGGAGGGACAGCATGGGTGAGGAGCAGGGGGAAGGGGAGGGGACAAAGGTCATTATAAGGAACCTTATTACATGTTTAAATACTGTATACAAGTACACATTACTTAATTATTCATTACTTTATTATTTATTGGAGAAGAACGTTGATTAACAACACTCTTAACTATTTAGCCACCAGAACATTTCTCTGTCTCTCTCCCTCACATTTACAGTAGGGTGAAGTGCCTTTCCCAAGGAGACAACATCATGTTGACACAGCCAGGGTTTGAACCGGGTACCTTCTGATTACCAGCCCGACTCCCTAACCACTAAGCCAGACTCCTCATCCTCCTCTTCTTCTCTCTTCAGGGGAGAGCGTGCTTGTGTGTAAGGAGGCGGAGCGTCAGAAGGGTGTCAGCCTCCTCCAGGGCTCCCTTCAGCCAATCAGCAGCTGTCTGGTGAAGGGGGAGGGTGTGACCTCCAGCATGCTGCGGGCCATACTGGAGGTCAACAACCTGAACACTAACTATGAAGTACGGCTGGTTTTTCTTTCCTACTCAACACTAACAACACTAACACACTTGACATTCTCATCCCCAGATTATCGTTGGAGGCGTGGCCAGCACTCCACAGGATGTGAGGTTGTATGCTTCCTGTACTCTGCTAGCTGCTAGTCTGCAGCCTGGCCAGAGACCAGAAGGGGGCGCTTCAGGTAGGAAGGCCAAGAAGGGAGGCTGGGGACAGGTGCTGGAGGCTAATGAGGGGGCGATCGAGGCCTGTGTGGACTGGCTGATGGAGAACGAGTTCATCAGCATCCAAAAAGAAGGAGAAGGTAAAGAGAGAACTGTGGCTCTAACATGCCTACAACATGCCTAACATGCCTACAACACACCTACAACATGCCTAACATGCCTACAACACGCCTAACATGCCTACAACATGCCTAACATGCCTACAACACGCCTAACATGCCTACAACACACCTACAACACGCCTAACATGCCTACAACACGCCTAACATGCCTACAACATGCCTAACATGCCTACAACACTGCCGGCAAACTTCTCCAACGTTGAACCTCTTTTCTTTAACGAGTCACCTTGTTCTCTCTCTCTCTTCTCTCCCTCTTCTCTCTCCCTCTTCTCTCTCTCTCTTCTCTCCCTCTCTCTCTCTCCCTCTTCTCTCTCCTTCTTCTCTCCCCCTCTTCTCTCTCTCTTCTCTCTCTCTTCTCTCTCTCTTCTCTCTCTCTCTTCTCTCTCCCTCTTCTCTCTCTCTTCTCTCTCTCTTCTCTCTCTCTTCTCTCTCTCTCTTCTCTCTCCCTCTTCTCTCTCTCTTCTCTCTCTCTTCTCTCTCCCTCTTCTCTCTCCCTCTTCTCTCTCTCTCTTCTCTCTCCCTCTTCTCTCTCCCTCTTCTCTCCCCCTCTTCTCTCTCTCCCTCTTCTCTCTCCCTCTTCTCTCTCCCTCTTCTCTCTCCCTCTTCTCTCACTCCCTCTTCTCTCTCTCTTCTCTCTCTCTTCTCTCTCCCTCTTCTCTCTCTCTTCTCTCTCTCTTCTCTCTCTCTTCTCTCTCTCTCTTCTCTCTCTCTTCTCTCTCTCTCTCTCTCTCTCTCTCTTCTTTCTCCCTCTTCTCTCTCCCTCTTCTCTCTCTCCCTCTTCTCTCTCCCTCTTCTCTCTCCCTCTTCTCTCCCCCTCTTCTCTCTCTCTTCTCTCTCCCTCTGCAGAGGAGCGGTACTGTCCCACCCTCCTGGGCGCAGCCACCCTCTCCTCCTCCCTCTCGCCCCACGAGGCTCTTGGGATATTCTCCGACCTCCAGAGGGCCATGAAGGGCTTTGTACTGGAGAACGACCTTCATACCCTCTACCAGGTGCACAGTTAGTTCACACTCTCACACTCTCTCACACTCATTCACTCACTCTGTCACTCACTCACTCATACTCACTCACTCACTGTCACTCACTCACTCATACTCATTCACTCATTCATTCACTCACGCTCTCACTCTCTCACACTCATTCACTCACTCTGTCACTCACTCACTCATACTCACTCACTCACTGTCACTCACTCACTCATACTCATTCACTCACTCATTCACTCACGCTCTCACTCTCTCACACTCATTCACTCACACTCTCTCACTCTCACACTCATTCACTCACTCTGTCACTCATTCAGTCAGTCATTCATTCAGTCAGTCAGTCAGTCAGTCAGTCAGTCAGTCAGTCAGTCAGTCAGTCTCACTCTAACCCACTTGCTCTGTGATGAACACACAGCCCCCCCCAGGCCGCCCTGACCTTGTCTCTCTGTAGATCTCTCCTGTGTATGCTGAGTGGACCCTGACCTTGTCTCTGTAGATCTCTCCTGTGTATGCTGAGTGGACCCTGACCTTGTCTCTGTAGATCTCTCCTGTGTATGCTGAGTGGACCCTGACCTTGTCTCTGTAGATCTCTCCTGTGTATGCTGAGTGGACCCTGACCTTGTCTCTCTGTAGATCTCTCCTGTGTATGCTGAGTGGACCACCATAGACTGGTATCAGTTCTTCTGCCTGTGGGAGCAGCTGCCCTTGTCCATGAAGCGTGTGGCTGAGCTAGTGGGGGTCCAGGAGGGCTTCCTCGCTCGCTCGGTCAGCGGGAAGCTCATCGCCAAGACGGAGAGGCAGCACAGGCAGATGGCTATACACAAACGGTATACACACACATATACCCCCCCCCCACACACACACACACACACGTGTGTGTATACACTGGCCATGATGACTCTAGTTACCAATAAAAAAAAATAGGAAGAAGGTTAAAAAAAAAATCTAAGTAGAGGTTCACGTTTATTGGATGACCTCTTCCACTCCCTAACCCTCTCTTCCTCCCTCGCTAACCCTCCCTAACCCTCCCTCCCTCCCTAACCCTCCCTCCCTAACCCTCCCTAACCCTCCCTCCCTAACCCTCCCTCCCTCCCTAACCCTCCCTAACCCTCCCTCCCTAACCCTCCCTCCCTCCCTTCCTAACCCTCCCTCCCTCCCTAACCCTCCCTCCCTAACCCTCCCTAACCCTCCCTAACCCTCCCTCCCTCCCTAACCCTCCCTAACACTCCCTAACCCTCCCTAACCCTCCCTCCCTCCCTAACACTCCCTAACACTCCCTAACCCTCCCTCCCTCCCTAACCCTCCCTCCCTAACCCTCCCTAACACTCCCTAACCCTCCCTCCCTCCCTAACCCTCCCTAACCCTCCCTAACCCTCCCTTCCTCCCTCGCTTCTTCATCTTCTTCTGTCGCAGGTTTTTCACAGCTCTAGTCTTACAGGACCTCGTCAATGAGGAGCCGCTGGCTGCTGTGGCAAGCAAATACAACTGTAACCGGGGGCAACTGCAGTCCCTTCAGCAGTCAGCTTCTACCTACGCTGGTAAACACACACTGTACTCTTCTACACACACACACACACACACACACACACACACACACACACACACACACACACACATTGTACTATTCTACACACACACACACACACACACACACACTGTACTCTTCTACACACACACATACACACACACACACACTGTACTCTTCTACACTCACACACTAAATAATAAACACTCCCAAACACACACACCCTAACACACACACTCCCTAACACACTCCCTAACACACACACACACACACACACTGTACCCTTCTACACATACACACTCCCTAACACACACTCCCTATCACACACTCCCTAACAAACACTCCCTAACACACACACACCCTACCACACACTCCCTAACACACACTCCCTAACACACACTCTCTAACACACACTCTCTAACACACACTCCCTAACACACACGTCCTAACACACACTCCCTAACACACACGTCCTAACACACACTCCCTAACACACACTCCCTAACACACACTCTCTAACACACACTCCCTAACACACACTCCCTAACACACACACCCTAACACACTCCCTACCACAGCAGGCTGAGGTTCCTTCATGTGCCCCCTCAGGCATGGTGACAGTGTTCTGTAAGCGTCTGGGCTGGCACACCCTGGAGCTGCTGCTGTCGCAGTACCAGACCCGGCTCAGCTTCGGGGTCCAGCGGGAGCTGGTGGACCTGGTCAGAGTGTCCCTGCTCAATGCAGCTCGAGCTCGCATGCTTTACAGCCAGGGCCTGTGCACTGTGGCCCAGCTGGCCCGCGCTACGCTGACAGAGGTGGAGAAAGCCTTGAGGAAGGCAGTCCCCTTTAAGAGGTACGAAGTGTGGGGGGGGTTATCATGTTTTATTAGGCTCAGTCCACACATACGCAAAGTTATTTTGGTCACAGAAAATGGAGCTTTTGCCAAATGTATACCATTGTGACATGTAGACCAGGTAAACCAAGTTTGTGGTGACACAATGATGACAACATGACAGGTAATGATGACAACATGACAGGTAATGATGACAACATGACAGGTAGGGTTAGGCTACAAACAGGACAGGACACGTGAAACTCATCATGTCACTTTTTTCAGGCTTCTGATTGGCCACCATGGCTTGAGTGTCATCCCAGCCCCAGTTTAGATTAGATAGATTCAACTTTATTGTCATTACACAGGTACAAGTCCAGGGCAACAAAATACAGTTAGCATCCAACCAGAAGTGCAAAACAGTTATTACAACAGAATATAATAAATATGGGTATACTCAGAATATACATATTATGAACAGTATAGTCAGAATATACAGGGTATGTACAGATTCGATCAGGGTATGTACAGATTCAAATTAGACAAAGCAGAAATTACCGGGTAGCATGTATATACAGTTAGAGCAAATGATGCAATTGAACAAAATGAACAGATGTGCAAAGTGAACAAAATGTGCAGGTGGTGCAGTAACAGATGTGCAAATGTGCAAAATGGACAGATGCAATAACAACTCACATATGCAAGTGGTGCAAATGTACAAACAGAAATGTGCAAATATAGGGTGGCGAGGGTTCTATGGGGGGGCGGGGTTTATATAGGGGGGCGGGGGTCTAGTGGAGTTCAGGAGTGTCACAGTTCTGGGGAAGAAGCTGTTCCTCAATCTGCTGGTTCTAGACCGGAGACTCCTGAGGCGCCTGCCGGAGGGCAGGAGGGCAAACAGTTTATGGGCGGGGTGTGAGGAATCTCTACGGATGCTGTGAGCTCTACGTAGGCAGCGCTTCCTCTGGATGTCCTCAATGGACGGAAGAATAGTCCCAGTGATGCGTTGGGCGGTTTTCACCACCCGCTGCAGTGCCTTGCGCTCAGCGACTGTGCAGTTCCCATACCACACTGTAACACAGTTTGTCAGGATGCACTCGATCGCACAGCGGTAGAAGTTCACCATGACAGCTGAGGACAGGTGGTGTTTCCTCAGTGTTCTCAAGAAAAAGAGACGCTGGTGAGCCTTCTTGATCAGGCCGGAGGTGTTAGTAATCCAGGACAGGTCATCCGAGATGTGGATCCCCAGGAACTTATAGCTGGAGACACGCTCAACGGCCATCCTGTTGATTTGAATGGGGTCGTGCGTGTCTCCCCTCTTCTTCCTGAAGTCCACGATAAGCTCCTTGGTCTTTGTGGCGTTGAGGAGCAGGTTATTGTCACCACACCACATGGCCAGGTGCTGCACTTACATTTACATTTTACATTTATTCATTTAGCAGTCGCTTTGGATAAAAGAGAGAGCTTTTACAAAGAGCATCAGTCTTTGAGCATAGCAACGTGATAGACCCCGAACACAGTCGGTTTTTTAGATCGCTCTCTGTCTCTCTCTCTGTAGTGGCCAGTTGGCAGCGTGTGTTTTTATGTGGAGAGAGAATTATAAAACAGGGCTTGTGTGGACTAGGGTGATGATGATGAAGATGGTGGTGATGATGATGATGAAGATGGTGATGATGATAATGATAATGATGATGGTGGTGTGTGTGTGTGTGTGTGTCACCCTCAGCTCCAAACGTGCTGTGGACGAGAGTGAGACGGACGCGGCTGAGAGGCGGAGCCTCCGCTGTGTTTGGGTCAGCGGTGGGCGGGCCCTGACGGAGCGGGAAGCAGCCAATGAGATCGTGTCGGAGGCTAGACTCCTCCTCCAGCAAGACCTGGCCAAATTAGGAGTGGAGTGGGACCCCGGGACCCTCACCCTAGAGACTGGCCCTGACAGGGATCCTGACGAACACTCTGACCACAGCAAAGCTGTGAAGGAGGAGGAGAAGAGAGAGGGAGACCAGAGCAGGAGGAGAGGAAGGAGGAGGGCTGATGGGAAAACTGAGACAGAAGTGGGAGAGATGGAAGGAAAGAAAGAGCAAGTAAAGACGGAGGCCAGCAGGAAAGAGGGAGAGACGAAAATGAGCGAGGAGGAAAGAGAGAAAAGAGAAAAGGTAGGAGATGTAGGAAGAAGAGACGGACAGATGTCAGGTACAGGAAGTACAGGGCGAGAACCGGGCACCGACGAAAAGGTGAGACCGAAACAGAGACATGTAGAAAAGAACGTGTTGCAGCAAACAAAGTCCACCTCTGAGCTTCTGGAAGGATCTATCGCCAACCTCACCCATCCTGAGAGGAGTCTCACACAGGAGCTAGCTGAGCTGGTCTTCAGCCCCCAGCCCCCACCCCAGCCCTCTCCCTCTCCCATGCCCCCTCCTCGCTTCAGAGCCCCCATCTCCCACGTGGGGGAACCTTCAGCAGTAGGTTACGTTTCCTCTGGGACACTAGAGAGGGCAGGACCAACTCAGACGGGTACATCACCGATGGCGACAGGGAAAGAGCACCAGTCCAGAGCGCTGAGGAAAGTCCTCCGTTTCATCCGTTCAGATCAAGAGAGAGGAGCCACGGACCCAGCCACACCCCTCCTTCAAGCCCCAGCCACACCCCTCCTTCAAGCCCCAACCACACACCTCCTCAAAGCCCCAGCCTCTCTCCCCTTACCCAACCCTGCCCTCCTTCAGAGAGCCCCACCTTCCCTGGGCCTGGCCTCACCTCCCCAGCTCCTCTCACCAGCTCGGCCTCCAGCTCTGTCTGCCTCCCCTGAGGCCAAGCGCAGGAGGATCAGGGACGAGGAGACAGATGATTTCTCATCCCCGGAGCTGTATGTCAGAGAGGAGAGGAGGGTGGAGGAGGAGGTGTCCCAGATAGGAGAGGGCTTTGGGGACAGCTTTGAGCTGGACACCCAGACAGAGAGAATGATCCAGCAACAGGAGAGAGATGCTGAAGTAGAGATGGAACAGAGGGAGGGAGTGCGGGAGAATGAAGTGGAGGAGGGAAAGGAAGAGAGACATGTTTTGGAAAGAGAGCCGTGTTGGCTTGTGTCCGGGAAGAGAGTGAGAGGAGGAGGTCACAGTGATGAGAGAGGAAGAGGAGGAGGTCACAGTGATGAGAAAGTGAGAGGAGGAGGTCACAGTGATGAGAGAGTGAGAGGAGGAGGTCACAGTGATGAGAGAGGAAGAGGAGGAGGTCACAGTGATGAGAAAGTGAGAGGAGGAGGTAACAGTGATGAGAGAGTGAGAGGAGGAGGTCACAGTGATGAGAGAGGAAGAGGAGGAGGTCACAGTGATGAGAGAGGAAGAGGAGGTCACAGTGATGAGAAAGTGAGAGGAGGAGGTCACAGTGATGAGAGAGGAAGAGGAGGAGGTCACAGTGATGAGAGAGGAAGAGGAGGAGGTCACAGTGATGAGAAAGTGAGAGGAGGAGGTCACAGTGATGAGAGAGGAAGAGGAGGAGGTCACAGTGATGAGAAAGTGAGAGGAGGAGGTCACAGTGATGAGAGAGTGAGAGGAGGAGGTCACAGTGATGAGAGAGGAAGAGGAGGAGGTCACAGTGATGAGAGAGTGAGAGGAGGAGGTCACAGTGATGAGAGAGGAAGAGGAGGAGGTCACAGTGATGAGAGAGGAAGAGGAGGAGGTCACAGTGATGAGAGTGCAGTTGAAAAAAATGCCCTGCCCTCTCTGACCCACGGTGTCTTTAGCAACCATGGCGAAGACGTACTTGGCGTCCCCGTTGGCAACGGACAACCCAACCTCAGCATCTCTCTAACTGACAGTCAGATGGAAAACTTTCTCAGCTGCAGTCAACAGGTAGGGGACAAATGCCCACAAACGCACACTTGACTGACCACAACCCACAGTCTTGTCTGTATGTGTGTGAATAGAAAATACTATTAAATAATATTTTCCGTGCTATTGAGCGCACCTGTATAAAAGCCGCACCAACAAAATTGAGCTAGAATGTAGTTTGTTTTTCACATACAGGCAGCACTTGTCTATTATCTGCAGATGTTATTGTCAATGATGTTGTAACCCAGAAATATACATATATAAATGATCCACGTCGTCGTTTTTGGTGCAGGGTTCAAAGCTAAAGAAAAAAGTAGGGCTTATAACCTGGAAAATACTGTAATGGGTTATTTTTAGATTTTTACAATCCCGAATCCCTGCTTATCCTCCTTCAGGCCCCAGCAGATGGAGATGGTGGTGATGAAGAGGATGATGATGATGATGATCAAGAGTCGTCACATCATGATGAAGGCCATTCTGTCTCAGTGTCAGATGTCGTCACATCTGACAGTCTGAACGGCAGCAGCAGCTTCCTGTTTGACAGCCTATACGATAGCTCCCTTCTGGCTGCCCTGAGCCCAGAGGAGGAATCCAACCAATCAGAGAAGGAGGAAGTGCAGGGGGAGGGACCGGTTGCCACAGAAACCGCAAGCCACTACAAGATCCCCTCCACACAGGAGAAAAGACGAAGTGGGCTCCTGGCCAATCAGGAGGCAGAAGAGCAGGAGGCTATCCAATGGGCTGAGTCGTCCTTCAACCTATCAGAGTGGGGCGACTCATTGCTGGTGGGGGAACATTTTCTGGAAAGGCAAAGCCTCTTGAGACACACAGAGAAAACTCGGCGGGAACACAATCCCAACTGCAGTCAAACAGAACATCTGAAAGAGCCAGAACTTAGCCCTGCTCAAGATGCTGCGCAAACTGACCCTAAAGAAGCAGAACCGCAGCAGCATGGTCAGACAGACCCACACAGAACCTACCACAGCAGGTTCCACACACATCCACAGCATAACCCCAGTAAAACTGAACCAAACACCTCTAAAGACCCCAGTCCCACCAGACAAACCTGGAGTCGAGAGGTTGGGGTTGAGGAACAGAGGGAGACCAGGAAAGACGAGGGGAGAGAGGAGCGGGAGAGAGAGGAGAGAGAGGCAGGTGCCCGGCCTGACCTAGGGGTGTTTAAACACCCGGCACTGCAGAATCAGCAGGCTGCCTCCTGGCCTCAGTGCAGCCCTGGACTCCAGGACATCTTCGATCGCTGGCCGAGCATGTCTGAGCAGCTGTCACCACAGACACACACGCTGACACAGTCTGCTAGTGAGGGAGAACGAGCAGTGTCAGAGAGGCAGGCTGTTAGAGAGACCAGAGCGAGCAACAGTCACAGTGATACAAGAGGGAGACTGAGGGAGAGACCTGGTTCTGGTGACCTCCTCACTCCCGCACCTGAAACCAACTCTGTCACCCCCAGAGTCAAACGAACCACACAACCCCTCAACCAATCCACTCCCACATCCGCCCACCCTGACCAACTGGGAGTCCCTGAATGTGTCCAGTCCCGCCCACGACCCAGAGTTGACCCAGTCAGCAGGAAGCACCACAGACTTCTGCCAGTCCAGGCTGTTTCAGACACCCAACAGTCTACCTCACACACCCCAAAGCCCAACCCTCCCTTTGGCACTGAGACAAAGGCTCCGGAACAGCGTCTGCACGCAACCTTTGACCCCCAATCTTCCTCGCATCCCAAAACACAGCTACGCCCTCGCACAGACCCCACACATCCCCCGGCCCCAACCCTGGCCTCGGCCCCAACCCTGGCCCCGGCCCCAACCCTGGCCTCGGCCCTAACCCTGGCCCCGGCCCCCTCGCCTCCGCCCCCAGCCGAGGCTCCTCCCCCGCTGGGCTCACCGCTCATCGGCGAGGACTTCATCCTCCAGCTATCCCAGGATGCCCCCCTCTCCCCTGAGGCCTTCACCATTGTGGACGTGGCGAGCGACAGACGCCTGTTCAGCACCTTCCTGAGCGAGTGGAGGACGAAGGGGAGGTTCTCTCTCGCTCTGGCCTGCGAGAGGAGAGAACACACACCGCCTGATGGAGGGATAGGGGCCAAACACTTAAGAGGTGCTGCACAAACGCACACATACTACACACACTAACCCTAACCCTATAATATCTCACCCCAGCTAGAACATCTGTCAGTGAGCTAGATGTGGGCAGTATCCTAACCCTAGGATAATGTGGGGAGTCAAGTGGCTGAGCGCTGAGGGAATAATCACTCCCTAACACACACTCCCTAACACACACTCCCTAACACACGCTCCCTAACACACGCTCCCTAACACACGCTCCCTAACACACGCTCCCTAACACACGCTCCCTAACACACACTCCCTAACACACGCTCCCTAACACACACACCCTAACACACACTGCCTAACACACACTCCCTAACACACACTCCCTAACACACGCTCCCTAACACACGCTCCCTAACACACGCTCCCTAACACACGCTCCCTAACACACGCTCCCTAACACACGCTCCCTAACACACGCTCCCTAACACACGCTCCCTAACACACACTCCCTAACACACGCTCCCTAACACACACTCCCTAACACACACACCCAAAAACAGTTAGTAATCAGAAGGTTGCGAGTTTGAATCCCAGCCATGCTAACATGACGTTGTGTCCTTGGACAAGACACTTGACCCTACTTGCCTCGGGGGAATGTCCCTGTACTGCTGTAAGTCACTGTGGATAGGAGTGTCTACTAAATTACTAGACATGTCAATGTGAAGCTAGGTCATGCTAACCCCAGTGCTGGGCTGTGTCCAGGCTCATGTCTTCAGCCCGTGTCAGAGCCAGACGGCTTCTCCTTGAGGGGGAGTGAGGGGCTGCGGCTGACCGGTTTGTCTGTCTGCTGGGGGGGGCGAGACGCCTACTACATATCATTGCAACAGAAGCAGAGCACGGGTACACACACACACACACACACACACTCAACGACACACTCACAAACTCAACCTGTCTAGGTACACACAACCCACACACAACTTCTCCATCAATTCCTCCTCGTCCCCACAGATATCAGTTCAAGTCTGGCCCCGCCTCCACTTGATGCTGATTTGCCGGTGGGTGAAAGGCTGGAGCAAGTAAAGGCCTGCCTTAACCGGTCATTGGTTAAAGGTGCAGGGGGAGTGGTTATTACTTACGACATCATCAAGGTGTACAAGATGTTGGTGCTTAGCTGTGGCATCAGTCTAGACAACACTTGTGAAGACCTCAAGGTAATTCACACATGTTTACGAAACACACAAACAGATACACACATTTCCAAAACACACACACAAACATACACGTTTACAAAATGCACATAGCACATGTTGTTTGTATGAGTGAGTGAGAGTGCTTGCATTACTTTGAGGGGTCTGCAGAGGTCTCAATGCTCTGTGTGTGTCATGTAGGTGGCGTGCTGGCTGCTGGACCCCAGCAGTGAAGAGAGGACCCTGGCCAGTGTGGTGACCTGCTTCTGCCCCCAACAGCTGGATCTGCTGGAGGGCCTGGGGGAGGGGAGGGGCCTGGGGGAGGGGAGGGGCCTGGGGGAGGGGAGCCACGCCCACACATACTCCCCTCGCATGAGAGCAGCTACTGAGAGTGTGTTGGTGTACGCTGCCATGGGCGAGCTAAACACACTGCTGGAGAAAGATGGACTACTAGGTGGGGAAAACACACATATACACACACCTACAGTATAGCACACACATATACACACACATACAGTATAACGCACACATACACACACATACAGTATAACACACATATACACACACATACAGTATAACACACACATATACACACATACAGTATAACACACACATACACACACATACAGTATAACACACACATACACACACATACAGTATAACACACACATTTGCATTGTGTATTTGTGCACAAGACTTTTGCACAGTACTGTGGGGAGTCAGATGGCTCAGCAGGTTAAGGTGGTGGCCTCATGATTGGAAGGTCATGAGGTCAAAACCCCGGCTGTGGCTATGTGATGTTGTGTCCTTGGGCAAGGCACTTCACCCTACATGCCTCAGGGGGATTGTAACTGTACTTACTGTACGTCACTTTGGATAAAAGAGACTGTGCACGCACACACCTGCATGATATTCCTCCTCATCCACTGTTCAGTTTCACCTTCAAACTCAAATTCACCATGTTAAGTCTTCAGTGTGTGTGTGCATGTGTGTGTGTGCGCCAGACGTGTTCCGCCGTGTGGAGATGCGTTCCCAGGTGTGTCTGGCCCTGCTGGAGCTGAATGGGGTGGGTTTCAGCTTGGAGGAGTGTGAGCGTCAGAAGAGTGTGATGCAGGCCAAGCTGTCTGCCCTGGAGGCTCAGGCCTACAGCCTGGCTGGACGCAGCTTCTCTCTGACCAGCATCGATGACATAGCCCAGGTGTGACCTGAAGCTAGCTACTAACACAAGCCTTGTGCCTGTGTAGGTAGACAGATGAACTAGCTAGCTCTGTCTGTCTGAAGAAACACACATCTGTGCGCATATATGACTGTCCATCCATTTGACACTCTGTTAAAGTTATGTGTGTGTTCAGATTATGTTTCTGGAACTGCATCTGCCTCCTAATGGAGACCTGACTGGTCTAAAGAACAAGAGGACTCTGGGATATGCCAGGAGAGGAGCAGGGAGGGTGCGGCTGGGCAAGCAGTTCAGCACCACCAAGGTACCTCACACTTACACACAGCCAGCCATGCAGTCACCTGCAGTAACATGCAGTCACATGCAGTCACATGCAGTAACACGCAGTGACATGC
>CM059310.1:0-52500 GCA_030340665.1 Neosalanx taihuensis | reverse complement strand
CAGAGTCTGTGTGACAGACAGGCCAAGAGTCTGTATACAATCCTTGTGTGTGCTGATAATGGGGAAATTGTGCTACGAATTGTAGAACGTTCTGAGTTACTGTAGGAAATGTTACTGACCTTAACTCTTCAAGACTTCCAAGACAATTCAAGCAACCTTGTTAAGCTTGGTATTTCAGATGCATTTTTTTGTCTTTCCTCCATCTTCCCTTAGGTGGCTCAGATAGTCAAGAGAGAGATGGAGTCAGCAGTCAAACTGTATGTGAAGCTCAGAGCCAAGGTCAAGGTTGGACCTAGCTGGGGAGATCTTCAGGATATGGACATGTGAAGGGTCCTTATTCTGATGACGTGACACCCTTCCATTCAATGATGTTTAAGGCTTCTGTGCTTTTCAACGTATATTTCGATGCGATTAAGTAATTTATTCTCAACAATATACTGAATGAACTTAAATGTTGAACATATTTTAAAGTGTCAAAATAAGTTTTCTCTCTGCTGTTTATCAATGAACTGAATGTAGTCATTTTTATATGTTTATATTATCCTCCAAGTTGTGATTCCACGTTAAAGTAATTTGCTACTGTAATTGATCTGGTGATTAAAGATGTATAAATCTATAATATTTTGTTTGAAACACACAGGAAATGTCATCCATGAACCTTCAACAGTTTGTGTTTAATAGCAGAGGAACATCTAAACCAAAAGGGTTAGAGTTATGGGATTGCTCTAGGGTTAGCCATATTTAACCTAACCCAACATATTTTAATAATACCAAATAATTTGCTATGAAATGGTCACTGTGCTGCTTGTTATCGCTGTGTTGAACACAGTTTAAACCGAGGTTCTACGTGTTATTCATGTAGATGTAAATACCACCTGCAGTTCTCTCAATACGCCACCAGATAGCAGTGATAAACCTACTGTTTCCACAGTAATTCCAGATTTAAGATAAAACTTTAGGTTTTTGACAGCTGTTAAAGTTGAGAAGATTTGCAGCTACTTTAGTATTTTAAAATAACGTTTTATTACAATGTTCACCGCACGCTACACTGCTCTTTTTTCGCTGTTATGACAATGTTCACCCTGCTTTACGCTGCTTATTTTTGCTGTGTTGAACACTTTGCTAAAAATCTATCCAGATTTTAATCATATAAATTAATACGTTGTGAAATGATCACCGAGCTGCTTATGTTCGCTGTTGAACATTGATAAAAACCGAAGTTCTATGTGTTATTCATGTAAGTATAAATACCACCAGCAGTTCTCACAATAGCGCAGCTTTATGGATTGGGGTTTTAAAGGTTAATGTTTCGACAGTCTATCCAGATTTATTATAAATGTTTAGTTTCTTGCCAGCCAACATTTTTTCAATACTTTGAACCTGTTAAATATTTCCTCAGAATGCGATGCAGAGCAAGAATGTTGGTTTGCGTTCGTTACTATTCGGTTTGAATGACGAGTTTTAAGGATTTTGTGTTGAGAAGAACGTCTATTATTTACAAAAATAACCGAAATTCATCAAAAAACTAACTAATACAGTAATGTAAATAATAAGTGTCAACAATTTGGAAGCTAATTTTTTTAATTTCGGTGTTCGCAGCATGTTTCCGGAGGACCAGTCTGCACCGGAGAGATGAGACGAAAGATTGGTTTTCTTCTAAGATTATAACGACTTTTATTGTTCCATTTGTAAGTCTAATGTGAATATACAAGGTCTATATTGTAATGTGAATATACAAGGTGATTTGGTAAACAAGCAGTCAAATATAATTTCGTGTTTAATAAAGGTTTATGTTATTTGTAAGTTGAACTAGTTATCGTAGCTATTTAACTACCAGCTGTTGAGTGGAACTGCAAGTTGTTCCAGTCCATATGTCCACGTTTAAATCCAGTATGAATATTTGACTTGTTAGTTAGTTACCGGCTGAACAAAGTGAAACCCTGTCATGGATGAGGAGCCAGAGAGAGTTAAGCACTGGGAGGGAGGATACGAGCGGACATGGTGAGCCTCAGTTTACTGGGACTCATGTCTCCATCACTGTGCTGAACCATCAGCTTGTTGTTGGCCCGCTGACATCATCAGTCTGTTGTTCTGTCTCACCCACAGGGAAGTGGGTGAGACAGAGTCTGGGTCTCTCAAAGACACCGTAGAAGACATCCTCTTCCAGGCCAAAAGGAAAAGGTGTGTTTGTTGGAGGAGAGGTTCCTCTTTTATTGTTTGATGTTGCACAGTGTTGACAGCTGAGATGTGTGAACTGAGCCTAGATGATACCACCTTGATTCTAACTAGAAGTTACAACTGTCCACTTCTGATGTGGCTTCTTCTGCTGTACCGTCTACATGCACTATTTGTATGTCACTTTGGATATGGCTATATTTTCAAAATAAGTCAAGCGATTCCTAACTGCCTCTATCTTTGATTAATTAATTATTAGTGTGCCCTGTTGATCTTTTAAAACAGTCTGCTTGTACGTAAAAATACAGCGCATACTGAGTCCTTGGAAAATGCCCGCTTTAAGTTTTTGTGTTGTATCGTATAATGAGCAGGTTTGAGCTTTCAGTTACAAATTCCTTTTGTTCACAGCGCTCACGATCAACTAAATGCTAGACCTGGCCTAACAAAGACAGAAACCTGAGTATCTTTTAGGAAGAATGAATGTTCCTCTTTGTCTTTATACCGTCACTCAGTTGATTTACCTGACTGGATCGGAGTATGTTTCTTTGGAATACCCTTGTCAGGAGGAGGGGGTCCACTCAGGATGCAGGACTTGTGAGCTCTACTGCAGGGTTGGGATTGACTTCCATCTTCAGATTCACACCGATGGTAGAGTCAACAGCAGTCATGAACCCAGTCAGTTAAGTAAGTTTCATTCATTCATTACATGCATCCAACAGGTTATTGAACCAAGCCACTCCTCTCCACTCCTCCCCTTCTCTCCTCCACTCCTGCCCTCCACTCCTCCCCTCCACTCCTACCCTTCTCTCCTCCACTCCTCTCCTCCACTCTTGCCCTCCACTCCTCTCCTCCACTCCTGCCCTCCACTCCTCTCCTCCACTCCTGCCCTCCACTCCTCTCCTCCTCTCCTCCACTTCTCCACTCATCAACTCCTCCACTCCTGCCCTCCACTCCTCTCCTCCTCTCCTCCACTTCTCCACTCATCAACTCCTCCCCTCCTCTCCTCCACTCATCCACTCTTCCTCTCCTCCACTCCTCCACTCCTCCCCTCCTCTCCTCCACTCATCCCCTCCTCTCCTCCACTCCTCCGCTCCTCCCCTCCCCTTTACTCCTCTCCTCCTTCACTCTCTGCTTTCAGTGCTTTCAGACTTAGAAACGAGTACATGAAAAAAGGAGACCCCATCCTTCCCTCCTCAAGGACAGCTGGAGGATCAGGGGGACCATCAAAGTCCATCCATCCATCCATCAAGGTCCATCAAACTATCATTTCACTCCTCCCAGAGGATCGAGATGCCCCACCAGTCAAGTGCCCAGTGCTGGAGAGGACCCCCAGGTGTATTCGATGGCAGACAGCTGCGTCTGTTGAAGGGGCGTTCAGATTAGATTAGATTAACCCTAACCCGGTGGTCAGATGGCTCAACTGGTTAAGGCGTTGGCCTCATGATCGGAAGGTTGTGAGATTGCACCCTGGCTGTGGCTATATGACGTGTCCTTGAGCAAGGCACTTCACTCTACTTGTCTCAGGGAGAATGTCCCTGTACTTACTGTAATTTTCTTTGGATAAAAGCCTCTGCTAAATGAATAAATGTAAATGTAAACCCAGCACCCTCACAACTGTATTGTGCCTGTATCATTTAGGATTTTCAAAGCAACAACTGATTTGAGTTGTTCAAGTTGTTCACACGAATAATCTGTCATTTAACCTCTTGTAGTTTTACAAGGTGCTTTGATGAATGGATTGTTGTGCGTAAAATGTTATGAATTGTAAGGCCAATAATATCATTGTTTCATACCCACAGCCCATGCTAATAATAATAAAACAGGTTTCTTCCTGTGCCGTTCCTGCGAAGGAGTTTCCCTCGGGCTAAATAAAGTAATCTGAATCTGAATTCCCTTAATGTATTTCACATTGTTTTCCATTATTCAGTTTGAACATTTTGTTTATATTACTTTACACTAATTGTGACAAATTGTAAATCTTTGAAATAGTAATTTATGAATGAGCTGTTGCTACATTGTATAAATAAGCAATGTGTAAGTTGAGTAAAATGGCTAAATTGTATCCATACCTATATCAACAAAATGCTTAAATGTTGAGGTGTATATTTGATGTACAATATTTTCCATACCCTTCTAATACCGTGTAAGAATAGTAAGTGAGTGTTTGGGTCCAGATAATTCTTCTAAAACCATTAATGGCAGCTAGCCAGCCCAGCCTGCTAGCCAGCCCAGCCCAGCTCATGGGTCCTCCTTCCTGTGAGGGAGCAAGGGGACAGCCAACCAGCCAGTCAACCAGCCAGCCAGCCAGTCAACCAGCCAACCAGTCAGCCAGCCAACCAGCCAGCCTACCAGTCAGCTAGCCAGCCGCCCAGCCCAGGGACCATCGCTTCTGTGAGGGAGCAAGGGGCCAGCCAGCCCAGCTCAGTCCAGCCTAGCCTAACCTAGGGGCCAGCTCAGTCCAGCCTAGCCTAGCCTTGCCTAGGGGCCAGCTCAGCTCAGCCTAGCCTAGGGGCCAGTCCATAGCTTTATTTGTGAAATAGTCACTTTCAGATTCTCATAGAAAAAATGGTTACTTACAATCAGTTTATGTCAATAATTGTATTGATTTGAATCAAATGTATTTTGATCCAAACCCTTTGATACAAACTCCGTGAAGAGCTTTCAACTATGTTACAGTGGCTTTCACTTTCTACGTAAAAATTTGGTTGAAGAAGCCTTGACATTTACTGATGTTATCAGGTTTGACATTGTGTGTTATTCATGTAATCATAAATACCACCATCAGTTCTCACAATATGCCACTAGATAGCGATGATAAACCGCAGTCTATCCAAATGTTTTATGATAGTGTAGGTTCTTGTCAGCTGTTGAAAGTTTAAAATATTGCCAGTTACTTTAATAATGTAAAATCATGTTTTGTGACAATGTTCACCATACGTTACACTGCTCTTTTATCGCTGTGTTGAACACTTTACTACAACCAAGACTTCTGGACTACAGTTATGGCTTCTGGACTACAGTTCCTGCTTCCGGGAAGGCTTCTGATTCAGGTGTTGCTAGTTAAGATCACATGGTGGTATGAGTCTAATCCTATCCACAATATAAATACCTCCAACTCAAACAACTGAAGTTAATAGTTTTAATTTTATTGCAAAAATAGATCAGAAAAAATCTGCAATGCTTTCAAAGATAAGTGATCCATAGTAATACATTCTAACCTTAAAGTAAAAGTCAAATTAGTAGTGTTTTCAATGTAAAATATTTTAAATGTCTTTTTTAAGGGAAGACCAGCAATGATCCACAAGGTCAGTAATGCATCACCATAACCTTCAAACTAAGACATGAGTGATGAGACAGTCAGCTCTATTATGCCATAGAGAACATAGGTTAGTTTGATGCTGTCAACCTTTACCTTCAACAATGATACTTAGTAAAGCTTCCCCTATTGTAGACTTCTATCCCCATTCTAAGGACATGAAATCAGCATAATGAGAAACAATAAAAGAGAGACAGACCTCATGCTCCTGGAGCACTCAAATGCAGCCCTCAAACACTGGGTTGGTCACCTCTCCAAGTGAGCACTATAGTGGGGGGAGGGGGAGCGCTCCCTCTGCAAACTAATATTTTATATATTTTTTTATTTCAGTCTTTTATGTAATTTGACCTCAAGTGATTATTGTGTTCTTTATTCTGGTGTATTGTGTTTTACTGGTTTGTTAATCTATTATTTCATTTAAAGCCCTTTGGGTTTTCCAAATGTTTTATGATAGTGTAGGTTCTTGTCAGCTGTTGAAAGTTTAAAATATTGTAAATAATGTAAAATCCTATTTTGTGACAATGTTCACTGTATGTTACACTGCTCTTTCATCGCTGTGTTGAACAATTTGCTACAACCAAGACTTCCGGACTACAGTTATGGCTTCTGGACTACAGTTCCTGCTTCCAGTTTGAGGGACACTGTTGGTGCAAGGCATTGTGGGTATTTTCTTCATACTTATATTCTGTTTTATTAATTATCTGTGCATATTTGAGTAGAGTTTTGTGGTACTGTTCATGACATTTGTCAAGTGGATGCTATGGACTGTAAAAAAAAAACAAAAAAACATTCTAACCATAACTGTGAACTGCATCTCATTGAATGACTTACCATGCATTCACATTGGTGAGTCAGCATTTAATCCTGAAGTTGTGCGGTGTATGGAACTCAGGTTAAGTGCTCGGTAAGGTATGGTACGGTAAACTCTCTGGGCAGGCTGTGACAGGGGCAGCTTGTCAGGTAAGGTAAATGTTTTTGGGCAAGCTGTGACAGGGGCAGCTTGCCAGGTAAGGTAACCCTCTCTGGGCAAGCTGTGACAGGGGCAGCTTGCCAGGTGAGGTAACCCTCTCTGGGCAAGCTGTGACAAGGGCAGCTTGCCAGGTAAGGTAACCCTCTTTGGGTAGGCTGTGACAGGGGCAGCTTGCCAGGTAAGGTAACCCTCTCTGGGCAAGCTGTGACAGGGGCAGCTTGCCAGGTAAGGTAACCCTCTCTGGGCAAGCTGTGACAGGGGCAGCTTGCCAGGTAAGGTAACACTCTCTGGGCAGGCTGTGAAAGGGGCAGCTTGCCAGGTAAGGTAAACTTCTTTGGGTAGTGGGTTAATCTCACTCTCCCTAGTCTCATTTGATACTTCTAATTGTGCGGTGTATTGGAACACAAGTATTAAACCTTTCTGGGCAGGCTGTGACAGGGGCAGCTTGTCTGGCTGGGTAAACCTAACCTTCTATCTCTCTCTTGGCCCTTAGCTGCTGGTAGAAGCTTGTGGGGAGTTAAGATTTTAGAATGTTCCCTCCCTTCCGCCAGCATTCCCCCTAGCCTCTCTAGGCAAGACTGTGGTGTCCTTCACCTCAAGCAGTTTTGTTTGGATGAGTCTGGGAGGGAGATCTTCAGGCCCTCTCCGGGCAGGCTGTGGTAACCTAGCGGTGTTAACAAGCAGCTTGTTTGGGTGGGCGGTAGGTATGCGGCCCTCCTGGGTCCCACTTGGGACAGCACGCAGGATGTGGTGGTCCAGGGCTCAGGACCTTCATCGTAGCCCAGTCTTCTAATGGGGAAAGCCCCATCCATACACTCACCGCACCACACTCCTTGCCTCTTACATCTCTGTCAATACCCAAGGCCCTCCCAGTGGACCAAGATAGTAATCCCGGACACTGGAGGTATTGACCCCCCCCCCATATCTGTCAGTAGAATGCATCAGTTTTTAGGGTTTGGGTGGGCCTAGGCTTGTAACTGACCTATAGAAATACTCAGCTTCTGGGTGTAGTTCACTTGACCATCAGGGTTAGTGTTCAATTTTGTGTGTCTTGTGCATTGTAACACAAGTACAACTGGCTTCTGAATCGGATGTAGCTAGTTCAGATATGGTGGGATGAATCGCAGTTGATACTTCTAGTTTTGCGGCATATTGAAAGACGAGTACAAATGGCTTCTGAATCAGTTGTAGTTAGTTCCAATCACGTTTTGGGATTGAGTCCATGATGATAATAATCAAAAAATTGGTTTATTCCCTTGTATTTCACTTTGTGTTATTTTTCAGTTAGGGTTATGGTTTCATCAGCTTTTAGGGTTTGGGTGGGCCTAGGCTTGTGTAACTGACTCAGCTTCTGGGTGTAGTTTAATCAACCATGGGGCAGCAACAGGGATAAGATTTGTGTTGTATGGCAGTATTTCTTTTATCTTTAAGGACTTAAATTCTGTTTTTTTAAATATTCCCTCTTTCAATGCACTTGATTCAAATGAAGGGTTATTTTTCTAGTGACTGCAGCACTAGATAATGATCTGTTCATTAGTATCAGGAGTGTTGGGAGGGGGAACATTTAAAAAAACACAGAATTAAAGTCCTTGAAGATTAAAAAATACTGCCATACTAACACAAATCTTATCCCTGTTGCTGCACATGGTTGATTAATCTACACCCAGAAGCTGTCAGTTACACAAGCCTAGGCCCACCCAAACCCTAAAGCTCATGAAATCATAACCCTAACTGAATAATGTAATACAAAGTGAAATACAAGGAAATAAACCAATTTTTTTTAATTATTAACATGGACTTAATCCTAAAATGTGATTAGAACTAACTACAACTGATTCAGAAGCCATGTGTACTTGTCTTTCAATACGCTGCACAACTAGAAGTTTAAAGCAGACAGATTATGTGGTCTCAAATTTGTGATTAGGCACTAGTTATCAACTTCCTAGTCTGCATGACAGGTCATCAATTTTAGTTCATGAGGCCCAATGTCCTGACAGTTTTGTATGTTTCCCTGCTCCACAAAACTGAGAAACCCTAATTCAACCATCAGGGGCAGCGACAGTGACAAGGTTAGTGTTAGTATGGCAGTAATTCTTTATCTTGGACTTCAAAGATTTAAATTCTGATGTTTTACATTTTGTGTGTATTAGAACAAGTATTAAAGGCTTCTGAATCCAGTGTAGCTAGTTAGGATCATATGGTGGGGTGAGTCTCCTTGATACTAGTTGTGCAGTGTATTGGAACAAATATTAGGTTTCTGAATCAGGTGTAGCTAGTTATGATTACATTTTGGGATGAGCCCATGTTAATAATAATTACTATTTTCTTCCCTTGTCTTTCACGTTGTTTTTTTATTATTCAGTTAGGGCTATGGTTTCTGTCAGTGGAACACATCAGCTTTTAGGGTTTGGGTGGGACTAGGCTTGTGTAACTGACCTATAGATATTCAGCTTCTGGGTGTAGTTTAATCAACCATGGGGCAGCAACAGGGATAAGATTTGTTAGTATGGCAGTATTTTTTTAATCTTCAAGGACTTCAATTCTGTACTTTTAAAATGTTCCCCCTTTAAATGCACTTGATTCAAATGAAGGGTTATTTTCTAGTAACTGCAGCACTAGACAATGATCCCTTCATTAGATACTATACTCAGCTTCTCGATGTAGTTCAATCGACCATCAGGGGCTGTGACAGGGTAAGCGTTAGTACAGCAGTAATTCTTTATCTTGGACTATTCTTGTTTTAAATTTTTGGTGTATTGGAACAAGTATTAAAGGCTTCTGAATCTGGTGTAGGTAGTTAAAATTTCATTTTGGGATGAGCCCATATTGATAAGTTTACTCCCCTTCTATTTAACTATTTATTATTCAGTTAGGGCTATGGTTTAGATGTTTCCCTGTTCCAGCACAACCGAAAGGGTCAGGGTTCCACCAAGCTTAATAATGGTGCTAGTTAAGATCACATAGTAGGATGAACTCGTGCTAATACAAAAAAAACAGGTTTCTTCTCTTATGTTTCACTTTGTTGTCCATTATTCGGTTAGCATTTCTGTTGGGAACACATCAGTTTTTAGGGTTTGGGTGGGTCTAGTCTTGTAACTGACATTTATAAATACTCAGCTTCTTGACGTAGTTCAATCGACCATCAGGGACAGTGACAGGGTTAGTGTTAGTACGGCAGTAATTCTTTATCTTGGACTTCAATTTTGATTTAAAGTGTGTGTGTGTATTGGAACAAGTATTAAAGGGTTCTCAATCCGGTGTAGCTAGTTGGATCATATGGTGGGATGAGTCTCTTTGATACTTGTTGTGCGGTGTATTGGAACAAATATTAGAGGCTTCTGAATCAGGTGTAGCTAGTTAAGATTACATTTTGGGATGAGCCCATGTTGATAATATTAAAATGGTTTTCTTCTCTTGTATTTCACTTGGTTTTTCATTATTCAGTTAGGGCTATGGTTTCTGTCGTTGGAACGCATCAGCTTTTAGGGTTTGGGTGGGCCTAGTCTTGTAACTGACCTATAGAAGTATTCAGCTTCCGGGTGTAGTTCAATCGGGCAGCAACAGTGATAGGATTTGTGTTAGTATTGCAGTTTTCTTAATTTTCAAGGACTTCAATTCTGATGTTTTAAAATGGTCCCCCTTTTGAATACACCTGATTCAAATGAAGGTTTATTTTTTTAGTGACTGCAGCACTAGATAATGATCCATTCATTAGTATCAGGAGTCTGAGGAGGGAAAACATCTAAAACAGACAGAACATGTGGTCTGACAGCTAGAAAGTTGTGGGATTAGTAACTGGTTATCAACTTCCTACTCGGTATGGCAAAGGTCACTAATTTTAGTTAATGAGGCCCAATTTCCTGAGTTTTCTATGTAACACTGCGCAAGCACACACGTAATGAAAGGTTAAGTTTCCACCAAGGTTGATAATGGCATGAGTTAAGATAACATGGTGGGATGAGCTCATGATAATAGTTATTTCTTTTTATATATTTTATTTATTTACTTCAATACTCAGTTGGGTTTATTTTATTTTTTAATTTTTGTTTCATTGAACACATCAGCTTTTAGGGTTTGGGTGGGAATATGCTCCTGTAACTAGATATATTCAGCTTCTGTTTGTAGTTCAATCAACTAATTTGTATCTGTAATTCTTAATCTTCAAAAACTTTATTTCCAATGTGTCTTGTGTGTTATTGGAACACAAGTATTAGCAGCTTCTGAGTCAGGTGTAATTAGTTAAGATCACATGGTGGGATGAGTACATGCTAATATTAACAAAGCAAGTTTCTTCCCTTGTATTTTACTTTGTTTTCCATTATTCAGTTAAGGTTTGTCAGTGGAACACATAAGCTTTTGGGGTTTGGGTGGGCCTAGGCTTGTGTAACTGACCTATAGATATTCAGCTTCTGGGTGTAGTTCAATCAACTACCAGGCCGTGACAGGGTTTGCGTCATGGCAGTAATTCATAATCTTCAAGAACATCAATTCTGATGTCTCCTGCTTTATGTAAACGATCGTTGTGTTACGCATTTATAGTTCTTCCCTTGGCACTTATTGGTTCTCATGATGTATGATTCACGATCAAAAGTCACCATTCAGGGTCTGTCATGTTGCTATGATCAATGATTGATGCTATTTGTAAAAGCTGTCTTGTAAGTCACTTTGGATAAAAGTGTCTGCTAAATGAATAAATGTAAAATGGGTGTCTTTTCTTGTTGTGCAGTGTAATAGAACCAAAGTAATGGCAGCTTCTGAATCGGGTGTAGCTAGTTAAGATCACATGGTGGGATGAATTCATGTTAATAAAAATAATAAAACATGTTTTTTCTTGTATTTGCCTTTGTTTTCCATTATTCACTTAGAGTTTGTCAGTGGAACACATTAGCTTTTAGGGTTTGAGTGGGCCTAGGTTTGTTTAACCTAAAGATATTTGGCTTCTGGGTATAGTTCAATTGGGCAGAAACAGGGATAAGGTTTTTAGAAGTATGACAGGAATTCTTAGTCTTCAAGGACCTTAATTCTGTATTTAAATGTTCCTCCTTTTTAATGCACCTGATTAAAATGAAAGGTTATTTTCTAGTGACTGCAGCATTAGATAATAACTGTTCATTAGTATCTGGAGTGTCTAATGAGGGTTAATGTTTAAAACAGACTGAATATGGTCTCTGAAAAAAGTAGAAAGTTGTGGGATTAGTTCAGAGTTATCAGCCTTGTACTCTGTATGCCAGAGGTTGTTATTAGTTCATGAGACTTATTAGAAACGGGTGAGCTGGAATAGGGAAGCTTTAACTGTCAGGGCATTGAGGACTGGTGATAACTGGTGTATGAGTTAGGGTTGGATGTGAGGATGTAATGAAAGACTAATAATTAGTGTAGTATTATAAAAGTGTGGGTGGATGAACGGTCTTGAATAATCTGGGTCTAATCTGATTTATGGTTCGATTTGTTTACAAGGGTTAGGGTTATGTTGTTGCAGGATGGGTATTAAAACATGCAGTGTCTAATCAGTAGGGTAGGAAATTGACTAAAAACACTGGTCCTAAAGCTTGATCCTCATGCCCCTCCTTGTCCTGCCCATTTTTGATTTTTCCAAGTCCAACATGCCTGATTTAAATGAACAACTTGTTTCAAAGCTATATAAAGCAACAAGTTGTTCATTTAAATTGGGTATGTTGGAGTTGGGAAAATCAAAAATGGGCAGGACAAGGGGGGTGCATGAGGATCAGGTTTTACAGACCCTTGGTCCAGGGGATGGATTACCCAAGGTCCAGAGGCAAGTTTTGGGCCCTTGGGGTTAGGGGTTGGGGCCCCTAGGGCTAGGGTTAAGTTTTGGGCCCTTGGGGTTAGGGGTTGGGGCCCCTAGGGCTAGGGTTAAGTTTTGGGCCCTTGGGGTTAGGGGTTGGGGCCCCTAGGGCTAGGGTTAAGTTTTGGGCCCTTGGGGTTAGGGGTTGGGGCCCCTAGGGCTAGGGTTAAGTTTTGGGCCCTTGGGGTTAGGGGTTGGGGCCCCTAGGGCTAGGGTTAAGTTTTGGGCCCTTGGGGTTAGGGGTTGGGGCCCCTAGGGCTAGGGTTAAGTTTTGGGCCCTTGGGGTTAGGGGTTGGGGCCCCTAGGGCTAGGGTTAAGTTTTGGGCCCTTGGGGTTAGGGGTTGGGGCCCCTAGGGCTAGGGTTAAGTTTTGGGCCCTTGGGGTTAGGGGTTGGGGCCCCTAGGGCTAGGGTTAAGTTTTGGGCCCTTGGGGTTAGGGGTTGGGGCCCCTAGGGCTAGGGTTAAGTTTTGGGCCCTTGGGGTTAGGGGTTGGGGCCCCTAGGGCTAGGGTTAAGTTTTGGGCCCTTGGGGTTAGGGGTTGGGGCCCCTAGGGCTAGGGTTAAGTTTTGGGCCCTTGGGGTTAGGGGTTGGGGCCCCTAGGGCTAGGGTTAAGTTTTGGGCCCTTGGGGTTAGGGGTTGGGGCCCCTAGGGCTAGGGTTAAGTTTTGGGCCCTTGGGGTTAGGGGTTGGGGCCCCTAGGGCTAGGGTTAAGTTTTGGGCCCTTGGGGTTAGGGGTTGGGGCCCCTAGGGCTAGGGTTAAGTTTTGGGCCCTTGGGGTTAGGGGTTGGGGCCCCTAGGGCTAGGGTTAAGTTTTGGGCCCTTGGGGTTAGGGGTTGGGGCCCCTAGGGCTAGGGTTAAGTTTTGGGCCCTTGGGGTTAGGGGTTGGGGCCCCTAGGGCTAGGGTTAAGTTTTGGGCCCTTGGGGTTAGGGGTTGGGGCCCCTAGGGCTAGGGTTAAGTTTTGGGCCCTTGGGGTTAGGGGTTGGGGCCCCTAGGGCTAGGGTTAAGTTTTGGGCCCTTGGGGTTAGGGGTTGGGGCCCCTAGGGCTAGGGTTAAGTTTTGGGCCCTTGGGGTTAGGGGTTGGGGCCCCTAGGGCTAGGGTTAAGTTTTGGGCCCTTGGGGTTAGGGGTTGGGGCCCCTAGGGCTAGGGTTAAGTTTTGGGTTAGGGTTAGGGTTAGGGTTAGGGTTAGGGTTAGGGTTAGGGTTAGGGTTAGGTATAAGGTTGATAACCACGATCGGTCATTGACCGATCCTCGACCGATCCTCTAAGTCAGTCATTTCTGGCCTTTCTGGGTACTACAAGTGGATGAGATTGAGTACACAGACTAATTGGGACACCCCGGTTCGAATGGCGGTGGTCTCGTGATCGTGGGAGCTTCCGTTCGGGAGCTACATCCGTTTTGGGCCGGAAACGGATGTATCTCTGGAACGGAAGGTCGTAGAAACTCGGGGACAAGACAGGCGTGTTGCCCGTGGCCGAATTATGGCAGGCGGATCTTGGTTTGGAAGCTGTAGGACGCACGGTTCCCGAGTTACAAAGGGTGAAAGGTCGTCCCATTGAAATGGATGGGAAATGCGAAAATTATTCAAAGTCCAGAGATGACCGATCCTTTGAGTGGTCCTTTGTGGCCTTTGTGGGTCCAAGAACGGCTTGAGATTGAGTACACAGACTAATTGGGACACCCCGGTTCGAATGGCGGTGGTCTCGTGATCGTGGGACCTTCCGTTCGGGAGCTACATCCGTTTTGGGCCGGAAAAGGGCTGTATCTCGGGAACGGAAGGTCGTAGAAACTCGGGGACAAGACAGGCGTGTTGCCCGTGGCCGAATTATGGTAGGCGGACGTTGGTTCCGAAGCTCTAAGACGCACGGTTCCAAAGTTATGAGGGGTGAAAGTGGGTCCCATTGTAATGAATGGGAATATGCGAAAAATCTTCAAAGTCCAGCCCTGACCGATCCTCTAATGGGCCTTTTCTAACCCTAACCAGCCCTGACTCATCCTCTAACCTTAACCATAGCCTGTCCCTGAACCCTAATCCTAACCTTAACCCTCAAATAGGGTTGTGTTTAGGCTTAGGGTTGTGGTTGTGGTTAGGGTTATGGGTCAGGTTGGGGTTCGGGTTGGGGTTCGGGTTGGGTTAGGGTTAGGGTTAGGGTTAGGGTTAGGGTTAGGGTTAGGGTTAGGGTTAGGTATAAGGTTGATAACCACGATCGGTCATTGACCGATCCTCGACCGATCCTCTAAGTCAGTCATTTCTGGCCTTTCTGGGTACTACAAGTGGATGAGATTGAGTACACAGACTAATTGGGACACCCCGGTTCGAATGGCGGTGGTCTCGTGATCGTGGGAGCTTCCGTTCGGGAGCTACATCCGTTTTGGGCCGGAAACGGATGTATCTCTGGAACGGAAGGTCGTAGAAACTCGGGGACAAGACAGGCGTGTTGCCCGTGGCCGAATTATGGCAGGCGGATCTTGGTTTGGAAGCTGTAGGACGCACGGTTCCCGAGTTACAAAGGGTGAAAGGTCGTCCCATTGAAATGGATGGGAAATGCGAAAATTATTCAAAGTCCAGAGATGACCGATCCTTTGAGTGGTCCTTTGTGGCCTTTGTGGGTCCAAGAACGGCTTGAGATTGAGTACACAGACTAATTGGGACACCCCGGTTCGAATGGCGGTGGTCTCGTGATCGTGGGACCTTCCGTTCGGGAGCTACATCCGTTTTGGGCCGGAAAAGGGCTGTATCTCGGGAACGGAAGGTCGTAGAAACTCGGGGACAAGACAGGCGTGTTGCCCGTGGCCGAATTATGGTAGGCGGACGTTGGTTCCGAAGCTCTAAGACGCACGGTTCCAAAGTTATGAGGGGTGAAAGTGGGTCCCATTGTAATGAATGGGAATATGCGAAAAATCTTCAAAGTCCAGCCCTGACCGATCCTCTAATGGGCCTTTTCTAACCCTAACCAGCCCTGACTCATCCTCTAACCTTAACCATAGCCTGTCCCTGAACCCTAATCCTAACCTTAACCCTCAAATAGGGTTGTGTTTAGGCTTAGGGTTGTGGTTGTGGTTAGGGTTATGGGTCAGGTTGGGGTTCGGGTTGGGGTTCGGGTTGGGTTAGGGTTAGGTATAAGGTTGATAACCACGATCGGTCATTAGGGTTAGGGTTAGGGTTAGGGTTAGGGTTAGGGTTAGGTATAAGGTTGATAACCACGATCGGTCATTGACCGATCCTCGACCGATCCTCTAAGTCAGTCATTTCTGGCCTTTCTGGGTACTACAAGTGGATGAGATTGAGTACACAGACTAATTGGGACACCCCGGTTCGAATGGCGGTGGTCTCGTGATCGTGGGAGCTTCCGTTCGGGAGCTACATCCGTTTTGGGCCGGAAACGGATGTATCTCTGGAACGGAAGGTCGTAGAAACTCGGGGACAAGACAGGCGTGTTGCCCGTGGCCGAATTATGGCAGGCGGATCTTGGTTTGGAAGCTGTAGGACGCACGGTTCCCGAGTTACAAAGGGTGAAAGGTCGTCCCATTGAAATGGATGGGAAATGCGAAAATTATTCAAAGTCCAGAGATGACCGATCCTTTGAGTGGTCCTTTGTGGCCTTTGTGGGTCCAAGAACGGCTTGAGATTGAGTACACAGACTAATTGGGACACCCCGGTTCGAATGGCGGTGGTCTCGTGATCGTGGGACCTTCCGTTCGGGAGCTACATCCGTTTTGGGCCGGAAAAGGGCTGTATCTCGGGAACGGAAGGTCGTAGAAACTCGGGGACAAGACAGGCGTGTTGCCCGTGGCCGAATTATGGTAGGCGGACGTTGGTTCCGAAGCTCTAAGACGCACGGTTCCAAAGTTATGAGGGGTGAAAGTGGGTCCCATTGTAATGAATGGGAATATGCGAAAAATCTTCAAAGTCCAGCCCTGACCGATCCTCTAATGGGCCTTTTCTAACCCTAACCAGCCCTGACTCATCCTCTAACCTTAACCATAGCCTGTCCCTGAACCCTAATCCTAACCTTAACCCTCAAATAGGGTTGTGTTTAGGCTTAGGGTTGTGGTTGTGGTTAGGGTTATGGGTCAGGTTGGGGTTCGGGTTGGGGTTCGGGTTGGGTTAGGGTTAGGGTTAGGTATAAGGTTGATAACCACGATCGGTCATTGACCGATCCTCGACCGATCCTCTAAGTCAGTCATTTCTGGCCTTTCTGGGTACTACAAGTGGATGAGATTGAGTACACAGACTAATTGGGACACCCCGGTTCGAATGGCGGTGGTCTCGTGATCGTGGGAGCTTCCGTTCGGGAGCTACATCCGTTTTGGGCCGGAAACGGATGTATCTCTGGAACGGAAGGTCGTAGAAACTCGGGGACAAGACAGGCGTGTTGCCCGTGGCCGAATTATGGCAGGCGGATCTTGGTTTGGAAGCTGTAGGACGCACGGTTCCCGAGTTACAAAGGGTGAAAGGTCGTCCCATTGAAATGGATGGGAAATGCGAAAATTATTCAAAGTCCAGAGATGACCGATCCTTTGAGTGGTCCTTTGTGGCCTTTGTGGGTCCAAGAACGGCTTGAGATTGAGTACACAGACTAATTGGGACACCCCGGTTCGAATGGCGGTGGTCTCGTGATCGTGGGACCTTCCGTTCGGGAGCTACATCCGTTTTGGGCCGGAAAAGGGCTGTATCTCGGGAACGGAAGGTCGTAGAAACTCGGGGACAAGACAGGCGTGTTGCCCGTGGCCGAATTATGGTAGGCGGACGTTGGTTCCGAAGCTCTAAGACGCACGGTTCCAAAGTTATGAGGGGTGAAAGTGGGTCCCATTGTAATGAATGGGAATATGCGAAAAATCTTCAAAGTCCAGCCCTGACCGATCCTCTAATGGGCCTTTTCTAACCCTAACCAGCCCTGACTCATCCTCTAACCTTAACCATAGCCTGTCCCTGAACCCTAATCCTAACCTTAACCCTCAAATAGGGTTGTGTTTAGGCTTAGGGTTGTGGTTGTGGTTAGGGTTATGGGTCAGGTTGGGGTTCGGGTTGGGGTTCGGGTTGGGTTCGGGTTGGGTTAGGGTTAGGGTTAGGGTTAGGGTTAGGGTTAGGGTTAGGGTTAGGGTTAGGGTTAGGGTTAGGGTTAGGGTTAGGGTTAGGGTTAGGGTTAGGGTTAGGGTTAGGGTTAGGGTTAGGGTTAGGGTTAGGTATAAGGTTGATAACCACGATCGGTCATTGACCGATCCTCGACCGATCCTCTAAGTCAGTCATTTCTGGCCTTTCTGGGTACTACAAGTGGATGAGATTGAGTACACAGACTAATTGGGACACCCCGGTTCGAATGGCGGTGGTCTCGTGATCGTGGGAGCTTCCGTTCGGGAGCTACATCCGTTTTGGGCCGGAAACGGATGTATCTCTGGAACGGAAGGTCGTAGAAACTCGGGGACAAGACAGGCGTGTTGCCCGTGGCCGAATTATGGCAGGCGGATCTTGGTTTGGAAGCTGTAGGACGCACGGTTCCCGAGTTACAAAGGGTGAAAGGTCGTCCCATTGAAATGGATGGGAAATGCGAAAATTATTCAAAGTCCAGAGATGACCGATCCTTTGAGTGGTCCTTTGTGGCCTTTGTGGGTCCAAGAACGGCTTGAGATTGAGTACACAGACTAATTGGGACACCCCGGTTCGAATGGCGGTGGTCTCGTGATCGTGGGACCTTCCGTTCGGGAGCTACATCCGTTTTGGGCCGGAAAAGGGCTGTATCTCGGGAACGGAAGGTCGTAGAAACTCGGGGACAAGACAGGCGTGTTGCCCGTGGCCGAATTATGGTAGGCGGACGTTGGTTCCGAAGCTCTAAGACGCACGGTTCCAAAGTTATGAGGGGTGAAAGTGGGTCCCATTGTAATGAATGGGAATATGCGAAAAATCTTCAAAGTCCAGCCCTGACCGATCCTCTAATGGGCCTTTTCTAACCCTAACCAGCCCTGACTCATCCTCTAACCTTAACCATAGCCTGTCCCTGAACCCTAATCCTAACCTTAACCCTCAAATAGGGTTGTGTTTAGGCTTAGGGTTGTGGTTGTGGTTAGGGTTATGGGTCAGGTTGGGGTTCGGGTTGGGGTTCGGGTTGGGTTAGGGTTAGGGTTAGGGTTAGGGTTAGGGTTAGGGTTAGGGTTAGGGTTAGGTATAAGGTTGATAACCACGATCGGTCATTGACCGATCCTCGACCGATCCTCTAAGTCAGTCATTTCTGGCCTTTCTGGGTACTACAAGTGGATGAGATTGAGTACACAGACTAATTGGGACACCCCGGTTCGAATGGCGGTGGTCTCGTGATCGTGGGAGCTTCCGTTCGGGAGCTACATCCGTTTTGGGCCGGAAACGGATGTATCTCTGGAACGGAAGGTCGTAGAAACTCGGGGACAAGACAGGCGTGTTGCCCGTGGCCGAATTATGGCAGGCGGATCTTGGTTTGGAAGCTGTAGGACGCACGGTTCCCGAGTTACAAAGGGTGAAAGGTCGTCCCATTGAAATGGATGGGAAATGCGAAAATTATTCAAAGTCCAGAGATGACCGATCCTTTGAGTGGTCCTTTGTGGCCTTTGTGGGTCCAAGAACGGCTTGAGATTGAGTACACAGACTAATTGGGACACCCCGGTTCGAATGGCGGTGGTCTCGTGATCGTGGGACCTTCCGTTCGGGAGCTACATCCGTTTTGGGCCGGAAAAGGGCTGTATCTCGGGAACGGAAGGTCGTAGAAACTCGGGGACAAGACAGGCGTGTTGCCCGTGGCCGAATTATGGTAGGCGGACGTTGGTTCCGAAGCTCTAAGACGCACGGTTCCAAAGTTATGAGGGGTGAAAGTGGGTCCCATTGTAATGAATGGGAATATGCGAAAAATCTTCAAAGTCCAGCCCTGACCGATCCTCTAATGGGCCTTTTCTAACCCTAACCAGCCCTGACTCATCCTCTAACCTTAACCATAGCCTGTCCCTGAACCCTAATCCTAACCTTAACCCTCAAATAGGGTTGTGTTTAGGCTTAGGGTTGTGGTTGTGGTTAGGGTTATGGGTCAGGTTGGGGTTCGGGTTGGGGTTCGGGTTGGGTTAGGGTTAGGTATAAGGTTGATAACCACGATCGGTCATTAGGGTTAGGGTTAGGGTTAGGGTTAGGGTTAGGGTTAGGTATAAGGTTGATAACCACGATCGGTCATTGACCGATCCTCGACCGATCCTCTAAGTCAGTCATTTCTGGCCTTTCTGGGTACTACAAGTGGATGAGATTGAGTACACAGACTAATTGGGACACCCCGGTTCGAATGGCGGTGGTCTCGTGATCGTGGGAGCTTCCGTTCGGGAGCTACATCCGTTTTGGGCCGGAAACGGATGTATCTCTGGAACGGAAGGTCGTAGAAACTCGGGGACAAGACAGGCGTGTTGCCCGTGGCCGAATTATGGCAGGCGGATCTTGGTTTGGAAGCTGTAGGACGCACGGTTCCCGAGTTACAAAGGGTGAAAGGTCGTCCCATTGAAATGGATGGGAAATGCGAAAATTATTCAAAGTCCAGAGATGACCGATCCTTTGAGTGGTCCTTTGTGGCCTTTGTGGGTCCAAGAACGGCTTGAGATTGAGTACACAGACTAATTGGGACACCCCGGTTCGAATGGCGGTGGTCTCGTGATCGTGGGACCTTCCGTTCGGGAGCTACATCCGTTTTGGGCCGGAAAAGGGCTGTATCTCGGGAACGGAAGGTCGTAGAAACTCGGGGACAAGACAGGCGTGTTGCCCGTGGCCGAATTATGGTAGGCGGACGTTGGTTCCGAAGCTCTAAGACGCACGGTTCCAAAGTTATGAGGGGTGAAAGTGGGTCCCATTGTAATGAATGGGAATATGCGAAAAATCTTCAAAGTCCAGCCCTGACCGATCCTCTAATGGGCCTTTTCTAACCCTAACCAGCCCTGACTCATCCTCTAACCTTAACCATAGCCTGTCCCTGAACCCTAATCCTAACCTTAACCCTCAAATAGGGTTGTGTTTAGGCTTAGGGTTGTGGTTGTGGTTAGGGTTATGGGTCAGGTTGGGGTTCGGGTTGGGGTTCGGGTTGGGTTAGGGTTAGGTATAAGGTTGATAACCACGATCGGTCATTAGGGTTAGGGTTAGGGTTAGGGTTAGGGTTAGGGTTAGGTATAAGGTTGATAACCACGATCGGTCATTGACCGATCCTCGACCGATCCTCTAAGTCAGTCATTTCTGGCCTTTCTGGGTACTACAAGTGGATGAGATTGAGTACACAGACTAATTGGGACACCCCGGTTCGAATGGCGGTGGTCTCGTGATCGTGGGAGCTTCCGTTCGGGAGCTACATCCGTTTTGGGCCGGAAACGGATGTATCTCTGGAACGGAAGGTCGTAGAAACTCGGGGACAAGACAGGCGTGTTGCCCGTGGCCGAATTATGGCAGGCGGATCTTGGTTTGGAAGCTGTAGGACGCACGGTTCCCGAGTTACAAAGGGTGAAAGGTCGTCCCATTGAAATGGATGGGAAATGCGAAAATTATTCAAAGTCCAGAGATGACCGATCCTTTGAGTGGTCCTTTGTGGCCTTTGTGGGTCCAAGAACGGCTTGAGATTGAGTACACAGACTAATTGGGACACCCCGGTTCGAATGGCGGTGGTCTCGTGATCGTGGGACCTTCCGTTCGGGAGCTACATCCGTTTTGGGCCGGAAAAGGGCTGTATCTCGGGAACGGAAGGTCGTAGAAACTCGGGGACAAGACAGGCGTGTTGCCCGTGGCCGAATTATGGTAGGCGGACGTTGGTTCCGAAGCTCTAAGACGCACGGTTCCAAAGTTATGAGGGGTGAAAGTGGGTCCCATTGTAATGAATGGGAATATGCGAAAAATCTTCAAAGTCCAGCCCTGACCGATCCTCTAATGGGCCTTTTCTAACCCTAACCAGCCCTGACTCATCCTCTAACCTTAACCATAGCCTGTCCCTGAACCCTAATCCTAACCTTAACCCTCAAATAGGGTTGTGTTTAGGCTTAGGGTTGTGGTTGTGGTTAGGGTTATGGGTCAGGTTGGGGTTCGGGTTGGGGTTCGGGTTGGGTTAGGGTTAGGGTTAGGGTTAGGGTTAGGGTTAGGGTTAGGGTTAGGGTTAGGGTTAGGGTTAGGGTTAGGGTTAGGGTTAGGGTTAGGGTTAGGTATAAGGTTGATAACCACGATCGGTCATTGACCGATCCTCGACCGATCCTCTAAGTCAGTCATTTCTGGCCTTTCTGGGTACTACAAGTGGATGAGATTGAGTACACAGACTAATTGGGACACCCCGGTTCGAATGGCGGTGGTCTCGTGATCGTGGGAGCTTCCGTTCGGGAGCTACATCCGTTTTGGGCCGGAAACGGATGTATCTCTGGAACGGAAGGTCGTAGAAACTCGGGGACAAGACAGGCGTGTTGCCCGTGGCCGAATTATGGCAGGCGGATCTTGGTTTGGAAGCTGTAGGACGCACGGTTCCCGAGTTACAAAGGGTGAAAGGTCGTCCCATTGAAATGGATGGGAAATGCGAAAATTATTCAAAGTCCAGAGATGACCGATCCTTTGAGTGGTCCTTTGTGGCCTTTGTGGGTCCAAGAACGGCTTGAGATTGAGTACACAGACTAATTGGGACACCCCGGTTCGAATGGCGGTGGTCTCGTGATCGTGGGACCTTCCGTTCGGGAGCTACATCCGTTTTGGGCCGGAAAAGGGCTGTATCTCGGGAACGGAAGGTCGTAGAAACTCGGGGACAAGACAGGCGTGTTGCCCGTGGCCGAATTATGGTAGGCGGACGTTGGTTCCGAAGCTCTAAGACGCACGGTTCCAAAGTTATGAGGGGTGAAAGTGGGTCCCATTGTAATGAATGGGAATATGCGAAAAATCTTCAAAGTCCAGCCCTGACCGATCCTCTAATGGGCCTTTTCTAACCCTAACCAGCCCTGACTCATCCTCTAACCTTAACCATAGCCTGTCCCTGAACCCTAATCCTAACCTTAACCCTCAAATAGGGTTGTGTTTAGGCTTAGGGTTGTGGTTGTGGTTAGGGTTATGGGTCAGGTTGGGGTTCGGGTTGGGGTTCGGGTTGGGTTAGGGTTAGGGTTAGGGTTAGGGTTAGGGTTAGGGTTAGGGTTAGGGTTAGGTATAAGGTTGATAACCACGATCGGTCATTGACCGATCCTCGACCGATCCTCTAAGTCAGTCATTTCTGGCCTTTCTGGGTACTACAAGTGGATGAGATTGAGTACACAGACTAATTGGGACACCCCGGTTCGAATGGCGGTGGTCTCGTGATCGTGGGAGCTTCCGTTCGGGAGCTACATCCGTTTTGGGCCGGAAACGGATGTATCTCTGGAACGGAAGGTCGTAGAAACTCGGGGACAAGACAGGCGTGTTGCCCGTGGCCGAATTATGGCAGGCGGATCTTGGTTTGGAAGCTGTAGGACGCACGGTTCCCGAGTTACAAAGGGTGAAAGGTCGTCCCATTGAAATGGATGGGAAATGCGAAAATTATTCAAAGTCCAGAGATGACCGATCCTTTGAGTGGTCCTTTGTGGCCTTTGTGGGTCCAAGAACGGCTTGAGATTGAGTACACAGACTAATTGGGACACCCCGGTTCGAATGGCGGTGGTCTCGTGATCGTGGGACCTTCCGTTCGGGAGCTACATCCGTTTTGGGCCGGAAAAGGGCTGTATCTCGGGAACGGAAGGTCGTAGAAACTCGGGGACAAGACAGGCGTGTTGCCCGTGGCCGAATTATGGTAGGCGGACGTTGGTTCCGAAGCTCTAAGACGCACGGTTCCAAAGTTATGAGGGGTGAAAGTGGGTCCCATTGTAATGAATGGGAATATGCGAAAAATCTTCAAAGTCCAGCCCTGACCGATCCTCTAATGGGCCTTTTCTAACCCTAACCAGCCCTGACTCATCCTCTAACCTTAACCATAGCCTGTCCCTGAACCCTAATCCTAACCTTAACCCTCAAATAGGGTTGTGTTTAGGCTTAGGGTTGTGGTTGTGGTTAGGGTTATGGGTCAGGTTGGGGTTCGGGTTGGGGTTCGGGTTGGGTTAGGGTTAGGTATAAGGTTGATAACCACGATCGGTCATTAGGGTTAGGGTTAGGGTTAGGGTTAGGGTTAGGGTTAGGTATAAGGTTGATAACCACGATCGGTCATTGACCGATCCTCGACCGATCCTCTAAGTCAGTCATTTCTGGCCTTTCTGGGTACTACAAGTGGATGAGATTGAGTACACAGACTAATTGGGACACCCCGGTTCGAATGGCGGTGGTCTCGTGATCGTGGGAGCTTCCGTTCGGGAGCTACATCCGTTTTGGGCCGGAAACGGATGTATCTCTGGAACGGAAGGTCGTAGAAACTCGGGGACAAGACAGGCGTGTTGCCCGTGGCCGAATTATGGCAGGCGGATCTTGGTTTGGAAGCTGTAGGACGCACGGTTCCCGAGTTACAAAGGGTGAAAGGTCGTCCCATTGAAATGGATGGGAAATGCGAAAATTATTCAAAGTCCAGAGATGACCGATCCTTTGAGTGGTCCTTTGTGGCCTTTGTGGGTCCAAGAACGGCTTGAGATTGAGTACACAGACTAATTGGGACACCCCGGTTCGAATGGCGGTGGTCTCGTGATCGTGGGACCTTCCGTTCGGGAGCTACATCCGTTTTGGGCCGGAAAAGGGCTGTATCTCGGGAACGGAAGGTCGTAGAAACTCGGGGACAAGACAGGCGTGTTGCCCGTGGCCGAATTATGGTAGGCGGACGTTGGTTCCGAAGCTCTAAGACGCACGGTTCCAAAGTTATGAGGGGTGAAAGTGGGTCCCATTGTAATGAATGGGAATATGCGAAAAATCTTCAAAGTCCAGCCCTGACCGATCCTCTAATGGGCCTTTTCTAACCCTAACCAGCCCTGACTCATCCTCTAACCTTAACCATAGCCTGTCCCTGAACCCTAATCCTAACCTTAACCCTCAAATAGGGTTGTGTTTAGGCTTAGGGTTGTGGTTGTGGTTAGGGTTATGGGTCAGGTTGGGGTTCGGGTTGGGGTTCGGGTTGGGTTCGGGTTGGGTTAGGGTTAGGGTTAGGGTTAGGGTTAGGGTTAGGGTTAGGGTTAGGGTTAGGGTTAGGGTTAGGGTTAGGGTTAGGGTTAGGGTTAGGGTTAGGGTTAGGGTTAGGGTTAGGGTTAGGGTTAGGGTTAGGTATAAGGTTGATAACCACGATCGGTCATTGACCGATCCTCGACCGATCCTCTAAGTCAGTCATTTCTGGCCTTTCTGGGTACTACAAGTGGATGAGATTGAGTACACAGACTAATTGGGACACCCCGGTTCGAATGGCGGTGGTCTCGTGATCGTGGGAGCTTCCGTTCGGGAGCTACATCCGTTTTGGGCCGGAAACGGATGTATCTCTGGAACGGAAGGTCGTAGAAACTCGGGGACAAGACAGGCGTGTTGCCCGTGGCCGAATTATGGCAGGCGGATCTTGGTTTGGAAGCTGTAGGACGCACGGTTCCCGAGTTACAAAGGGTGAAAGGTCGTCCCATTGAAATGGATGGGAAATGCGAAAATTATTCAAAGTCCAGAGATGACCGATCCTTTGAGTGGTCCTTTGTGGCCTTTGTGGGTCCAAGAACGGCTTGAGATTGAGTACACAGACTAATTGGGACACCCCGGTTCGAATGGCGGTGGTCTCGTGATCGTGGGACCTTCCGTTCGGGAGCTACATCCGTTTTGGGCCGGAAAAGGGCTGTATCTCGGGAACGGAAGGTCGTAGAAACTCGGGGACAAGACAGGCGTGTTGCCCGTGGCCGAATTATGGTAGGCGGACGTTGGTTCCGAAGCTCTAAGACGCACGGTTCCAAAGTTATGAGGGGTGAAAGTGGGTCCCATTGTAATGAATGGGAATATGCGAAAAATCTTCAAAGTCCAGCCCTGACCGATCCTCTAATGGGCCTTTTCTAACCCTAACCAGCCCTGACTCATCCTCTAACCTTAACCATAGCCTGTCCCTGAACCCTAATCCTAACCTTAACCCTCAAATAGGGTTGTGTTTAGGCTTAGGGTTGTGGTTGTGGTTAGGGTTATGGGTCAGGTTGGGGTTCGGGTTGGGGTTCGGGTTGGGTTAGGGTTAGGGTTAGGGTTAGGGTTAGGGTTAGGGTTAGGGTTAGGGTTAGGTATAAGGTTGATAACCACGATCGGTCATTGACCGATCCTCGACCGATCCTCTAAGTCAGTCATTTCTGGCCTTTCTGGGTACTACAAGTGGATGAGATTGAGTACACAGACTAATTGGGACACCCCGGTTCGAATGGCGGTGGTCTCGTGATCGTGGGAGCTTCCGTTCGGGAGCTACATCCGTTTTGGGCCGGAAACGGATGTATCTCTGGAACGGAAGGTCGTAGAAACTCGGGGACAAGACAGGCGTGTTGCCCGTGGCCGAATTATGGCAGGCGGATCTTGGTTTGGAAGCTGTAGGACGCACGGTTCCCGAGTTACAAAGGGTGAAAGGTCGTCCCATTGAAATGGATGGGAAATGCGAAAATTATTCAAAGTCCAGAGATGACCGATCCTTTGAGTGGTCCTTTGTGGCCTTTGTGGGTCCAAGAACGGCTTGAGATTGAGTACACAGACTAATTGGGACACCCCGGTTCGAATGGCGGTGGTCTCGTGATCGTGGGACCTTCCGTTCGGGAGCTACATCCGTTTTGGGCCGGAAAAGGGCTGTATCTCGGGAACGGAAG
Source organism: Neosalanx taihuensis (assembly GCA_030340665.1). Lineage (NCBI taxonomy): Eukaryota > Metazoa > Chordata > Actinopteri > Osmeriformes > Salangidae > Neosalanx > Neosalanx taihuensis. Next base: position 26,480 of record CM059310.1, on the reverse strand, counting down.
GTCGTAGAAACTCGGGGACAAGACAGGCGTGTTGCCCGTGGCCGAATTATGGTAGGCGGACGTTGGTTCCGAAGCTCTAAGACGCACGGTTCCAAAGTTATGAGGGGTGAAAGTGGGTCCCATTGTAATGAATGGGAATATGCGAAAAATCTTCAAAGTCCAGCCCTGACCGATCCTCTAATGGGCCTTTTCTAACCCTAACCAGCCCTGACTCATCCTCTAACCTTAACCATAGCCTGTCCCTGAACCCTAATCCTAACCTTAACCCTCAAATAGGGTTGTGTTTAGGCTTAGGGTTGTGGTTGTGGTTAGGGTTATGGGTCAGGTTGGGGTTCGGGTTGGGGTTCGGGTTGGGTTAGGGTTAGGTATAAGGTTGATAACCACGATCGGTCATTAGGGTTAGGGTTAGGGTTAGGGTTAGGGTTAGGGTTAGGTATAAGGTTGATAACCACGATCGGTCATTGACCGATCCTCGACCGATCCTCTAAGTCAGTCATTTCTGGCCTTTCTGGGTACTACAAGTGGATGAGATTGAGTACACAGACTAATTGGGACACCCCGGTTCGAATGGCGGTGGTCTCGTGATCGTGGGAGCTTCCGTTCGGGAGCTACATCCGTTTTGGGCCGGAAACGGATGTATCTCTGGAACGGAAGGTCGTAGAAACTCGGGGACAAGACAGGCGTGTTGCCCGTGGCCGAATTATGGCAGGCGGATCTTGGTTTGGAAGCTGTAGGACGCACGGTTCCCGAGTTACAAAGGGTGAAAGGTCGTCCCATTGAAATGGATGGGAAATGCGAAAATTATTCAAAGTCCAGAGATGACCGATCCTTTGAGTGGTCCTTTGTGGCCTTTGTGGGTCCAAGAACGGCTTGAGATTGAGTACACAGACTAATTGGGACACCCCGGTTCGAATGGCGGTGGTCTCGTGATCGTGGGACCTTCCGTTCGGGAGCTACATCCGTTTTGGGCCGGAAAAGGGCTGTATCTCGGGAACGGAAGGTCGTAGAAACTCGGGGACAAGACAGGCGTGTTGCCCGTGGCCGAATTATGGTAGGCGGACGTTGGTTCCGAAGCTCTAAGACGCACGGTTCCAAAGTTATGAGGGGTGAAAGTGGGTCCCATTGTAATGAATGGGAATATGCGAAAAATCTTCAAAGTCCAGCCCTGACCGATCCTCTAATGGGCCTTTTCTAACCCTAACCAGCCCTGACTCATCCTCTAACCTTAACCATAGCCTGTCCCTGAACCCTAATCCTAACCTTAACCCTCAAATAGGGTTGTGTTTAGGCTTAGGGTTGTGGTTGTGGTTAGGGTTATGGGTCAGGTTGGGGTTCGGGTTGGGGTTCGGGTTGGGTTAGGGTTAGGTATAAGGTTGATAACCACGATCGGTCATTAGGGTTAGGGTTAGGGTTAGGGTTAGGGTTAGGGTTAGGTATAAGGTTGATAACCACGATCGGTCATTGACCGATCCTCGACCGATCCTCTAAGTCAGTCATTTCTGGCCTTTCTGGGTACTACAAGTGGATGAGATTGAGTACACAGACTAATTGGGACACCCCGGTTCGAATGGCGGTGGTCTCGTGATCGTGGGAGCTTCCGTTCGGGAGCTACATCCGTTTTGGGCCGGAAACGGATGTATCTCTGGAACGGAAGGTCGTAGAAACTCGGGGACAAGACAGGCGTGTTGCCCGTGGCCGAATTATGGCAGGCGGATCTTGGTTTGGAAGCTGTAGGACGCACGGTTCCCGAGTTACAAAGGGTGAAAGGTCGTCCCATTGAAATGGATGGGAAATGCGAAAATTATTCAAAGTCCAGAGATGACCGATCCTTTGAGTGGTCCTTTGTGGCCTTTGTGGGTCCAAGAACGGCTTGAGATTGAGTACACAGACTAATTGGGACACCCCGGTTCGAATGGCGGTGGTCTCGTGATCGTGGGACCTTCCGTTCGGGAGCTACATCCGTTTTGGGCCGGAAAAGGGCTGTATCTCGGGAACGGAAGGTCGTAGAAACTCGGGGACAAGACAGGCGTGTTGCCCGTGGCCGAATTATGGTAGGCGGACGTTGGTTCCGAAGCTCTAAGACGCACGGTTCCAAAGTTATGAGGGGTGAAAGTGGGTCCCATTGTAATGAATGGGAATATGCGAAAAATCTTCAAAGTCCAGCCCTGACCGATCCTCTAATGGGCCTTTTCTAACCCTAACCAGCCCTGACTCATCCTCTAACCTTAACCATAGCCTGTCCCTGAACCCTAATCCTAACCTTAACCCTCAAATAGGGTTGTGTTTAGGCTTAGGGTTGTGGTTGTGGTTAGGGTTATGGGTCAGGTTGGGGTTCGGGTTGGGGTTCGGGTTGGGTTAGGGTTAGGGTTAGGGTTAGGGTTAGGGTTAGGGTTAGGGTTAGGGTTAGGGTTAGGGTTAGGGTTAGGGTTAGGGTTAGGGTTAGGGTTAGGGTTAGGGTTAGGGTTAGGGTTAGGGTTAGGGTTAGGGTTAGGTATAAGGTTGATAACCACGATCGGTCATTGACCGATCCTCGACCGATCCTCTAAGTCAGTCATTTCTGGCCTTTCTGGGTACTACAAGTGGATGAGATTGAGTACACAGACTAATTGGGACACCCCGGTTCGAATGGCGGTGGTCTCGTGATCGTGGGAGCTTCCGTTCGGGAGCTACATCCGTTTTGGGCCGGAAACGGATGTATCTCTGGAACGGAAGGTCGTAGAAACTCGGGGACAAGACAGGCGTGTTGCCCGTGGCCGAATTATGGCAGGCGGATCTTGGTTTGGAAGCTGTAGGACGCACGGTTCCCGAGTTACAAAGGGTGAAAGGTCGTCCCATTGAAATGGATGGGAAATGCGAAAATTATTCAAAGTCCAGAGATGACCGATCCTTTGAGTGGTCCTTTGTGGCCTTTGTGGGTCCAAGAACGGCTTGAGATTGAGTACACAGACTAATTGGGACACCCCGGTTCGAATGGCGGTGGTCTCGTGATCGTGGGACCTTCCGTTCGGGAGCTACATCCGTTTTGGGCCGGAAAAGGGCTGTATCTCGGGAACGGAAGGTCGTAGAAACTCGGGGACAAGACAGGCGTGTTGCCCGTGGCCGAATTATGGTAGGCGGACGTTGGTTCCGAAGCTCTAAGACGCACGGTTCCAAAGTTATGAGGGGTGAAAGTGGGTCCCATTGTAATGAATGGGAATATGCGAAAAATCTTCAAAGTCCAGCCCTGACCGATCCTCTAATGGGCCTTTTCTAACCCTAACCAGCCCTGACTCATCCTCTAACCTTAACCATAGCCTGTCCCTGAACCCTAATCCTAACCTTAACCCTCAAATAGGGTTGTGTTTAGGCTTAGGGTTGTGGTTGTGGTTAGGGTTATGGGTCAGGTTGGGGTTCGGGTTGGGGTTCGGGTTGGGTTAGGGTTAGGGTTAGGGTTAGGGTTAGGGTTAGGGTTAGGGTTAGGGTTAGGTATAAGGTTGATAACCACGATCGGTCATTGACCGATCCTCGACCGATCCTCTAAGTCAGTCATTTCTGGCCTTTCTGGGTACTACAAGTGGATGAGATTGAGTACACAGACTAATTGGGACACCCCGGTTCGAATGGCGGTGGTCTCGTGATCGTGGGAGCTTCCGTTCGGGAGCTACATCCGTTTTGGGCCGGAAACGGATGTATCTCTGGAACGGAAGGTCGTAGAAACTCGGGGACAAGACAGGCGTGTTGCCCGTGGCCGAATTATGGCAGGCGGATCTTGGTTTGGAAGCTGTAGGACGCACGGTTCCCGAGTTACAAAGGGTGAAAGGTCGTCCCATTGAAATGGATGGGAAATGCGAAAATTATTCAAAGTCCAGAGATGACCGATCCTTTGAGTGGTCCTTTGTGGCCTTTGTGGGTCCAAGAACGGCTTGAGATTGAGTACACAGACTAATTGGGACACCCCGGTTCGAATGGCGGTGGTCTCGTGATCGTGGGACCTTCCGTTCGGGAGCTACATCCGTTTTGGGCCGGAAAAGGGCTGTATCTCGGGAACGGAAGGTCGTAGAAACTCGGGGACAAGACAGGCGTGTTGCCCGTGGCCGAATTATGGTAGGCGGACGTTGGTTCCGAAGCTCTAAGACGCACGGTTCCAAAGTTATGAGGGGTGAAAGTGGGTCCCATTGTAATGAATGGGAATATGCGAAAAATCTTCAAAGTCCAGCCCTGACCGATCCTCTAATGGGCCTTTTCTAACCCTAACCAGCCCTGACTCATCCTCTAACCTTAACCATAGCCTGTCCCTGAACCCTAATCCTAACCTTAACCCTCAAATAGGGTTGTGTTTAGGCTTAGGGTTGTGGTTGTGGTTAGGGTTATGGGTCAGGTTGGGGTTCGGGTTGGGGTTCGGGTTGGGTTAGGGTTAGGTATAAGGTTGATAACCACGATCGGTCATTAGGGTTAGGGTTAGGGTTAGGGTTAGGGTTAGGGTTAGGTATAAGGTTGATAACCACGATCGGTCATTGACCGATCCTCGACCGATCCTCTAAGTCAGTCATTTCTGGCCTTTCTGGGTACTACAAGTGGATGAGATTGAGTACACAGACTAATTGGGACACCCCGGTTCGAATGGCGGTGGTCTCGTGATCGTGGGAGCTTCCGTTCGGGAGCTACATCCGTTTTGGGCCGGAAACGGATGTATCTCTGGAACGGAAGGTCGTAGAAACTCGGGGACAAGACAGGCGTGTTGCCCGTGGCCGAATTATGGCAGGCGGATCTTGGTTTGGAAGCTGTAGGACGCACGGTTCCCGAGTTACAAAGGGTGAAAGGTCGTCCCATTGAAATGGATGGGAAATGCGAAAATTATTCAAAGTCCAGAGATGACCGATCCTTTGAGTGGTCCTTTGTGGCCTTTGTGGGTCCAAGAACGGCTTGAGATTGAGTACACAGACTAATTGGGACACCCCGGTTCGAATGGCGGTGGTCTCGTGATCGTGGGACCTTCCGTTCGGGAGCTACATCCGTTTTGGGCCGGAAAAGGGCTGTATCTCGGGAACGGAAGGTCGTAGAAACTCGGGGACAAGACAGGCGTGTTGCCCGTGGCCGAATTATGGTAGGCGGACGTTGGTTCCGAAGCTCTAAGACGCACGGTTCCAAAGTTATGAGGGGTGAAAGTGGGTCCCATTGTAATGAATGGGAATATGCGAAAAATCTTCAAAGTCCAGCCCTGACCGATCCTCTAATGGGCCTTTTCTAACCCTAACCAGCCCTGACTCATCCTCTAACCTTAACCATAGCCTGTCCCTGAACCCTAATCCTAACCTTAACCCTCAAATAGGGTTGTGTTTAGGCTTAGGGTTGTGGTTGTGGTTAGGGTTATGGGTCAGGTTGGGGTTCGGGTTGGGGTTCGGGTTGGGTTAGGGTTAGGGTTAGGGTTAGGGTTAGGGTTAGGGTTAGGGTTAGGGTTAGGGTTAGGGTTAGGGTTAGGGTTAGGGTTAGGGTTAGGGTTAGGTATAAGGTTGATAACCACGATCGGTCATTGACCGATCCTCGACCGATCCTCTAAGTCAGTCATTTCTGGCCTTTCTGGGTACTACAAGTGGATGAGATTGAGTACACAGACTAATTGGGACACCCCGGTTCGAATGGCGGTGGTCTCGTGATCGTGGGAGCTTCCGTTCGGGAGCTACATCCGTTTTGGGCCGGAAACGGATGTATCTCTGGAACGGAAGGTCGTAGAAACTCGGGGACAAGACAGGCGTGTTGCCCGTGGCCGAATTATGGCAGGCGGATCTTGGTTTGGAAGCTGTAGGACGCACGGTTCCCGAGTTACAAAGGGTGAAAGGTCGTCCCATTGAAATGGATGGGAAATGCGAAAATTATTCAAAGTCCAGAGATGACCGATCCTTTGAGTGGTCCTTTGTGGCCTTTGTGGGTCCAAGAACGGCTTGAGATTGAGTACACAGACTAATTGGGACACCCCGGTTCGAATGGCGGTGGTCTCGTGATCGTGGGACCTTCCGTTCGGGAGCTACATCCGTTTTGGGCCGGAAAAGGGCTGTATCTCGGGAACGGAAGGTCGTAGAAACTCGGGGACAAGACAGGCGTGTTGCCCGTGGCCGAATTATGGTAGGCGGACGTTGGTTCCGAAGCTCTAAGACGCACGGTTCCAAAGTTATGAGGGGTGAAAGTGGGTCCCATTGTAATGAATGGGAATATGCGAAAAATCTTCAAAGTCCAGCCCTGACCGATCCTCTAATGGGCCTTTTCTAACCCTAACCAGCCCTGACTCATCCTCTAACCTTAACCATAGCCTGTCCCTGAACCCTAATCCTAACCTTAACCCTCAAATAGGGTTGTGTTTAGGCTTAGGGTTGTGGTTGTGGTTAGGGTTATGGGTCAGGTTGGGGTTCGGGTTGGGGTTCGGGTTGGGTTAGGGTTAGGGTTAGGGTTAGGGTTAGGGTTAGGGTTAGGGTTAGGGTTAGGTATAAGGTTGATAACCACGATCGGTCATTGACCGATCCTCGACCGATCCTCTAAGTCAGTCATTTCTGGCCTTTCTGGGTACTACAAGTGGATGAGATTGAGTACACAGACTAATTGGGACACCCCGGTTCGAATGGCGGTGGTCTCGTGATCGTGGGAGCTTCCGTTCGGGAGCTACATCCGTTTTGGGCCGGAAACGGATGTATCTCTGGAACGGAAGGTCGTAGAAACTCGGGGACAAGACAGGCGTGTTGCCCGTGGCCGAATTATGGCAGGCGGATCTTGGTTTGGAAGCTGTAGGACGCACGGTTCCCGAGTTACAAAGGGTGAAAGGTCGTCCCATTGAAATGGATGGGAAATGCGAAAATTATTCAAAGTCCAGAGATGACCGATCCTTTGAGTGGTCCTTTGTGGCCTTTGTGGGTCCAAGAACGGCTTGAGATTGAGTACACAGACTAATTGGGACACCCCGGTTCGAATGGCGGTGGTCTCGTGATCGTGGGACCTTCCGTTCGGGAGCTACATCCGTTTTGGGCCGGAAAAGGGCTGTATCTCGGGAACGGAAGGTCGTAGAAACTCGGGGACAAGACAGGCGTGTTGCCCGTGGCCGAATTATGGTAGGCGGACGTTGGTTCCGAAGCTCTAAGACGCACGGTTCCAAAGTTATGAGGGGTGAAAGTGGGTCCCATTGTAATGAATGGGAATATGCGAAAAATCTTCAAAGTCCAGCCCTGACCGATCCTCTAATGGGCCTTTTCTAACCCTAACCAGCCCTGACTCATCCTCTAACCTTAACCATAGCCTGTCCCTGAACCCTAATCCTAACCTTAACCCTCAAATAGGGTTGTGTTTAGGCTTAGGGTTGTGGTTGTGGTTAGGGTTATGGGTCAGGTTGGGGTTCGGGTTGGGGTTCGGGTTGGGTTAGGGTTAGGTATAAGGTTGATAACCACGATCGGTCATTAGGGTTAGGGTTAGGGTTAGGGTTAGGGTTAGGGTTAGGTATAAGGTTGATAACCACGATCGGTCATTGACCGATCCTCGACCGATCCTCTAAGTCAGTCATTTCTGGCCTTTCTGGGTACTACAAGTGGATGAGATTGAGTACACAGACTAATTGGGACACCCCGGTTCGAATGGCGGTGGTCTCGTGATCGTGGGAGCTTCCGTTCGGGAGCTACATCCGTTTTGGGCCGGAAACGGATGTATCTCTGGAACGGAAGGTCGTAGAAACTCGGGGACAAGACAGGCGTGTTGCCCGTGGCCGAATTATGGCAGGCGGATCTTGGTTTGGAAGCTGTAGGACGCACGGTTCCCGAGTTACAAAGGGTGAAAGGTCGTCCCATTGAAATGGATGGGAAATGCGAAAATTATTCAAAGTCCAGAGATGACCGATCCTTTGAGTGGTCCTTTGTGGCCTTTGTGGGTCCAAGAACGGCTTGAGATTGAGTACACAGACTAATTGGGACACCCCGGTTCGAATGGCGGTGGTCTCGTGATCGTGGGACCTTCCGTTCGGGAGCTACATCCGTTTTGGGCCGGAAAAGGGCTGTATCTCGGGAACGGAAGGTCGTAGAAACTCGGGGACAAGACAGGCGTGTTGCCCGTGGCCGAATTATGGTAGGCGGACGTTGGTTCCGAAGCTCTAAGACGCACGGTTCCAAAGTTATGAGGGGTGAAAGTGGGTCCCATTGTAATGAATGGGAATATGCGAAAAATCTTCAAAGTCCAGCCCTGACCGATCCTCTAATGGGCCTTTTCTAACCCTAACCAGCCCTGACTCATCCTCTAACCTTAACCATAGCCTGTCCCTGAACCCTAATCCTAACCTTAACCCTCAAATAGGGTTGTGTTTAGGCTTAGGGTTGTGGTTGTGGTTAGGGTTATGGGTCAGGTTGGGGTTCGGGTTGGGGTTCGGGTTGGGTTCGGGTTGGGTTAGGGTTAGGGTTAGGGTTAGGGTTAGGGTTAGGGTTAGGGTTAGGGTTAGGGTTAGGGTTAGGGTTAGGTATAAGGTTGATAACCACGATCGGTCATTGACCGATCCTCGACCGATCCTCTAAGTCAGTCATTTCTGGCCTTTCTGGGTACTACAAGTGGATGAGATTGAGTACACAGACTAATTGGGACACCCCGGTTCGAATGGCGGTGGTCTCGTGATCGTGGGAGCTTCCGTTCGGGAGCTACATCCGTTTTGGGCCGGAAACGGATGTATCTCTGGAACGGAAGGTCGTAGAAACTCGGGGACAAGACAGGCGTGTTGCCCGTGGCCGAATTATGGCAGGCGGATCTTGGTTTGGAAGCTGTAGGACGCACGGTTCCCGAGTTACAAAGGGTGAAAGGTCGTCCCATTGAAATGGATGGGAAATGCGAAAATTATTCAAAGTCCAGAGATGACCGATCCTTTGAGTGGTCCTTTGTGGCCTTTGTGGGTCCAAGAACGGCTTGAGATTGAGTACACAGACTAATTGGGACACCCCGGTTCGAATGGCGGTGGTCTCGTGATCGTGGGACCTTCCGTTCGGGAGCTACATCCGTTTTGGGCCGGAAAAGGGCTGTATCTCGGGAACGGAAGGTCGTAGAAACTCGGGGACAAGACAGGCGTGTTGCCCGTGGCCGAATTATGGTAGGCGGACGTTGGTTCCGAAGCTCTAAGACGCACGGTTCCAAAGTTATGAGGGGTGAAAGTGGGTCCCATTGTAATGAATGGGAATATGCGAAAAATCTTCAAAGTCCAGCCCTGACCGATCCTCTAATGGGCCTTTTCTAACCCTAACCAGCCCTGACTCATCCTCTAACCTTAACCATAGCCTGTCCCTGAACCCTAATCCTAACCTTAACCCTCAAATAGGGTTGTGTTTAGGCTTAGGGTTGTGGTTGTGGTTAGGGTTATGGGTCAGGTTGGGGTTCGGGTTGGGGTTCGGGTTGGGTTCGGGTTGGGTTAGGGTTAGGGTTAGGGTTAGGGTTAGGGTTAGGGTTAGGGTTAGGGTTAGGGTTAGGGTTAGGGTTAGGTATAAGGTTGATAACCACGATCGGTCATTGACCGATCCTCGACCGATCCTCTAAGTCAGTCATTTCTGGCCTTTCTGGGTACTACAAGTGGATGAGATTGAGTACACAGACTAATTGGGACACCCCGGTTCGAATGGCGGTGGTCTCGTGATCGTGGGAGCTTCCGTTCGGGAGCTACATCCGTTTTGGGCCGGAAACGGATGTATCTCTGGAACGGAAGGTCGTAGAAACTCGGGGACAAGACAGGCGTGTTGCCCGTGGCCGAATTATGGCAGGCGGATCTTGGTTTGGAAGCTGTAGGACGCACGGTTCCCGAGTTACAAAGGGTGAAAGGTCGTCCCATTGAAATGGATGGGAAATGCGAAAATTATTCAAAGTCCAGAGATGACCGATCCTTTGAGTGGTCCTTTGTGGCCTTTGTGGGTCCAAGAACGGCTTGAGATTGAGTACACAGACTAATTGGGACACCCCGGTTCGAATGGCGGTGGTCTCGTGATCGTGGGACCTTCCGTTCGGGAGCTACATCCGTTTTGGGCCGGAAAAGGGCTGTATCTCGGGAACGGAAGGTCGTAGAAACTCGGGGACAAGACAGGCGTGTTGCCCGTGGCCGAATTATGGTAGGCGGACGTTGGTTCCGAAGCTCTAAGACGCACGGTTCCAAAGTTATGAGGGGTGAAAGTGGGTCCCATTGTAATGAATGGGAATATGCGAAAAATCTTCAAAGTCCAGCCCTGACCGATCCTCTAATGGGCCTTTTCTAACCCTAACCAGCCCTGACTCATCCTCTAACCTTAACCATAGCCTGTCCCTGAACCCTAATCCTAACCTTAACCCTCAAATAGGGTTGTGTTTAGGCTTAGGGTTGTGGTTGTGGTTAGGGTTATGGGTCAGGTTGGGGTTCGGGTTGGGGTTCGGGTTGGGTTCGGGTTGGGTTAGGGTTAGGGTTAGGGTTAGGGTTAGGGTTAGGGTTAGGGTTAGGGTTAGGGTTAGGGTTAGGGTTAGGTATAAGGTTGATAACCACGATCGGTCATTGACCGATCCTCGACCGATCCTCTAAGTCAGTCATTTCTGGCCTTTCTGGGTACTACAAGTGGATGAGATTGAGTACACAGACTAATTGGGACACCCCGGTTCGAATGGCGGTGGTCTCGTGATCGTGGGAGCTTCCGTTCGGGAGCTACATCCGTTTTGGGCCGGAAACGGATGTATCTCTGGAACGGAAGGTCGTAGAAACTCGGGGACAAGACAGGCGTGTTGCCCGTGGCCGAATTATGGCAGGCGGATCTTGGTTTGGAAGCTGTAGGACGCACGGTTCCCGAGTTACAAAGGGTGAAAGGTCGTCCCATTGAAATGGATGGGAAATGCGAAAATTATTCAAAGTCCAGAGATGACCGATCCTTTGAGTGGTCCTTTGTGGCCTTTGTGGGTCCAAGAACGGCTTGAGATTGAGTACACAGACTAATTGGGACACCCCGGTTCGAATGGCGGTGGTCTCGTGATCGTGGGACCTTCCGTTCGGGAGCTACATCCGTTTTGGGCCGGAAAAGGGCTGTATCTCGGGAACGGAAGGTCGTAGAAACTCGGGGACAAGACAGGCGTGTTGCCCGTGGCCGAATTATGGTAGGCGGACGTTGGTTCCGAAGCTCTAAGACGCACGGTTCCAAAGTTATGAGGGGTGAAAGTGGGTCCCATTGTAATGAATGGGAATATGCGAAAAATCTTCAAAGTCCAGCCCTGACCGATCCTCTAATGGGCCTTTTCTAACCCTAACCAGCCCTGACTCATCCTCTAACCTTAACCATAGCCTGTCCCTGAACCCTAATCCTAACCTTAACCCTCAAATAGGGTTGTGTTTAGGCTTAGGGTTGTGGTTGTGGTTAGGGTTATGGGTCAGGTTGGGGTTCGGGTTGGGGTTCGGGTTGGGTTCGGGTTGGGTTAGGGTTAGGGTTAGGGTTAGGGTTAGGGTTAGGGTTAGGGTTAGGGTTAGGGTTAGGGTTAGGGTTAGGTATAAGGTTGATAACCACGATCGGTCATTGACCGATCCTCGACCGATCCTCTAAGTCAGTCATTTCTGGCCTTTCTGGGTACTACAAGTGGATGAGATTGAGTACACAGACTAATTGGGACACCCCGGTTCGAATGGCGGTGGTCTCGTGATCGTGGGAGCTTCCGTTCGGGAGCTACATCCGTTTTGGGCCGGAAACGGATGTATCTCTGGAACGGAAGGTCGTAGAAACTCGGGGACAAGACAGGCGTGTTGCCCGTGGCCGAATTATGGCAGGCGGATCTTGGTTTGGAAGCTGTAGGACGCACGGTTCCCGAGTTACAAAGGGTGAAAGGTCGTCCCATTGAAATGGATGGGAAATGCGAAAATTATTCAAAGTCCAGAGATGACCGATCCTTTGAGTGGTCCTTTGTGGCCTTTGTGGGTCCAAGAACGGCTTGAGATTGAGTACACAGACTAATTGGGACACCCCGGTTCGAATGGCGGTGGTCTCGTGATCGTGGGACCTTCCGTTCGGGAGCTACATCCGTTTTGGGCCGGAAAAGGGCTGTATCTCGGGAACGGAAGGTCGTAGAAACTCGGGGACAAGACAGGCGTGTTGCCCGTGGCCGAATTATGGTAGGCGGACGTTGGTTCCGAAGCTCTAAGACGCACGGTTCCAAAGTTATGAGGGGTGAAAGTGGGTCCCATTGTAATGAATGGGAATATGCGAAAAATCTTCAAAGTCCAGCCCTGACCGATCCTCTAATGGGCCTTTTCTAACCCTAACCAGCCCTGACTCATCCTCTAACCTTAACCATAGCCTGTCCCTGAACCCTAATCCTAACCTTAACCCTCAAATAGGGTTGTGTTTAGGCTTAGGGTTGTGGTTGTGGTTAGGGTTATGGGTCAGGTTGGGGTTCGGGTTGGGGTTCGGGTTGGGTTCGGGTTGGGTTAGGGTTAGGGTTAGGGTTAGGGTTAGGGTTAGGGTTAGGGTTAGGGTTAGGGTTAGGGTTAGGGTTAGGTATAAGGTTGATAACCACGATCGGTCATTGACCGATCCTCGACCGATCCTCTAAGTCAGTCATTTCTGGCCTTTCTGGGTACTACAAGTGGATGAGATTGAGTACACAGACTAATTGGGACACCCCGGTTCGAATGGCGGTGGTCTCGTGATCGTGGGAGCTTCCGTTCGGGAGCTACATCCGTTTTGGGCCGGAAACGGATGTATCTCTGGAACGGAAGGTCGTAGAAACTCGGGGACAAGACAGGCGTGTTGCCCGTGGCCGAATTATGGCAGGCGGATCTTGGTTTGGAAGCTGTAGGACGCACGGTTCCCGAGTTACAAAGGGTGAAAGGTCGTCCCATTGAAATGGATGGGAAATGCGAAAATTATTCAAAGTCCAGAGATGACCGATCCTTTGAGTGGTCCTTTGTGGCCTTTGTGGGTCCAAGAACGGCTTGAGATTGAGTACACAGACTAATTGGGACACCCCGGTTCGAATGGCGGTGGTCTCGTGATCGTGGGACCTTCCGTTCGGGAGCTACATCCGTTTTGGGCCGGAAAAGGGCTGTATCTCGGGAACGGAAGGTCGTAGAAACTCGGGGACAAGACAGGCGTGTTGCCCGTGGCCGAATTATGGTAGGCGGACGTTGGTTCCGAAGCTCTAAGACGCACGGTTCCAAAGTTATGAGGGGTGAAAGTGGGTCCCATTGTAATGAATGGGAATATGCGAAAAATCTTCAAAGTCCAGCCCTGACCGATCCTCTAATGGGCCTTTTCTAACCCTAACCAGCCCTGACTCATCCTCTAACCTTAACCATAGCCTGTCCCTGAACCCTAATCCTAACCTTAACCCTCAAATAGGGTTGTGTTTAGGCTTAGGGTTGTGGTTGTGGTTAGGGTTATGGGTCAGGTTGGGGTTCGGGTTGGGGTTCGGGTTGGGTTCGGGTTGGGTTAGGGTTAGGGTTAGGGTTAGGGTTAGGGTTAGGGTTAGGGTTAGGGTTAGGGTTAGGGTTAGGGTTAGGTATAAGGTTGATAACCACGATCGGTCATTGACCGATCCTCGACCGATCCTCTAAGTCAGTCATTTCTGGCCTTTCTGGGTACTACAAGTGGATGAGATTGAGTACACAGACTAATTGGGACACCCCGGTTCGAATGGCGGTGGTCTCGTGATCGTGGGAGCTTCCGTTCGGGAGCTACATCCGTTTTGGGCCGGAAACGGATGTATCTCTGGAACGGAAGGTCGTAGAAACTCGGGGACAAGACAGGCGTGTTGCCCGTGGCCGAATTATGGCAGGCGGATCTTGGTTTGGAAGCTGTAGGACGCACGGTTCCCGAGTTACAAAGGGTGAAAGGTCGTCCCATTGAAATGGATGGGAAATGCGAAAATTATTCAAAGTCCAGAGATGACCGATCCTTTGAGTGGTCCTTTGTGGCCTTTGTGGGTCCAAGAACGGCTTGAGATTGAGTACACAGACTAATTGGGACACCCCGGTTCGAATGGCGGTGGTCTCGTGATCGTGGGACCTTCCGTTCGGGAGCTACATCCGTTTTGGGCCGGAAAAGGGCTGTATCTCGGGAACGGAAGGTCGTAGAAACTCGGGGACAAGACAGGCGTGTTGCCCGTGGCCGAATTATGGTAGGCGGACGTTGGTTCCGAAGCTCTAAGACGCACGGTTCCAAAGTTATGAGGGGTGAAAGTGGGTCCCATTGTAATGAATGGGAATATGCGAAAAATCTTCAAAGTCCAGCCCTGACCGATCCTCTAATGGGCCTTTTCTAACCCTAACCAGCCCTGACTCATCCTCTAACCTTAACCATAGCCTGTCCCTGAACCCTAATCCTAACCTTAACCCTCAAATAGGGTTGTGTTTAGGCTTAGGGTTGTGGTTGTGGTTAGGGTTATGGGTCAGGTTGGGGTTCGGGTTGGGGTTCGGGTTGGGTTCGGGTTGGGTTAGGGTTAGGGTTAGGGTTAGGGTTAGGGTTAGGGTTAGGGTTAGGGTTAGGGTTAGGGTTAGGGTTAGGTATAAGGTTGATAACCACGATCGGTCATTGACCGATCCTCGACCGATCCTCTAAGTCAGTCATTTCTGGCCTTTCTGGGTACTACAAGTGGATGAGATTGAGTACACAGACTAATTGGGACACCCCGGTTCGAATGGCGGTGGTCTCGTGATCGTGGGAGCTTCCGTTCGGGAGCTACATCCGTTTTGGGCCGGAAACGGATGTATCTCTGGAACGGAAGGTCGTAGAAACTCGGGGACAAGACAGGCGTGTTGCCCGTGGCCGAATTATGGCAGGCGGATCTTGGTTTGGAAGCTGTAGGACGCACGGTTCCCGAGTTACAAAGGGTGAAAGGTCGTCCCATTGAAATGGATGGGAAATGCGAAAATTATTCAAAGTCCAGAGATGACCGATCCTTTGAGTGGTCCTTTGTGGCCTTTGTGGGTCCAAGAACGGCTTGAGATTGAGTACACAGACTAATTGGGACACCCCGGTTCGAATGGCGGTGGTCTCGTGATCGTGGGACCTTCCGTTCGGGAGCTACATCCGTTTTGGGCCGGAAAAGGGCTGTATCTCGGGAACGGAAGGTCGTAGAAACTCGGGGACAAGACAGGCGTGTTGCCCGTGGCCGAATTATGGTAGGCGGACGTTGGTTCCGAAGCTCTAAGACGCACGGTTCCAAAGTTATGAGGGGTGAAAGTGGGTCCCATTGTAATGAATGGGAATATGCGAAAAATCTTCAAAGTCCAGCCCTGACCGATCCTCTAATGGGCCTTTTCTAACCCTAACCAGCCCTGACTCATCCTCTAACCTTAACCATAGCCTGTCCCTGAACCCTAATCCTAACCTTAACCCTCAAATAGGGTTGTGTTTAGGCTTAGGGTTGTGGTTGTGGTTAGGGTTATGGGTCAGGTTGGGGTTCGGGTTGGGGTTCGGGTTGGGTTCGGGTTGGGTTAGGGTTAGGGTTAGGGTTAGGGTTAGGGTTAGGGTTAGGGTTAGGGTTAGGGTTAGGGTTAGGGTTAGGTATAAGGTTGATAACCACGATCGGTCATTGACCGATCCTCGACCGATCCTCTAAGTCAGTCATTTCTGGCCTTTCTGGGTACTACAAGTGGATGAGATTGAGTACACAGACTAATTGGGACACCCCGGTTCGAATGGCGGTGGTCTCGTGATCGTGGGAGCTTCCGTTCGGGAGCTACATCCGTTTTGGGCCGGAAACGGATGTATCTCTGGAACGGAAGGTCGTAGAAACTCGGGGACAAGACAGGCGTGTTGCCCGTGGCCGAATTATGGCAGGCGGATCTTGGTTTGGAAGCTGTAGGACGCACGGTTCCCGAGTTACAAAGGGTGAAAGGTCGTCCCATTGAAATGGATGGGAAATGCGAAAATTATTCAAAGTCCAGAGATGACCGATCCTTTGAGTGGTCCTTTGTGGCCTTTGTGGGTCCAAGAACGGCTTGAGATTGAGTACACAGACTAATTGGGACACCCCGGTTCGAATGGCGGTGGTCTCGTGATCGTGGGACCTTCCGTTCGGGAGCTACATCCGTTTTGGGCCGGAAAAGGGCTGTATCTCGGGAACGGAAGGTCGTAGAAACTCGGGGACAAGACAGGCGTGTTGCCCGTGGCCGAATTATGGTAGGCGGACGTTGGTTCCGAAGCTCTAAGACGCACGGTTCCAAAGTTATGAGGGGTGAAAGTGGGTCCCATTGTAATGAATGGGAATATGCGAAAAATCTTCAAAGTCCAGCCCTGACCGATCCTCTAATGGGCCTTTTCTAACCCTAACCAGCCCTGACTCATCCTCTAACCTTAACCATAGCCTGTCCCTGAACCCTAATCCTAACCTTAACCCTCAAATAGGGTTGTGTTTAGGCTTAGGGTTGTGGTTGTGGTTAGGGTTATGGGTCAGGTTGGGGTTCGGGTTGGGGTTCGGGTTGGGTTCGGGTTGGGTTAGGGTTAGGGTTAGGGTTAGGGTTAGGGTTAGGGTTAGGGTTAGGGTTAGGGTTAGGGTTAGGGTTAGGTATAAGGTTGATAACCACGATCGGTCATTGACCGATCCTCGACCGATCCTCTAAGTCAGTCATTTCTGGCCTTTCTGGGTACTACAAGTGGATGAGATTGAGTACACAGACTAATTGGGACACCCCGGTTCGAATGGCGGTGGTCTCGTGATCGTGGGAGCTTCCGTTCGGGAGCTACATCCGTTTTGGGCCGGAAACGGATGTATCTCTGGAACGGAAGGTCGTAGAAACTCGGGGACAAGACAGGCGTGTTGCCCGTGGCCGAATTATGGCAGGCGGATCTTGGTTTGGAAGCTGTAGGACGCACGGTTCCCGAGTTACAAAGGGTGAAAGGTCGTCCCATTGAAATGGATGGGAAATGCGAAAATTATTCAAAGTCCAGAGATGACCGATCCTTTGAGTGGTCCTTTGTGGCCTTTGTGGGTCCAAGAACGGCTTGAGATTGAGTACACAGACTAATTGGGACACCCCGGTTCGAATGGCGGTGGTCTCGTGATCGTGGGACCTTCCGTTCGGGAGCTACATCCGTTTTGGGCCGGAAAAGGGCTGTATCTCGGGAACGGAAGGTCGTAGAAACTCGGGGACAAGACAGGCGTGTTGCCCGTGGCCGAATTATGGTAGGCGGACGTTGGTTCCGAAGCTCTAAGACGCACGGTTCCAAAGTTATGAGGGGTGAAAGTGGGTCCCATTGTAATGAATGGGAATATGCGAAAAATCTTCAAAGTCCAGCCCTGACCGATCCTCTAATGGGCCTTTTCTAACCCTAACCAGCCCTGACTCATCCTCTAACCTTAACCATAGCCTGTCCCTGAACCCTAATCCTAACCTTAACCCTCAAATAGGGTTGTGTTTAGGCTTAGGGTTGTGGTTGTGGTTAGGGTTATGGGTCAGGTTGGGGTTCGGGTTGGGGTTCGGGTTGGGTTCGGGTTGGGTTAGGGTTAGGGTTAGGGTTAGGGTTAGGGTTAGGGTTAGGGTTAGGGTTAGGGTTAGGGTTAGGGTTAGGTATAAGGTTGATAACCACGATCGGTCATTGACCGATCCTCGACCGATCCTCTAAGTCAGTCATTTCTGGCCTTTCTGGGTACTACAAGTGGATGAGATTGAGTACACAGACTAATTGGGACACCCCGGTTCGAATGGCGGTGGTCTCGTGATCGTGGGAGCTTCCGTTCGGGAGCTACATCCGTTTTGGGCCGGAAACGGATGTATCTCTGGAACGGAAGGTCGTAGAAACTCGGGGACAAGACAGGCGTGTTGCCCGTGGCCGAATTATGGCAGGCGGATCTTGGTTTGGAAGCTGTAGGACGCACGGTTCCCGAGTTACAAAGGGTGAAAGGTCGTCCCATTGAAATGGATGGGAAATGCGAAAATTATTCAAAGTCCAGAGATGACCGATCCTTTGAGTGGTCCTTTGTGGCCTTTGTGGGTCCAAGAACGGCTTGAGATTGAGTACACAGACTAATTGGGACACCCCGGTTCGAATGGCGGTGGTCTCGTGATCGTGGGACCTTCCGTTCGGGAGCTACATCCGTTTTGGGCCGGAAAAGGGCTGTATCTCGGGAACGGAAGGTCGTAGAAACTCGGGGACAAGACAGGCGTGTTGCCCGTGGCCGAATTATGGTAGGCGGACGTTGGTTCCGAAGCTCTAAGACGCACGGTTCCAAAGTTATGAGGGGTGAAAGTGGGTCCCATTGTAATGAATGGGAATATGCGAAAAATCTTCAAAGTCCAGCCCTGACCGATCCTCTAATGGGCCTTTTCTAACCCTAACCAGCCCTGACTCATCCTCTAACCTTAACCATAGCCTGTCCCTGAACCCTAATCCTAACCTTAACCCTCAAATAGGGTTGTGTTTAGGCTTAGGGTTGTGGTTGTGGTTAGGGTTATGGGTCAGGTTGGGGTTCGGGTTGGGGTTCGGGTTGGGTTCGGGTTGGGTTAGGGTTAGGGTTAGGGTTAGGGTTAGGGTTAGGGTTAGGGTTAGGGTTAGGGTTAGGGTTAGGGTTAGGTATAAGGTTGATAACCACGATCGGTCATTGACCGATCCTCGACCGATCCTCTAAGTCAGTCATTTCTGGCCTTTCTGGGTACTACAAGTGGATGAGATTGAGTACACAGACTAATTGGGACACCCCGGTTCGAATGGCGGTGGTCTCGTGATCGTGGGAGCTTCCGTTCGGGAGCTACATCCGTTTTGGGCCGGAAACGGATGTATCTCTGGAACGGAAGGTCGTAGAAACTCGGGGACAAGACAGGCGTGTTGCCCGTGGCCGAATTATGGCAGGCGGATCTTGGTTTGGAAGCTGTAGGACGCACGGTTCCCGAGTTACAAAGGGTGAAAGGTCGTCCCATTGAAATGGATGGGAAATGCGAAAATTATTCAAAGTCCAGAGATGACCGATCCTTTGAGTGGTCCTTTGTGGCCTTTGTGGGTCCAAGAACGGCTTGAGATTGAGTACACAGACTAATTGGGACACCCCGGTTCGAATGGCGGTGGTCTCGTGATCGTGGGACCTTCCGTTCGGGAGCTACATCCGTTTTGGGCCGGAAAAGGGCTGTATCTCGGGAACGGAAGGTCGTAGAAACTCGGGGACAAGACAGGCGTGTTGCCCGTGGCCGAATTATGGTAGGCGGACGTTGGTTCCGAAGCTCTAAGACGCACGGTTCCAAAGTTATGAGGGGTGAAAGTGGGTCCCATTGTAATGAATGGGAATATGCGAAAAATCTTCAAAGTCCAGCCCTGACCGATCCTCTAATGGGCCTTTTCTAACCCTAACCAGCCCTGACTCATCCTCTAACCTTAACCATAGCCTGTCCCTGAACCCTAATCCTAACCTTAACCCTCAAATAGGGTTGTGTTTAGGCTTAGGGTTGTGGTTGTGGTTAGGGTTATGGGTCAGGTTGGGGTTCGGGTTGGGGTTCGGGTTGGGTTCGGGTTGGGTTAGGGTTAGGGTTAGGGTTAGGGTTAGGGTTAGGGTTAGGGTTAGGGTTAGGGTTAGGGTTAGGGTTAGGTATAAGGTTGATAACCACGATCGGTCATTGACCGATCCTCGACCGATCCTCTAAGTCAGTCATTTCTGGCCTTTCTGGGTACTACAAGTGGATGAGATTGAGTACACAGACTAATTGGGACACCCCGGTTCGAATGGCGGTGGTCTCGTGATCGTGGGAGCTTCCGTTCGGGAGCTACATCCGTTTTGGGCCGGAAACGGATGTATCTCTGGAACGGAAGGTCGTAGAAACTCGGGGACAAGACAGGCGTGTTGCCCGTGGCCGAATTATGGCAGGCGGATCTTGGTTTGGAAGCTGTAGGACGCACGGTTCCCGAGTTACAAAGGGTGAAAGGTCGTCCCATTGAAATGGATGGGAAATGCGAAAATTATTCAAAGTCCAGAGATGACCGATCCTTTGAGTGGTCCTTTGTGGCCTTTGTGGGTCCAAGAACGGCTTGAGATTGAGTACACAGACTAATTGGGACACCCCGGTTCGAATGGCGGTGGTCTCGTGATCGTGGGACCTTCCGTTCGGGAGCTACATCCGTTTTGGGCCGGAAAAGGGCTGTATCTCGGGAACGGAAGGTCGTAGAAACTCGGGGACAAGACAGGCGTGTTGCCCGTGGCCGAATTATGGTAGGCGGACGTTGGTTCCGAAGCTCTAAGACGCACGGTTCCAAAGTTATGAGGGGTGAAAGTGGGTCCCATTGTAATGAATGGGAATATGCGAAAAATCTTCAAAGTCCAGCCCTGACCGATCCTCTAATGGGCCTTTTCTAACCCTAACCAGCCCTGACTCATCCTCTAACCTTAACCATAGCCTGTCCCTGAACCCTAATCCTAACCTTAACCCTCAAATAGGGTTGTGTTTAGGCTTAGGGTTGTGGTTGTGGTTAGGGTTATGGGTCAGGTTGGGGTTCGGGTTGGGGTTCGGGTTGGGTTCGGGTTGGGTTAGGGTTAGGGTTAGGGTTAGGGTTAGGGTTAGGGTTAGGGTTAGGGTTAGGGTTAGGGTTAGGGTTAGGTATAAGGTTGATAACCACGATCGGTCATTGACCGATCCTCGACCGATCCTCTAAGTCAGTCATTTCTGGCCTTTCTGGGTACTACAAGTGGATGAGATTGAGTACACAGACTAATTGGGACACCCCGGTTCGAATGGCGGTGGTCTCGTGATCGTGGGAGCTTCCGTTCGGGAGCTACATCCGTTTTGGGCCGGAAACGGATGTATCTCTGGAACGGAAGGTCGTAGAAACTCGGGGACAAGACAGGCGTGTTGCCCGTGGCCGAATTATGGCAGGCGGATCTTGGTTTGGAAGCTGTAGGACGCACGGTTCCCGAGTTACAAAGGGTGAAAGGTCGTCCCATTGAAATGGATGGGAAATGCGAAAATTATTCAAAGTCCAGAGATGACCGATCCTTTGAGTGGTCCTTTGTGGCCTTTGTGGGTCCAAGAACGGCTTGAGATTGAGTACACAGACTAATTGGGACACCCCGGTTCGAATGGCGGTGGTCTCGTGATCGTGGGACCTTCCGTTCGGGAGCTACATCCGTTTTGGGCCGGAAAAGGGCTGTATCTCGGGAACGGAAGGTCGTAGAAACTCGGGGACAAGACAGGCGTGTTGCCCGTGGCCGAATTATGGTAGGCGGACGTTGGTTCCGAAGCTCTAAGACGCACGGTTCCAAAGTTATGAGGGGTGAAAGTGGGTCCCATTGTAATGAATGGGAATATGCGAAAAATCTTCAAAGTCCAGCCCTGACCGATCCTCTAATGGGCCTTTTCTAACCCTAACCAGCCCTGACTCATCCTCTAACCTTAACCATAGCCTGTCCCTGAACCCTAATCCTAACCTTAACCCTCAAATAGGGTTGTGTTTAGGCTTAGGGTTGTGGTTGTGGTTAGGGTTATGGGTCAGGTTGGGGTTCGGGTTGGGGTTCGGGTTGGGTTCGGGTTGGGTTAGGGTTAGGGTTAGGGTTAGGGTTAGGGTTAGGGTTAGGGTTAGGGTTAGGGTTAGGGTTAGGGTTAGGTATAAGGTTGATAACCACGATCGGTCATTGACCGATCCTCGACCGATCCTCTAAGTCAGTCATTTCTGGCCTTTCTGGGTACTACAAGTGGATGAGATTGAGTACACAGACTAATTGGGACACCCCGGTTCGAATGGCGGTGGTCTCGTGATCGTGGGAGCTTCCGTTCGGGAGCTACATCCGTTTTGGGCCGGAAACGGATGTATCTCTGGAACGGAAGGTCGTAGAAACTCGGGGACAAGACAGGCGTGTTGCCCGTGGCCGAATTATGGCAGGCGGATCTTGGTTTGGAAGCTGTAGGACGCACGGTTCCCGAGTTACAAAGGGTGAAAGGTCGTCCCATTGAAATGGATGGGAAATGCGAAAATTATTCAAAGTCCAGAGATGACCGATCCTTTGAGTGGTCCTTTGTGGCCTTTGTGGGTCCAAGAACGGCTTGAGATTGAGTACACAGACTAATTGGGACACCCCGGTTCGAATGGCGGTGGTCTCGTGATCGTGGGACCTTCCGTTCGGGAGCTACATCCGTTTTGGGCCGGAAAAGGGCTGTATCTCGGGAACGGAAGGTCGTAGAAACTCGGGGACAAGACAGGCGTGTTGCCCGTGGCCGAATTATGGTAGGCGGACGTTGGTTCCGAAGCTCTAAGACGCACGGTTCCAAAGTTATGAGGGGTGAAAGTGGGTCCCATTGTAATGAATGGGAATATGCGAAAAATCTTCAAAGTCCAGCCCTGACCGATCCTCTAATGGGCCTTTTCTAACCCTAACCAGCCCTGACTCATCCTCTAACCTTAACCATAGCCTGTCCCTGAACCCTAATCCTAACCTTAACCCTCAAATAGGGTTGTGTTTAGGCTTAGGGTTGTGGTTGTGGTTAGGGTTATGGGTCAGGTTGGGGTTCGGGTTGGGGTTCGGGTTGGGTTCGGGTTGGGTTAGGGTTAGGGTTAGGGTTAGGGTTAGGGTTAGGGTTAGGGTTAGGGTTAGGGTTAGGGTTAGGGTTAGGTATAAGGTTGATAACCACGATCGGTCATTGACCGATCCTCGACCGATCCTCTAAGTCAGTCATTTCTGGCCTTTCTGGGTACTACAAGTGGATGAGATTGAGTACACAGACTAATTGGGACACCCCGGTTCGAATGGCGGTGGTCTCGTGATCGTGGGAGCTTCCGTTCGGGAGCTACATCCGTTTTGGGCCGGAAACGGATGTATCTCTGGAACGGAAGGTCGTAGAAACTCGGGGACAAGACAGGCGTGTTGCCCGTGGCCGAATTATGGCAGGCGGATCTTGGTTTGGAAGCTGTAGGACGCACGGTTCCCGAGTTACAAAGGGTGAAAGGTCGTCCCATTGAAATGGATGGGAAATGCGAAAATTATTCAAAGTCCAGAGATGACCGATCCTTTGAGTGGTCCTTTGTGGCCTTTGTGGGTCCAAGAACGGCTTGAGATTGAGTACACAGACTAATTGGGACACCCCGGTTCGAATGGCGGTGGTCTCGTGATCGTGGGACCTTCCGTTCGGGAGCTACATCCGTTTTGGGCCGGAAAAGGGCTGTATCTCGGGAACGGAAGGTCGTAGAAACTCGGGGACAAGACAGGCGTGTTGCCCGTGGCCGAATTATGGTAGGCGGACGTTGGTTCCGAAGCTCTAAGACGCACGGTTCCAAAGTTATGAGGGGTGAAAGTGGGTCCCATTGTAATGAATGGGAATATGCGAAAAATCTTCAAAGTCCAGCCCTGACCGATCCTCTAATGGGCCTTTTCTAACCCTAACCAGCCCTGACTCATCCTCTAACCTTAACCATAGCCTGTCCCTGAACCCTAATCCTAACCTTAACCCTCAAATAGGGTTGTGTTTAGGCTTAGGGTTGTGGTTGTGGTTAGGGTTATGGGTCAGGTTGGGGTTCGGGTTGGGGTTCGGGTTGGGTTCGGGTTGGGTTAGGGTTAGGGTTAGGGTTAGGGTTAGGGTTAGGGTTAGGGTTAGGGTTAGGGTTAGGGTTAGGGTTAGGTATAAGGTTGATAACCACGATCGGTCATTGACCGATCCTCGACCGATCCTCTAAGTCAGTCATTTCTGGCCTTTCTGGGTACTACAAGTGGATGAGATTGAGTACACAGACTAATTGGGACACCCCGGTTCGAATGGCGGTGGTCTCGTGATCGTGGGAGCTTCCGTTCGGGAGCTACATCCGTTTTGGGCCGGAAACGGATGTATCTCTGGAACGGAAGGTCGTAGAAACTCGGGGACAAGACAGGCGTGTTGCCCGTGGCCGAATTATGGCAGGCGGATCTTGGTTTGGAAGCTGTAGGACGCACGGTTCCCGAGTTACAAAGGGTGAAAGGTCGTCCCATTGAAATGGATGGGAAATGCGAAAATTATTCAAAGTCCAGAGATGACCGATCCTTTGAGTGGTCCTTTGTGGCCTTTGTGGGTCCAAGAACGGCTTGAGATTGAGTACACAGACTAATTGGGACACCCCGGTTCGAATGGCGGTGGTCTCGTGATCGTGGGACCTTCCGTTCGGGAGCTACATCCGTTTTGGGCCGGAAAAGGGCTGTATCTCGGGAACGGAAGGTCGTAGAAACTCGGGGACAAGACAGGCGTGTTGCCCGTGGCCGAATTATGGTAGGCGGACGTTGGTTCCGAAGCTCTAAGACGCACGGTTCCAAAGTTATGAGGGGTGAAAGTGGGTCCCATTGTAATGAATGGGAATATGCGAAAAATCTTCAAAGTCCAGCCCTGACCGATCCTCTAATGGGCCTTTTCTAACCCTAACCAGCCCTGACTCATCCTCTAACCTTAACCATAGCCTGTCCCTGAACCCTAATCCTAACCTTAACCCTCAAATAGGGTTGTGTTTAGGCTTAGGGTTGTGGTTGTGGTTAGGGTTATGGGTCAGGTTGGGGTTCGGGTTGGGGTTCGGGTTGGGTTCGGGTTGGGTTAGGGTTAGGGTTAGGGTTAGGGTTAGGGTTAGGGTTAGGGTTAGGGTTAGGGTTAGGGTTAGGGTTAGGTATAAGGTTGATAACCACGATCGGTCATTGACCGATCCTCGACCGATCCTCTAAGTCAGTCATTTCTGGCCTTTCTGGGTACTACAAGTGGATGAGATTGAGTACACAGACTAATTGGGACACCCCGGTTCGAATGGCGGTGGTCTCGTGATCGTGGGAGCTTCCGTTCGGGAGCTACATCCGTTTTGGGCCGGAAACGGATGTATCTCTGGAACGGAAGGTCGTAGAAACTCGGGGACAAGACAGGCGTGTTGCCCGTGGCCGAATTATGGCAGGCGGATCTTGGTTTGGAAGCTGTAGGACGCACGGTTCCCGAGTTACAAAGGGTGAAAGGTCGTCCCATTGAAATGGATGGGAAATGCGAAAATTATTCAAAGTCCAGAGATGACCGATCCTTTGAGTGGTCCTTTGTGGCCTTTGTGGGTCCAAGAACGGCTTGAGATTGAGTACACAGACTAATTGGGACACCCCGGTTCGAATGGCGGTGGTCTCGTGATCGTGGGACCTTCCGTTCGGGAGCTACATCCGTTTTGGGCCGGAAAAGGGCTGTATCTCGGGAACGGAAGGTCGTAGAAACTCGGGGACAAGACAGGCGTGTTGCCCGTGGCCGAATTATGGTAGGCGGACGTTGGTTCCGAAGCTCTAAGACGCACGGTTCCAAAGTTATGAGGGGTGAAAGTGGGTCCCATTGTAATGAATGGGAATATGCGAAAAATCTTCAAAGTCCAGCCCTGACCGATCCTCTAATGGGCCTTTTCTAACCCTAACCAGCCCTGACTCATCCTCTAACCTTAACCATAGCCTGTCCCTGAACCCTAATCCTAACCTTAACCCTCAAATAGGGTTGTGTTTAGGCTTAGGGTTGTGGTTGTGGTTAGGGTTATGGGTCAGGTTGGGGTTCGGGTTGGGGTTCGGGTTGGGTTCGGGTTGGGTTAGGGTTAGGGTTAGGGTTAGGGTTAGGGTTAGGGTTAGGGTTAGGGTTAGGGTTAGGGTTAGGGTTAGGTATAAGGTTGATAACCACGATCGGTCATTGACCGATCCTCGACCGATCCTCTAAGTCAGTCATTTCTGGCCTTTCTGGGTACTACAAGTGGATGAGATTGAGTACACAGACTAATTGGGACACCCCGGTTCGAATGGCGGTGGTCTCGTGATCGTGGGAGCTTCCGTTCGGGAGCTACATCCGTTTTGGGCCGGAAACGGATGTATCTCTGGAACGGAAGGTCGTAGAAACTCGGGGACAAGACAGGCGTGTTGCCCGTGGCCGAATTATGGCAGGCGGATCTTGGTTTGGAAGCTGTAGGACGCACGGTTCCCGAGTTACAAAGGGTGAAAGGTCGTCCCATTGAAATGGATGGGAAATGCGAAAATTATTCAAAGTCCAGAGATGACCGATCCTTTGAGTGGTCCTTTGTGGCCTTTGTGGGTCCAAGAACGGCTTGAGATTGAGTACACAGACTAATTGGGACACCCCGGTTCGAATGGCGGTGGTCTCGTGATCGTGGGACCTTCCGTTCGGGAGCTACATCCGTTTTGGGCCGGAAAAGGGCTGTATCTCGGGAACGGAAGGTCGTAGAAACTCGGGGACAAGACAGGCGTGTTGCCCGTGGCCGAATTATGGTAGGCGGACGTTGGTTCCGAAGCTCTAAGACGCACGGTTCCAAAGTTATGAGGGGTGAAAGTGGGTCCCATTGTAATGAATGGGAATATGCGAAAAATCTTCAAAGTCCAGCCCTGACCGATCCTCTAATGGGCCTTTTCTAACCCTAACCAGCCCTGACTCATCCTCTAACCTTAACCATAGCCTGTCCCTGAACCCTAATCCTAACCTTAACCCTCAAATAGGGTTGTGTTTAGGCTTAGGGTTGTGGTTGTGGTTAGGGTTATGGGTCAGGTTGGGGTTCGGGTTGGGGTTCGGGTTGGGTTCGGGTTGGGTTAGGGTTAGGGTTAGGGTTAGGGTTAGGGTTAGGGTT